>OW152830.1:0-189913 GCA_933534255.1 Iphiclides podalirius | reverse complement strand
TACTCACCAACCGACCGCGACTCCCATATTCGATGTCCTTGGTAGAGCTCGACAAATTTGTTGGTTCGTGGATCGCCTCACAGCTATTCGCGCCGCGCTCACGTATTCCAGGCGAATTTGGACACCCGAAATTATACGAAAGACGGCACAGCTTTATCGAAGCGATCCTACCGGCTGCGCCAGTCAAACTTTCACTTTGGTCGAAAGGGTTTTTAAAAAATAAAAATTAAAATACGTGTTGCCGATTTGGAGGCAGAATATAATGTGTGTAATATTTAAATGCATTTTACAATCATCTCTCTCACAAACAACTCTAAGAATCGCATCCTTATCTATAATTCTATGAACTGCCCGGTGGCCATGCAAAGTCAGCGAAACAGTTCTTTACTAATCTAAGACAGAGGGCTGGGGTGGATGCATAATTACCTTGATGTTTCGTTTGTATACAAATCTTTAAATTTATCGCAGGTGGTTTTTTGTGCAGCTGCACATGGACACCTGAGGACTTGCAGTTGCGTTGACAACCTATTGCGATAATATTTTCATATATTGTTTATATATTGTTTGCCTTTAATAAGCAATATATACTTATTTTGGGTAGCTATATAAATATATTATAGCAGATACTTACATCTCTATTTTTCCTAATTGAAGATCTTGAGTAATAATTGTGAAATTAAAAACTTCATGTGAACCACATAGTAACAATTACTAGCTAGTTTTTATAAGAACGACCGCTGGGATGGCGTCAATCCTCTTTGGACTGGATTAATAATTGTGGGAATTGAAAGGATAACCTCCGGTGCCGAAGCCAATAACTTAACAACTGCACCATCAATGTGCAAAACTGATTGCGCTCATCATCTCCCTACCCTTATCGCACTTAGATGAGGCACACCATGTGATTTATGTTGTAAATGGTTTTGGCTAGGACCTGCTGAGGTCAATCCTCTTTGGGAACAAACACCCAGATCCGGAACAGCGCGTCGGCAAACACTTGTCCTGTGTGGGAATGGAAAGCGCGCAACCGACTCATAAACAATTCAATTTTTTTATTAATGAAAAACAAAACCGACCTCAAGTATCTCGCTCTGTATTCATTTTATAATTTATTTTCGGGAGTTCCCTAAGTATCTCCGAAGCCCAAAATCAAATACCAATGAAATTAATATGGGACCACATGGGAAACACGAGCTTTTAAATAAAAAAAGAATCGTCAAAATCGATTTACTGAGTCGAAAGTTCTGAGTTAACGAACCCAAAAAAAATACAGTCGAATTGAGGACCTCGTATGATTTTAATGTGTGGAAGAAATTTTAAATTCTGTGGTTAGATTAGTTCCTATTATATTTTATTAATTGTTTACTCCTTTCTTTATCCGCGATCATTAAAAAATATTGTTTTATTTTTCTTCATTCACTAGCGCCTCACTAGATAACAGATGCGATAAAGAATTGAGACTTGGTTCTATTTCCGCACCAAGCTATGGTCGTACCAAAATGAGAAAACAAAATCTATTACGTTACAGTTAAATTGCTTAACAGTTGCAGAGGAGCAAAAAAGACGTTAAAGTGACCATATGCGTCCAATTAAATTGCCAGTGCCAATACGATGACACACGGCTGCAAAGTAAAGACCGTAGCCAGTTCAGAGCAATCAGGTTAATTGCGGAGAATCTGGACGCACCTGGCGTCCGACTGATTGAATTCCGGAAGGTTAATTGTTTGCGGCGCATCGCTGCGGTCGACTATGAAATCGAAATTCCAGCTCGGCGGAAATATAACTAAACATTTAGGAACGGCGTCAGTTTTAAGTTTTTTAAACATTGCAACTACGCATTAACAAAGCTTTGGTGATTCAAATTATTAATATGTAAATAATGAACAACAGATACATTTCCATACTGTAATCATAGTAGAAAACGTTAAAATCATTGTTTCGTATCGACAAGAAATTGACGTTGCGTACAATCTTGAACGCTACAGGGACAACATAATATAACTTGGAAAATTTAATTTACAACAATTTCTACTTGGGTCTTAATTTGTTGGGTTAAAATTTTGTCAAACGTTCTTAATTTAGTTTAACAGAGTAGTTGAAATTCAAAACCGTTAAACATATAATGAATATTGGAAGTTGGCGAAATCACTGTTAGCCACGGCTTTAATTCGGATATAAGGGACTAGGGATTAGGGCTGAGTATTAAAAATAAATCATACGGATTTTTATTTTGAAAAGTAACATTGAAAATATATATAAATATTTGTTATAAAATGGATGCTCTCCAGGTGTTTAAATAAAATACACAGAGTTTTTTAGATTCACAAATTAACAATTAATCATAGCATACAGCGTGATTATTTTCTGTAACGGTAAAAATTAATGTCTTTCTTAAATACGATCTGTCCGGCGTTTTACTGCCTGTGTTAAAGTTTAAGGTGCACTTACTAGTATGACTTCTTTGAATCTCTTTTTAAATGCGGCATTATTTAAAATGGGGCACTTTTAAAATAATGATTTTGGTTATATAAAATTTTCCATTAAAAACATTTATTTGTCACAAAATGTCCATTTCGCTAGAAGCATTACAGAATGTGGAAACGCTAACAACCGAAAAATGTATAACGTCATGCATTGGTGTAATTAGATCGTTAATGTTAGCAAAAACAGCCATAGCAATAAATGCACAATGTACACAAAAATGTATTTTACTACGAAAGTATTTTTTAGTTTAGCACCATTTTACTGTAGAATATAAAGTAAATTTTATTACTTATTTCACTTATTAACACACTTATATCCGACATCCATCTCCTGAAATATTGAAGGGTGGTCAATATTGAACATTTATTAAGTGAAGTCGCGTAATAGAAGTGTTACGCGACTTCAGTCTTGATAGAAGAAAAATCTCGTAAGACATGCCATTACGAATGTAATAAAAATGCTAAGTTTTCTTTGTTTAAACTGTTGATTTGCATAGAAAGTCATACGTGCATTTAAAATTTATTGGGCATGTTTAATTCACCGATCTATCTAATATCTTTTTTTAAAAAGGTGATTTATATACAGATAGTCGTGAATGACGTTTTAGTTGACCGTTTAATAATAATTTTACCAAAAATTACTTCAAGGTTAGTCCATCCTATGAATCTCCCAAAAATTATTAGAAGTTGGCGGGGGCGCAGTTGCTGAGCTATTGGATTCGGTTCCGTGGGTCATGGGTTCGATTCCCACACAGTACAAGTTTTTGCGTGACCCACAGATAATCGTTCCGGATCTGGGTGTTTTCTCCCAAGGTGAGTACGTAAGGCGGACGTAAGGCAGGGGGAGGTAAAAACAACCATAGCCAAAACAATGTTGTGCCGACCCCACGTAGCTGGGATAGTGATGAAAATAAATAAAATATGTGAGTGCATCGAATATGAAAATTAGAAAAATGAAATATTTTATATTTTCGTTGTATCCAATAAGTGGAAACGTATCCAGAAATGTTCCACAATGTATCCACGTGCCGAAGTATCGATAACGCCTGGAGCGGAATAAATGATCAGTGAGACGGCAACTGCACTCGACGCTTGGGAAGCCGCGGCGGATATGTTACACACATGTGACGCTTTCTTCAGAGCTCTAACATGCCAGTTGCGTCGCAGACTGCACTAACTAAAGTCATATAGGTTACTAGCTGCTGCGCGCAACTACGTCTGCGTAGAATAGGCTGAAGGCGTAACATTTAGACAGAGAGATACACATAAAAATATGTATATAAATTATAGCCTATGTGTTATTCTGATGTACAAGCTATATTATTGTAAAGTTTCATTAGAATCCATTCAGTAGTATTTGCGTGAAAGATTAACAAACATCCATCCATACATAGAAACTTTCGCATTTATAATATTAGTAATGATTACACTCTTGCTACACTGCTTCACGGCAAGGAAACACACATCACTTAACATTCATATTAAAATCGGTGCTCCTTAAAACTTTAATATCCTTACATGCTAAATACATTTTCTGGTTTTCTAATATTCATGCCAGTCCGTCGAGGCACTGGGGATGACATTTTTATTTTAATTTCTTATTAAATCCACTACTAAATAAAAACATTTTTTTACGTGAAGAATGTAATTCGACACATATATTTAAAAAAAATTTTAAAAAGGCATTCCGGCCCGATACACATTCATATTTTTAGCTTAATATAATTAAAAGGTTCTTTTCAATTTTTTTTTACTTTTACTATTAGTATAAAAATCGGCCAAGTGCGAGTCGAACTCGCGCACAAAGGGTTCCCTACCATTATCTATACAAACAGCAAAAAAATCATGTTTGTAGTATGGGTGCCCCACTTAAATATTCTTTATTCTGTTTTTAGTATTTGTTATTACAGCGGCAATAGAAATATATCATCTGTGAACACTTCAAACGCCTCGTGACAGACGGACAGACAGATAGGCAGACAGAAAGACAGACAGGCAGTCAGACAGCGAAGTCTTACACTTTGGGTAGGGAACTCTAGAAAAGAAACCTCACAAGACCCTTCACCTAGTTATAAAAATGGAGTCGGTCATCTTAGCCAGGTTGATTGGCACTAATGTGTTCACATATCACGTTAAACATTAAAAAGATGAAACATTAAAACATAGTATATTACATATTATGTGAAGAACATTTACGGGCAAACACCACAAACAAAAAAAAAAATAAATCCGATTAGAATATACTATAATGTAGTGACAATAAACCAAAAAGTAAAATAACAAAAAATTTGAGAGTAAGAATTATAACGAAATAAATTTAAATTAAGATAACATGAAACTGTAATAAAAAAATTATGGAAAGTCATCAGTATCCTTAGTTTCAGTATTCTCACATGTTTTCCCTGTGAGAATACTGAAACTACCGGAATACCACATTTCATTCGAACTCGTGAAGCCACACACAGAAAATTTCACTTCTCCAAGAACTAATGACGAATGTGATTATTTCTCAATAAAAGACAAACGGCATATTTAACATGATCATAATAATATACATACAACATGTGACATTCATTCAGACAGATATCTATGGTCATATATCCATTATAGCAACGCCCATAGAGCGATCATAGTAACGGGGTCAAATCTCTGTAGAACATTTAGCAATATATCTTAAGTTCAGGTATTAACCCTGAATTTATGTTTATTTCCTACTTGTAAATCACACCGATAGCTGTGTATTGTTACAAAGGTGACATCATTGTGGGAATAGCATCTGTTATCTATATTGCAAATGTCGTTTACTTACTCTCGACATATGAATCTAGCGCCGTCGATTCCAATTCCATGTCATTTGAAATGAATGTCATTTGGTGTGGATTGCTAGAGAATGGTATACCTTTAAGGGTATTAATCGACCAGCTTTGTAGTAAATTGCTTGCTGACGATGTTTTCCTTCACCGCGGAGCACGTGATAAGTCAGCACTTAAAGTTAAAAACTTCATTGGTGCCGGCACCGGGGATCGAACTCAGGTTGCTCGAGTATATTGAATTAAAGGCGAGCGCCCGGACACTGAGCTATCACGGTTCTATGGAGGTATAGGTACTACATAATATAAACCTTATCCATTTCGGAAAACGGCATTAAAACTCATTGACGACTCTGTGACTTTATTATATACTATGTACACTTAAAGTAAAAATATTGAATTTTAATTTAAAAAATTTAAACTAAAATTAAATAATTTAAACACCATAAATAAATTAATTGATATTAATTTATTTATGGTGTTTATATAGATAGGCTTATCGTTTCCTTATTGGTAAGTTTCGTTGATTGTATCATTTTTATATAATAAAAAGCAGCTCCATGTAGTGTGGGAACTTCAACCGATCATTTGTTCAAAAATAAAATATAACAATCAAAAATTAGCCAGTCACCGCGCGCTCCTCAAAAATATTTTTTTGTTCATCACACTTCAGTGTTAGTTCTGTTGTCGACAAAATAGTGTTTTTTAGTTTTTATTTTTAGAACTATTATTTATTTACGTGGAGCCCACGTATTTCATGTTATGTACTTACACGAATGATTTAAATATATCATCACAAAGTTCTACTGTTGCCTAATGTCAAAAAGGGCAACAAGTTTCAAACAAAGTCTTAAATATTTCAGACACGTTCTATTCTCGCTTTGCACTTGTCCCCGGTGTGTTCTCTCGTCTAATCAATTATTCTATTCGGAGCCCTTAGAAGAAGTGAAACGCGGCACATGTACAGGGCATGCGGTGAAACTTTTCGATTCATGATTACAAGGCGCTATGTGGATGTACATTTCAAATTTACGATAAGTAAAGTTTCAAAATTGCAAGTCGTAAAGAAATGTTAATGACATAACCTAAATGACGGTTTAAGATGACGTACTTTAGGGCTTGTAGTTTTGTTATTAATTCCCGACCTTCCCAACACTTCATAGAGTCCACAATCACACCACAAGAATGGGGATAATTTTTTTTTTTCTGTCCATTATGTAGATCTAAAAACATGGGATGTTATAAATACAAATCGTTCAGTTTATCGCTTTTACTATGCTTATCATTATCATCATTAGTTTGATTCCCCCCCAGTTGGGCAAGCATTCGTAGATTTTTTTTTGTTCTCCTCTTTTTTTTGTTCTTGGTTAATTGGGAAATTACTATACATTTATATTTGGAACTTGCTTCGCCTCTAACGTTATTCGAAGTTGGCCAGCAGATAGCCTGAAGGCAGGAGATTTTTCTAATAATGCGAGCAA
Source organism: Iphiclides podalirius (assembly GCA_933534255.1). Taxonomy (NCBI): domain Eukaryota; kingdom Metazoa; phylum Arthropoda; class Insecta; order Lepidoptera; family Papilionidae; genus Iphiclides; species Iphiclides podalirius. The sequence continues at coordinate 183,139 of OW152830.1, read as the reverse complement.
TACGGGTATGTTCATGAATATTCCTTTAGTAAATGACGTAGAGGTTATTTAAGTTCTTTGTTAGGAATTTATCAATATTATACTCGTTATATGAAATTCATTGTGTCAATAGATCAAGTACAGACTTTTTTGGAAAATTAAGTGAATGATATATTGATTGAAATACAATACATAAGGGCGTTTCTTATGTTAAGCCTAATTTAGTCTTGGCTTTTATTTTGAAGGAGGAGTAATGGAGACTTTTGCGGCCGACGTTACCTTGGGAAGGAAATATGCTATAAAATGTTTACGTACTATAATTTTCTTCAATATTAAATTATTTAAAAATTACATAACATGAAAATAAAAAGACACTAACGAGAATAAGGTCTTAAGTATATTGTATGTTCTATGTTCTATGTTGCTAAACAATTCTATCTGTAACTAAATATCTTTAAGTCCCCTAAATTTTACATAAAAGCGAACTTGTGAATCGATTGTCCACTAATCTTGTCAATTATAATATAAAAAATAAGTTTCAGCACGTCTTTTTCCCACTCGAGAAATATTTAATAGGATTTCTTCAAGCGGTGGGAAACAATACTACCTCATTCCTGAAACAAATGGTGCATTAATGAGGCCATTTTTCCACTACAAAGTAAGCAATTGGCCTTAAAAATATGAAATCAATAGTTACCTTTTTTTATGATACACATAGTTAAAAAGTTTTTGAAAATTTGATTTTATAGGTCCAAAATGGAACGACAGACAATACAAAATAGTCATATTAAATTTAAAATCCAAAAGTTTGACATTTTAAACATTGGCTGGATGTTAAAATTAGTTTGTTTATAATGTTAACAAACAAGACTCAATTCAATTCAGGGGGGGGGGGGTTTCTTTTATTCTTTTTTACGTGGGAAGGTGGCAAGCGAGCGATAACCGCCGCCCACTGATATTTGCAACACCCGCAGGGCTGCTGACGCTTTATAATACTTTATAATATAGTGGGCCCTGTCTACCTCACTCACGACACGCAGAAGTATAACTAACACGTCAACTTCATGTCGGTGTCTGGTATTTACCCGGATAGATCTACTAATTCGTGCAAAAAAGCGCCGAAGCTATTGCGTGGCTCAACCACAGTTAAAATAGTGGAACTGAGCACGTAATATATTTATTGGTAGAAGTACCCGCAGTGAACATCGTCTGAAAGTAGCGTTATCTCAAACGTGGTATGTTTCTCATGGTACGTGGCGGGAGCAGGTGAAATTGGCTAGGAGCATTTACTTTTGTGAACCACTCTTGCATGACATTGTATGCGCAATATTTCCCCTATTTTCATAAAAGATAATTTCATAAAAAAATATCACCTGGTATGATTATATGATCCATTTCCACTTACATGACCTCCTTGACAGACAACGCAGGGATTCTATAAGAGTTCCTTTTTTCCATTTGAGATAGGGTTTCGTACAAAATGAAAGGCATGAGGTATTTTCACGTGGAAAATACGCAAAGTTTCAGAGGGCAGAGGATAAATGATTAGTCAGCGCTGCACGGCTGGCGCATTTGCAAGTCGTTGGGCTCTCACACTGCGGCGAACGTGTTTCGGTTTCATTACAGCCGCTTTCTTTTAACTTTCGCATATGGCTTGAATTTTAAATTTCGCATGAATATTACCCTTTCAGAGCGAGGGTAAACGTTTAAAAATTGAATCCAAAATTGTTTCTCCAGTACTGAATCTACTTCGCATAATTTATTTTTCTTTTCGTATTCCACTTTGATATTTCAGTATCAAAATCTGTTACTTTCTAGTTAAAACGTAGGAAAATTTATCATTACGTTTGGTGATGTTATTGTAAGAAAAAGTGACTACAATTTTGTTTATTTAATAAGGAAAATAGTTAAGTAGTGAAATTTTTCAAATGCTTATAAATGTACTCCTTCTGTGCGGCTGATTCGGTTTTATTGAAAATTTTTGTGTGGTCAAGTGAACTCGGGAATGACTTAGATTCACAATTCCGTCCACTATAAATTCGGATTTTAGACGTGTGTTCAGGAAAATGACCACGAACCTCTTAAGATAAAAATAACAGGAAAAGGAAATGTAACGACATACATATAGCAACCATAAACTTTCAATCACTAGGAACCATGGAAAAACGGCAAGAACTGGAATTAGCATTGGATGTAATAAATTGGGACGTAACTGGTATCAGTGAAGTGAGAAGATTTGAAGAAAGAATAGAAGACCATGGAAAATACATACTACACCATATTGGGGAGACTCCCGGATTATATGGAGTCGGATTCATGATTAAAAGAAATCTCGCCAAAAACACACAGGAAATAAGAGTATTCAGAACGGATTGCACTTCTCAACATTCAATTATCTGTAGATGGTGAAAAAGATCAAGTATGGTCTATAATCCAGGCGTATTCGCCTACCGATTCAAATAGAAAAGAAGACAACAAAAATCGAAAAATTCTACGAAGACCTACAATCGACCATTGCAAATGCATCCAAAAACTTAATAGTGATAGGTGACTTTAATGGTCAGATTAGCAAACAAAAAAAGAGAAGAATAAAATACCATAGGAAGTTATGGATTTGGCAATAGAAGTAGAAATGGCTAACGACTAGTATCTTTTGCCATTGAAAATAAATCGAGCATCCCAAATAGCTATTACAAAAAGGAACCATCAAAGAAATGGACATGGATCTAATCCTAATGGCCTATATAAGAATGAGATCGACTACATTATGTCTAACAATGTAAAAGTTTTTAAAGTTCTGTCTATTTCAAACAATTTTAATTTTAATTCAGATCATAGAATAGTTAGAGCAAAACTATCAGGAATACGTCCTAAAAGAGCATGACAATTTCAAAACAGAATGAAAGCCATCGAATTCACCGGTAGCAATGATTTACTTCTGAATAACCTCGAAATTTTACGGGTGGAATATAGATAAGAAGAAAAGCAAAAAGATATGCGAACAACTACGACAGAAGAGAACTTACGTGGTGGAGAGAGAGAATATATACTGACTCAAGAAAGATACTACGCTATTAATTTCACCGGTTTGGGAGGCCGCCAAGCTCTTAGGGCGCTTTGGCGGACGCTCCACGGAGTGATCAGGCTCAAGGATCCCCGAGAGGGGACCTCGGCTTGGGCTGTCACTCAGCACGCGTTTAGCATTCCGATTCGAGGGTGCCCGAGAGGGCCGGACCTCGGCTCGAGGTCCTGTTATCCGGTAGCTGTTATCTGACTGGGGGGATCTCTAGAGCTATCATTACTACAACTTCGTAATGCGTTGGCGCTGGGAGAAGAAGTGGCGAAAGAAACTCCAGCAACGCTTCTATCATTAACTGGGGAGAACCTGCCAGGTACGTGGCGGAACCTAGTATATGTTTGCCGCACTCGCCGGCGAGTGCGGTGTGTGTTGGTGTGTTTATGTAGTTTATTGATCCTTTCGATGGCGATAGTCGTCTCATCGTCAGGGAGGTCGAGAACGTGTCGCGGTCTACGGTGAATGCGGAGGAACGTACCTAGCGGCGTGGGTCTGTAGGAGGCGGCTCCTATGATTAATGGGTTGGGGTGCGCGGCGGCGGAATCAAAGTATCGGTGCGACGCCGACTTCAGGAATTGAGCGATGGTGGGCAACTCTAAATCGACATGTAGGTCAATATTGCGCATGAACCAGGGTGCTCCCGTGGCTCTGCGCATGAACCGATTTTGGATGACCTGAAGACGGTGTATTTGTTTCGGGGCGATATGTGCGAAAATCGGACTCGCGTATGTCATAATTGGGCGAACTACTGCCTTATATAAGGTCACCTTGTTCCGTAGGGACATTTTTGAATTTTTGTTGAGGAGCGGGTGGAGGCGGCTGAGTACGAAGGCCGCCCGGTTCCTGACCCGAGTCACGTGCTGGTTGAATTTAAGTTGGGAGTCGAGGACGACACCTACTTAGGTGTCGTCCTCGACAAATACTTATTTGACTTTGTTTACCCATGGTACCGGACTAGTATTTATAAAATATTTTGAAAAATCATACTAACCAATACACTATAAGAAAACCAACCTAAGGAACAAGCGGGTTTCCGAAAAAAGTTCTCAGCTATAGATCACATACACACTTTAAGACAAATTCTGCAGAAATATAGAGAATATAATAAAACGTATTATATAGGTTTCGTTGACTTTAACAAAGCGTTCGATACATTGGAACATGAGTACATATGGGGCGCTCTAAAAACACAAGGAGTACAAGCAAAGTATATAGATGGCGAAAATCTTAACCATCTACGCTCCGCGGATGATTTAATTTTGTTCTCAGAGGATTCTGGAACTTTGGGACTAATGTTGCAGCAATTATCCGATGAAAGTGTTAAGGCCGGCCTGGCAATGAACCCAACTAAAACATTATGACGAATTCCCAACACACAGTAACCAACCAAAAAATAACAGTAAATTAGGAACAAATAGAATATATAAATGAATATATATATTTGGGCCAACTTATATCTACAGATTATTGTATGAATAAAGAAATAGAACGAAGAATAACAAATTCTTGGAAACGGTTTTGGTCTCTTAAAGAAATAATGAAGGATAAAGATATGCCAATGAAAGGAACAAAGAAAGTATACGAAATATGCATTATGCCACGCTTACTTTACAGCTGCCAGACATTGGCGTTAACAGAACAACTTCCAAAATGCAATAGAAAGACGACACAGAGTGAATTACAAGAAATTAACAAGATAACAAAATTTAAAAATGCACACACATACATCTCAAATGGCGTTGGACGGGACATATGTTAAGAGAAAGTAAAGAGAAATGGACTAAGTTAATAACATAATGGTATCCAAGAGATGGCAAAAGAAAGAGGGGAAGAAAAATCAATAGATGGGAAGATGACTTCAAGAAAATAGCTGGTCCGGTATGGATCCGTTTAGGAAGAGACAGGAATACGTGGAAATCTTTGGAGGAGGCCTTTGTCGACAGACAAGCTGTAATACACAAACATCTAGTTGCCGATCATTCAAAAGATTCAAGTTATAATTGATTAAATTAATTAAGTTTAAAGTAGGCAGTAGCAGGTGGAAAGTACTGCTGGATATGGGAGTTCCGCGGCATCTTGTTTTTCTTTTGAGGAGGTTATACGAAGATGGCACTGCTGCAGTGCGGGTGGATAACGTCCTCTCAGATGCCTTCAAGACTGAGTCCGGTGTTCGACAGGGGTGTATATTGTCGGCGTTGATCTTTAACACCTATACCGAGCACATCATGAGAATCGTTCTAGAAGGTTGGGATAAAGGTGTTTCAGTTGGAGGACGAGTGATTAATAACCTACGATACGCTGATGATACTACGTTTCTGGCAAGAACAAAAGAAGACTTGGAAGAGCTGCTGGCTCGACTTGAATCCACCAGTGCCAACTTCGGTCTTGCTCTAAATAGAGATAAGACGAAGATCATGATAGTAGACCGGGCTGAGCACAGTACGCAAGGAGTCCCGCGTATAGCAAACTGCGAAGTAGTTCAGAGTTATATTTACCTCGGCTCTACTATATCACACCTCGGTGGCTCTGAAGACGAGATCAAGCGTCGATGCGCTATCACACGGTCAGCAGTAGAGCGATTAGGAAAGATTTGGAAAGACAGACGTATAACCAAGAATATAAAGGTTCGACTAATGAGATGTCTGGTATTTCCGATCTTTCTGTATGGGGCTGAAACATGGTCGATTAGATTACAATATCGCCGGAAAATCGATGCTTTGGAGATATAGGTGTTGGAGACGACTGTTGAAAATTCCGTGGACAGCGTTTCGGACTAATATTTCCATCCTCAAAGAATTCCATATACAAAATAGACTTTCGTCGACTGTCCAACTACGAATTCTCAAGTTCTTTGGGCACATCTCGAGAAAGGAAGATTCTATGGAGAGACTTGGCCGTGTAGAAGGCAAAAGACCTTGAGGTCGAGCCCCCACGCACTGGATTGACCTCATCACGATAGCCACCGCAGTACAATGTGCTCGCATTGCTAACAGCCGCCTCCAATGGAGGAACATCGCAAGACGTGCGGCTGCCCTGGAAGCGAACAGCGACGACGAGACGCAATCCTGTCCATCGACAGCCACGACCACTCTGCCAAGAGTGTCCGATTAAGAAGATTAAGAAGATAGTAGGTAGGCATTTGTTAATTGTAAGGAATAGACGCAGCAATAAAGGCTATTTTATTTTATTTTATTTTATTTTATTTATTTACAGGAAAACGTCTGTCGGTTCCCTTTACTACTTTATAATTATGTATTGACAAAGTCAACACTAGGTGTATAGGCTTTACGTCTATGGGTCGTCATTATAATGCAAGTAAAACATGGAAATGAAATAAAAATGTAAGCTGTGACGGAATAACGGACTTCCATTAGTATTAATTATTGTTGTACTTCCCTTAAAAATAGCCATAATCCCACGATCCCTTTTAAAACAAAAATAAGAACTTGAAAAAAGGTAAGAGCTCCTGATTTTTTAAGTCCGCAAATAATAAAACGTAAATGTTATTTAACCAAAATTTTAAAGTTTAACCCATTTTGGTAGTAAATTTGATTGAGTTGCACTCATTGACTTTATGTGCAATAAAAAAAAACTTTTGATCTGGAGCTATTATCGTTTATCATATTATGTGTCAAATCTTAAATTTCATGGCCCATAAAGTGAAATAAACGTCAATTATTTGGACATACAGGCCGTACTAAGGGAAAAATAAATCCAGTTTTGCCGTAACACACCAATAATGCGTACTGTCTCACTTCTGCTACGAAAAAGATTTTTCTGAAAATGTACGACCGAAAAATATATAGGCCACACATGTAGTACCAAATTATAGTTTATTACTTTTATATGGCAACTTTACCCCATGTGAATGACTTATTTGCTAAATTATTTGTAGTTGATTAAAGGTGTATTTTTATTAACTAAGAGTCCTCCCGTCCCGTATAACTCCCGTCATAACTAATGAATGTAATTTTAAAATGTAATTTTTTGAAATGTGATCGTTGAATTCGTTTCACAGCTACTAAAATGTGCATTGGATTAAAAATTTTACATACTGCTTATATATTTAAACTAGTACATTTCCAAGATTTTATGATAGTGTTACGTGTTTCGTGCACATCCGACTTCCTAGATGATCATATTTTATTCCGTTTTAGTCGGTAAGCAAATCTCCTCTCGTAGGAACCATTTTATGGAAGACATCTTGGCAACTTCTTTTAAAGCGAAATGTCACATACCCAAGACAAATTGCCGCAGTAGTACTCGTTCCTTACGCGATAATAAAGTTTTTGTTTTACGAAATATGTAGAAATTTTCTAGCGGTAGGTTTGATTTGTTTTACAATAATGTTTGTGTCTTACTTTTTATCGTGGATTTGAACATTTGAAGACATGATGGTGAACATAAAAATGTGCTTGGGAATTAATGTTTTTTTATTTATTCTCATGCACATATTTTATATTTATTGGCGTCACGTAATTAAATAAAAATGAGCATTATCATCACTTTTGTGAATGTAAGCTTGTAAAAGTGTTGCGTATATGTACTCCTTGAAAAAAACCTGACCTTACTCAAATCTAGTGTGTTGGCGCTGGCAACACTGTATAACAGATATGACGTTATCTACTTGAGCCAAGGGACACATGGTCGCATGGAGCAGCGGTCACTTGAATTTCGGCTGCGTTCCCGAATAGTGATAAAACCTTAGTGCTACTTGTCGTTATAATAATTGATAATATTCAAGTTCAGTAATAGTTAAAATATTAAAATCAAGGTAAAAACGTTAGAACTCTTCCTTATGTATGTGTAATCAAAAAAATAAGTGTAAGATTTGATTATACATACAGTTCGTTAGGATCATTTACAGCCATTTTGTTTTTAATTTTCCGCCATCGTATAGAATAATATTTTCTACAATGTCCCAACAAATTTTTGAACAAAATCCCGCATCAACTTTATATTATCCTTGTTTGTAAGATCATCTCTTTCAAATTCACTTAGCATAGCCGAGGGGTCCCGAAGCACTGCCACTTCAAAGTCGGCAAAGTAATTAGTGAAAAGTTACACATTTTAATTTTCTCGTAAAACTTTGGTGAAATTCAATCGCTTCGTTCATTTTGAGGTTGTCGTGACAGGGAAATTGGAATTGTTAGCATCGTCACTGAACCAATTTAATAGAATATAGTCAGGAAAAAGTTTTCATTTTAGTAGCAAAGCATAGTTGTACGGATATATTGCCTATTGTTAGCTAACGTCTTCCCTAGTTTTAGAACCTTAATCTTCTTCGTCCTTTTAATCGCTCCCTAATCACTAATGGTCGTGACTCGTTCTAAATTTCACGATGAGATATTTGAACCGTTGCTTAATATAATTATGTGAATGCTGCCATATACATTTATTCATCTAATTATCTCTATAGGTGTGTAACGTTTTAACGGATATTAAAAAAGATAAAAAATTGTCATCGGGATTATATTGAACGTTTAGATTAGATATATGCAACTGTGCCGAGATGCTTCATAACAGATGACTATTTTATGATACTGTTATAGACTCTATACTACTATACAGCGTTTCGTTACCATCGCGACAATAAATGAACACACGTCTAACGCCACTTGCCAGTAATCATAAAAAAATATTAACGTTAAACAAAATCCATAATTTAAAAAAAATATTTTTCAAACAAAGAAACAAAATTTGTAACATTCTATACAACTCTCGCCAAAGCGTCACATTACAAGCCTCTCCTTCTAACAGTATGTTTTGTCTCTTTTAAATTCATTCAACCCATTCATATGCTTTGTGACCTTTACTAATGAACTTTACGTTACATTTTCGTACGTAAGGGTGTTCTAAAATTGTTTGTAGTGGAAAATTTAATAACTCTGTAAATATTGATGTTTAAAGAATGTAAACGTTTAATACAATTTTAAAATGTTATCCTCTATATGTGTGTTCATTTATTGTCGCGGTGGTAACGACACGCTGTATAAGTGCGCATGTATAGGTATCTCTGTAACTAATAGAAGAGTTTAGTATAAAAAAAATTCAATGACGGAAAAAAGACTCAGAGTGTAAGATATATTCACGGTGGTAGGGCCACGAAGCAGCCTCTGCTGTTGCACGAATGGGCAGGCTCGTCCAGTTAAGTACCACGTCGTCACAGAAGACCAGCGTAAAGTGGAAGTATGACAAATACTTTCGCGTTTGGTCTGGTGAGTGAAGTAACCGGAGCCCAATTTTCAAATGGTTGTCAACGCATCTGTAACCCTCGGGTGTAGCAGATGTTCATGGGCGGCGGTATTCACTTACCATCAGGTGAACCGTCTGCTCGTTTGGCAACTTTTCACATTAAAAAAATATAAACTGTCACATTGTATTCGCTTTTACAATATTGCGCAAGTCTGCACCTTAAAATCTGGAATAAAATGTACAATTGTAAATGTTATTTACTTTTTTGCATCGAAATAGTGTGAACTTGACACGATTAACAATTTCACCGATATTTCTATCTGGCAGCGCCCGTAGATTCCTTTATATCCGTTACTAATTAGATTTAGCCTATTGTCTATAAATTTATTTACCGTATTCCTTTTATATTTCAGTGTCCCGTGGTGCGGTTGAAATAGAACCCCTATTTCATCGTCGTGAGCGTAGCCCGCTGTTAGATATATAGATATATATTAAGATATATCGCTATACAAGCATGACAACAAAATAAGCTTCGAAATTTTTATTAAACCGTATTTTATCTGATATGATAGTATTTATATGAAATTAAATCATAAGTAACACCTCGTATAACTCTTAAATAAATATTATATTATATGATGTTAGTTTAAGAACATATTTCGCGAAACTGTACTGCAGTTGGTAGAGTAAAACAACTAATTAAATAACTTATCTACAGACTAAACTGTCACCGTTTAAACTCTCGTCATTATTGTTTCCCTTCGACATGTTTTACATTATTTACTGCCTGTGAAAGTCTAGGTTTTAGTTCACGTTTAAATCATCGATGATGTTGTCAACGATGAGAATGATAAATTCAAAGAGTTAAACCATCCTTTTGGCAACTAAAATGACATTTGAAAAGATAGCCATTTGATAGCTGATTAGTTAACATCTACGATGACTTGTTCGTATGACGTGAATGCATTACTATGGTACTCGTGTTGAAACGATTCCCAAAGAAGGCCACAGTGATGTGCCTCAAACAATTATCTGGCGCATCGCAGGCCAACATCAGGTGCACCTATAATTTCCACAATTAACCTGATTCCTCCTACGGACTTCGAACTTTCCTGTCGTGAGAGACGATTGCGGGCGCTTACGTTTAAATTTGAAATTTCCATTTGTATTACCAATCAAACAATTCTACGGTGGTATGGCCACACAGCAGCCTCGGCTGTTGCACGAATGGGCAGGCCCGTCCGGGTAAGTACCACGACCTCACAGAAGACCAGCGTAAAGTGGAAGTATGACAAATACTTTCACGTTTCGTCTGGTGAGTGAGGTAGCTGGAGCCCAATTTTCAAAAGGTTGTCAACGCTTCTGTAACCCTCGGGTTTAGCAGATGTCCATGGGCGGCGGCATTCACTTAACATCAGGTGAACCGTCTGCTCGTTTGGCAACTTTTCGCATAACAAAAAAAAATGATAACTTTGCTTACGAACTGCAACAACACTACACGTGATATTAATAACTAAAAAACATAATAAAAAGAAACATATTTTAAAAAATAATAAAATTCCTGCATCGTAGGTTACGATAAAAATCTATCTAAGATCATCCAACGGAACATAACTCGAGGAAGGAAAATGTTTTATGACAAAGATTATGATGTTATGACGGTATTTCTTGATTGGAACCGTGGTATTTTACTGCGATCTAGCTGCTGCCCTACGCTAATAAGCAAGAATATATTTTGAGATAAATATAAAATAAATAGTTTGAGGTAGGTTCCTAGAAAAGCTCAGCATCTTCATCCTTGACTTGAACGGTATATAACATAATCGACATCAGATGTGTTTGCTGTTAAACTGCGTTACTTGCAAAATAACAAAAGTATCATTTTCAAATGTACATTTCTCTATAAGCAGCACTGCATGTGAAATTGCTAATTATCTCGGAATGCTTTAGCCGAATGTTTCGGATATGCATTTAAAACGATGACATTTCTCCAATGCACACGCGTGACCGCGCGTATTAATTGACGTAAAAATGTATGCTAAATTCCATTGAAAAGCAGAATTGTTAACACATAACTTGGAATGTACGTGCCGTACATACTTATTTTTTTTTTTTTTTTATTTATTTGTATAAAAAAAATTACAAACTTATTAAACTGATAGCTCAGAGCCGTGATAGCTCTGTGTCCGGGCGCTCGCCTTTAATTCTATATACTCGAGCAACCTGAGTTCGATCCCCGGTGCCGGCACCAATGAAGTTTTTTAACTTTAAGTGCTGACTTATCACGTGCTCCGCGGTGAAGGAAAACATCGTGAGGAAACCTGCATATTTTCGAAATAGTAATAACAAAAAATATATTCGAAGATATGTGAAGTCCGCTAATCCACAGTGGGGTCGCGTGGTGGACTATGCCCTGATACCCTCTGTATAGAGGAGGCCTTTGCCCAGCAGTGGGACATGTATAGGCTGTTACTTTACTTTACTTTATTAAACTGATACAAACATAAACTCATAAGAGTTTTACCGTGTAACAGTATCATCAATCGTGTATACATAGTTACTACCATAAAGCACAATCAAAATAGTTTGATTAAGATTTTTAAATAAAAAATATATCTTAAAAAAAATTAATAGCAATGCACGCTAGATGGCATTGCTAAAAATACAATTGAACGAACGTAGATAGATGTCAAGATTTTGGGACCGTGAGGTATCGGCCGCTTAGCTTAGTTGGTAAAGCGTCTGGGCGAAACGAGAAGACACAGATTCGAATCCCGCAGTGCCGAAAGTTTATATTCATTTATCTACAATAATTTACAATTTAAATCTTTCATCTTGAATGCCAGAGGCCACCACTAAAAATAAAATACTCTTAAAAATTAATTACACATACATTTTAAATTGATCCACAGAAATAATTCTGCTTCTGTTATTATTCTAAAATTTTTAATACATTTTCAGATGTTCAAGCTTTAATAAAAACTGTCTGTGGTTATTTCCTTAAAAGTGAAAGTAGTTCGTGATAAAACGGAATGTCGTAGTGCCGATGACTATATTATTGAACATTCATAAAGTGTAAATTAAACTTAATCTTAAGCTTATGCCGTATTTTCCGTGAAGTACTGCTGTGTGCCATCAAATCTCAGTTACGGGAAAAATTATCACGAAAAGTTAGACGCTGTTTTGGAAATTTATTATAATTGATTGTCATTTTTTACAAGTTCATTTAGTCAGTTTAGTAGTTACTAACTATTTTGGTCATCTAAAAATTTAATCTTGCTGCGTAATGTGTTCAGGCATTGTAGTGTACCTGCCTCCTGCGCCAGAGGGTGTGGGTTCAATCCCCACTACTGGAAAAATATTGTGTGATGAGCATAGTGTTTTTCTAGTGTCTGGGTGTTTATATAATTATGTATAATATGTATTTATTTACAAAGGAAAAGTATGTTTATCAGTTATCCAGTACCCATAGTCCAAGCGTTGCTTAGTTTGGAACTAGACAACGTTGTGTAAGAATGTGTCCTAAAATATTTATTTATTTATTCGTTACTACTAAAAGCGACAAATAATAGATATGTTAAAATTTTATTGCACACCAAAAACTTTATGATTCAACTCTCAAGTTTTAAAGAAAATGTCATATGTTTCGAACACGTCCGCTGTGGCGTCCCAAAAGTGCCACACTCACACTTGGCTCCCAACTGATCATTTATTCCGCACCAGGCGTTAAGCGAATTTCCGCACGACAGGACTATTTCATGTGGGAAATCTTTACATACCCTTTTCTTTTTATATCTCTAAATGTCAATACATTTACTCTCAACGACTCTGCGTTTCACTTAACTGCCGCCCATTCACACCTGCTACACCCGAGGGTTGCACATGCGTTGACAACCTTTTGAAAATTGGACTTCAAAAATAAAATGCAACATTAGATAGTAAAATAATATTTTTTTTTCGATCTGATTTTAAACCACACAATTTTCATTAAAAAAAACGGATCATTACAATGATACCGCAAGGAATAAGTCAGCCTAGCAGGTACTGCTAAAACAGTAATGGTTTGTGAGCTCTTGATAGTACGCAGCTGTTCACATTTTGAACTAGCTGGGCTCACCTGTGCTACCTGGGGATTAGAGATTGAATGACAACAACATCTTCTCTCAAAAATACAGGTACCAATCGCAAAAGGTTGGCGATACTGGAACCAGCTCCTGCCGAATGCGTCCGAAACATGCGAATAAGTTGCGAGCACATGTTATGTAAACTATGACATATGTAAACTACCGAAAAAAAAAAACTAACAAAACACAAAAAAAACTAACAAAAAACTACTCAAAACAAAAATTGATAGAATAACTCGCAAGCGAGCTATTATTGCACTCCCACATCGATGTAATTCGTAAGATACGTCCATACTATATTGCAGCTACCAGGCAGCTTGACTCACATGCTAGCTCGCAACGAGTAAACCAGCAGTAAAAGTATGATCGATTTCGACGGACTGGCATGAATATTAGAAAACCAGAAAATGTATTTAGCGTGTAAGGATATTAAAGTTTTAAGGAGCACCGATTTTAATATGAATGTTAAGTGATGTGTGTTTCCTTGCTCTGAAGCAGTGTAGCAAGAGTGTAATCATTACTAATATTATAAATGCGAAAGTTTGTATATATGGATGGATGTTTGTTACTCTTTCACGCAAATACTACTGAATGGATTCTAATGAAACTTTACAATAATATAGCTTATACATCACCATAAGACATAGGCTATAATTTATATACATATTTTATGTATCTGTCTTTCCGTCTGAATGTTACGCCTTCAGCCTATTCTACGCAGACGTTGTCGCAGGCAGCAGCTAGTTGTAATACAATAAGCGACGCAGAGGGGTTCGTGAGTAACAGCTGGAAGTGAATATGAGCGCAATTTACATCTTAATGCATGATAATTAATGTTAATTGGCTTATATTATAGATATCGTTATCACTTGTAGGAAGTGACAAGATTACAGACCAGACTTAATTCGAATATAACATATATGGGACGTACTTGTGTGATGTCCTAGACAACGCTTTCCAGATCCAGCTATCTTGAGTTGAATGATTAGTAAATTATATAGTGTGCCTAAACGTTCATGAATTTTTATATTTATATTTACGTTATTTGTGGACCTCGGTGTAATAAATATCGTCAAATTATACCGGCATCGAAGTTATTTGCAATATATTGACAAAGAGAATGTAATCACTACTGTATATTGACTCAGCATAGACAACCAATCAAGATCGGACTACAGATTCAAAATTCATATTTACTGTTATAGATTACATATCAATTTACTATAAATGGCTGATTCGATACGAATTTTAATGACTTAATTATCGTTTCAACTCAATTTCAAAATGAACGAAAGTTATATAGCAAAATTAAAATATGTAAATTTCCACCAATTATTTTGCTGACTTTGAAGTGGCAATATTTCGGTATACCTCGTTTATTGGAATTAAAAGTGATGATGTTGCAAACAGGGATACAATTAGCGTTTTATTTACAGCTATTAAGATACTATAAGGTATTTTGTAAAAACAGCTTTTGATGTTTAATGGTGTCAGAAAATTTTAATTCTGAATAATTAAAGTGCTGCTGTTGTTGATTGAACATTTCATATCATATCATAAGTAAAAATAAACTAACTAAAATTGGTAATATAAATTCATCATTCAAAGGGTATACATTTCAATCGTAGTGTTTTATTAAGATTTTTGCCTGATGAGACTTGCGAGACAAAAAATTTGGTGCTATTTGAACACTGAAACCACCATCGTTTTTCGAACTGCCGCATGTATCAAATATAGGCCACATTTTTAAAAATTGGCAACACGTACGTAAAACGTAATATGATGAAAAAAAAAACCATTTATTTTCGTAATATTTCAATAGCTTATACAGCTAGAACAAACAAGAAAAAAACATTTTTTACTTATGATAGGTGACTTTATTCTTAGTTTGCGATCGGCCTTTATAATTTCTGGATATTTGGAGCAAGTAGTGAGTATCTAGTGGCGTGAACGACACTGCGCGGGGTAGTGATACGCAGCCGTCTTTGCGGACTTTTCCCAGCTTGTCTATCTGTCTATCTGGACATAAATTATCTAAGAGTAAAAGAAGGACATTTCTCCCTGAAAATACAGTGTCCTCTTGGAGTCCTGTTTGAAGGAAGAATAATATAAACAATGTTTTATAAATATTGGAGGCTTTACAGTGCCGTGTGCATTACTGATGATTATTATACAAAATCCATGCGAGCGGAATATTGGGAAGTGTTATTAGTGAAACGAATTCATGACCGCAGCCAACACCACCTGCTCTCGCTACTTACTAGAGAAAATGCATGAGCGGTAAGAGGTTACTTTAAGATGATAACAGCTGCACTTCTCTCAGTAAAGCAAATGCTTTAAGACAGTTACTGTACTATATTTCACGAGAAAAGGAAATGGGGCTCCCAAATAATGTGCAAAGATTTTTAATATCTAATATATATAATAGGAAATGATGATCCCAAAGGGGAATAACGGTACAAAATTACATAAGAACCGGAAAAGCTTAATTTCTTAACAATTCGAAGCAAATGTACAAATGTGACATAGGTGTAGCAATATTTTTTTTACTTTTCTAATATTGTACACGTACCTTAGAGTATCTTTTACGAGTGCAGTGGCATGTAGGCTCTGTGTTGTAGGTCCTCTTTTAACCGCCCTTGGTTATTTAGAAATAACTATTGAAATATTTTAAAGAAACGTTTAAAGTAGATGGATGAGGCCGCGTGGCTTAGTTGTTAAAGAGTCTGGGCGCGTTACTTTGTTACGCAGGTTTGAAACCCACGGCGATATTAAGTTTTATGTTCAGTGCAAAGGCTATTAATAATAAAAAGTTTTAACCATAAAAATTCAAATGCTGAAAAACTAGAAGCAAAAAATAATAAACCTTTTTTATTTAACCTTTAACTTATGTAAGTAATACCTAAATAATTTTTATTCGGCATGTCATGCATAATCATGTTATGAGACTATCATATCTACCTCGTATTTGTATATAATATGTTTGGGTTCAACACGTAATTTGCATTCGGTGCTATTTCACCGGTTATCACATCGAAAACATAAACAATTATAATTATAGTCACACGTCTCATGATATACCATAATGTTATTATAAATTTTGTGTCCTCTATTAAACTTTGACCCATTCGAAATGGCGAGTTATTATAATTTTGAAGGCTAGCTTGGATCTTAAAAGTATGAACAGTCGCACGTTTAGCCTCATTGGTATAGCAATTCGTACGTACACATTACGATTTTTCCACTTCTATTTATTACAAGGAAAATATTTTACGTCAAAAGTTCTCAATTATTTCTATTGTATACAAGATTTGTTCTGTAAAGTAATGAACTTTACAAACATTATAATCTCGGTGGCCGTTTATGCGGATATAGAGCTATAATAAATTTCACTGGTTAGGCCATTATAATTAGGTATAGCACGTACCCGCTACAGGGGCGCATCTGAATATTCTAATTATACGCTATTGTTGGCTGCGCTTCAAACATAATACGGCAGTGCAGAGTTCGTGGCTTTGAAAGGATTAATTTTAACACGAGTACCCTATTTATTAACATAATCATAAAGCACTCTCATTTTTTGTGCATGTGTGTAAAATTGAGTGGAAAAAAGGCACGTGGAAACTGGAAATGCCTTCACGTGCCAGTGCCAAATATTATATGCGAAAATTATTGGCTCTTTTTATGTGTGAAGTTGGCAAGCGAGCAGGCGGTTCCTGATATTAAATCATAACCACCTACCATTTTTTTATTTTTTATGTGAGAAGGTGGCAAATGAGCTAGCCTCACTAGGTCCACCTGATGTTAAGTGATAACACAAGGCAAACTGGCTGAAAATGAAGGCAAGAGTCCAATTTCACTTTGCCACATTACTCTTCGGGATTATTAAATCGCGAAAGCCTTTACATTTATTTGAAAAACTTCAATTTTCAACACGCCACAATAGAACTGTCTGTGAAAGACTACTTTGTCCTAAACACTGCTCGACAGCACTCCGAGGCAGTTTTTGTTACAGCGCTACTAAATGTTGGAGTAACATCCCACCTCCTTTGAGGTGCTTAAAATCTAGATACATATTTAAAAATAAATACAAAATCTATCTTCTTTTAGACCAAAACATAAATTATGTATAACGCAGCCATTTCCTTGTACTCAACATGGTATGTTAAATATTTGTATCATAAAATTAGGTTTTTACATTTCATTTCATAATTATGTTAATGTTTTAGTGTTTCCTCTTTATTTAATTTTTATTGACTTGTCTGTATTTTTATTTTATCCTTTATATCAATGTCATGTCTCCGAGTGTAAATCGTTACTCTAGTGGTACAGTTTCATTTTATATATTTTTTTCCCCGACTCGTCTAATAGAAAAATAAAACGGGCGCTGTGGTTAACACCGCAGCAGGAGCCGAGTGAACACCCATTTAACATCACACTACCTGTCGAAATGTATAATAATGATAGCCTATTATTTATAATTTCAATGTACTTAATTTTTTTCCTGGATGCCTTATTTTTTACTTTCGATGATGTTAAATAAATTTCTTATTCTTTCTTTCCTTTCTTTTATAACCGCCGCCCATGAACATTTGGAACACCCGCAGGGTTGCAGAAGCGTTTCCTGAACTGAATAATAAAGTGGGCCTCGGGCTACCTCACTCACAATTATCCGTGGGTCTCAGAAATACTGATTCCGTGTGGGAATCGAACCCATGACCCCGTCGCCGAAGCCAGTAATTTTGCAACGGTACCACCTAGATATTGTTTTTGCATACCCTGTCATCCTAACAAACATGCCCCAAAATACCTAAAGGCACGAGTTATATTTAAGTTATCTTTTTCAGATGTTGTTTAACTATTGACTTTCCGTGTTTATCGATTTCCATTAGTGTTATCATTGATATGTTACTTTTTTTGTGCATACTCTGACGAATGAAAATACTCTCTGAAGTTTCCGAGCATGCCAATGTTCGCGAGGCTATATTTTATATACAACTAGCGACCCAGCCCGGCTTCGCATGGGTGCAATGTATTATACATATAAACCTTCCTGTTGAATCACTTTATCTAGTAAAAGCCGCATTAAGATTGTTGCGTAGTTTTAAAGATCTAAGAATACATATGGACAGACAGACAGACAGCGGGACGACTTTATACTTAAACTAAATTCAAGCACGCTAATTCTGAAAGACTTCAGTACGAGCTCTGAAGTTCGTACTGCGTCGACCGCAATAAAAAAAAGTTATTAAAAGTTAACGGTAGCAGGGACTAGTAATGAGCATCTGGACCAAGAACATTTCAGTCTGTTCCGTGACCATGGACCCCGTAAAGGATCCGAATTCGGAAATTAAAATAAAAATTAAAACCGCAAAATTAGTTTCATTCTGTAGAAGTTATAATTAAGAAATAAATCTTTATATCTACATAATTTTAATCTGAAATAGTAGTGTTGTTAATCTCTTTCTACGTTAATTGTTTAACAACTATGCACACAGCTACCTCAATTCCTCATTTATGAAAATACTACTTAATGATGAATATATGATTTAAGAACCAAATAGAGTCAAACAAAATAAAAATATATGAAACGTGACTTCTAATCTGCTGACGAATCCCGGGCGGATTGTAATAACTGACACATTGCAATGTTTCATATCGAACGTGGGGCAATCTGCACGTGATGGATGAAACATTTATTGGATTGACCGAGCGAGAGGATGGAGCAGGGCTTAGTCATGTTAACTGGACATGATATACGATTCAGCGGACGAATAAAGTACCAAGTAACACTATGACATATGATAATTTGTCGCGGTTTTATATGATTTTTAACTATTGTTGTCGACGATTTTTAACCTTTGCATGATCTATCAGTACAGTAGTATTCGGTACAGTAGTTTGGACATTAATGAATTTTCGTGGTCACTTCAATGTTAATGAAACTAGCGTCCTTTTTTAAAATCCTAGAATGTGAGTCCATCAGTCCTTTTGTCTCGCTAATATTCGCAACCGCAGATATGGTCTAGCAGTTTTCTTAGATTAACTGCAATATTAAATAGATAATCTAGAAGGGTATGCAAGAGTTTATATGTTTTTATAAGTCATAGCAGGTGGAAAATACTCAATTTAAAAATTGAAGCAGAGGTGATCAATATTAGTTGTATGTATGTTATGTTATAGTATCAAATTGTTACGTGCTATGAAAATTATGACTCGGCATAAATTATTTATTGACCAAGCGAAAAGACGAAGACGTGTTAACAAGAAAACATACAATTGTAGCGGAATATACAAGATATGAGTCCCACACTCCATCTTATATTATATTGCAATAAGCGTTTTTATTGAGTCTCATTTGATTTTTTATACTGTCTTATGGTTCGCAAAATGTATGGTCACGACATGGATTGTTTTTGTATGGATTGTTCATAATCCTTACTTCCTTACTAAAATTATAAAGGCGAAAGTTTGTATGTATGGATGGATGTTAGTTACTCTTACACGCAAATACTACTGAATGAATTTTAATGAAACGTTACAATAATATATCTTATACATCAGAATAAGACATAGGCTATAATTTATATACATATTTTATGTATATCTATCTTTCTGTCTGAATGTTACACCTTCAGCCTATTCTACGCAGACGTAGTCGCGGGCAGCAGCTAGTACACCTTATATTCAATTACTGAATACATTACTTAAGGATTACAATAGTGTACTACGCCTGTAGTTATCATCATCATCTTTCTGATCTTATCTCACCTATGTGAGGTTGGCACAACACGTGGATCATCGTCAATTGTTATTATTATTTTAATGACAGCTGATACTGGTAAAACTACAGTCATTATGCCAATATCTTATAAAGCACACCACGCTATTCTATAATAAATGGAAGTGGGTCAAACCACGTTCGAAAATTCCGTTAAACACATCATACATACAGACCAAGCTAATAAAAGTTGTGTCGTGTTAACAATAACTTGGCAACTGCGTTACGGATTCATCAACTTAGTATTACTACTACTATAATTTCAAAGTTATAATTATAAATGAAACTAATTTTACGGATTTATTTTTAATTTTAGTTCCCGACGTTTCGAACCCTTTACAGCGTTCATGGTCACGGGACAGACTGAGGTGTTAGACGTCTGATTGTCATAGTTAACCCGGTCTACCGTCAGTTTTTGTATTATTGATTTTGTGTCCGATCTATGCAGAGGGAGCTAATTGTATCTTGTCTTGCGGTAGTGGTTCTTTTGGGCTTAGATTTAATTTTGTTGATGATAGGATCCCAAGCTGATGGAAGTACCCAACCCTCTTCTCTATTGAAATTAGGGTGTTTTTTAATTTCAATAGCCTCGCGAATCATCCTTGGGAGGAATCGGTGTTCTTTTGCAAGGATCTGTCACCTGCACTGTACTAACTGTGTCGGGAACTAAAATTAAAAAATAAACGCGATAAATCCGTAAAATTAGTTTCATTTGTAATGTGTAATCGCGTAAATGCAAGAAATTATTATTAAGTTATAATTAACTTAAAAGTCATTAATTTAATACGATCTTTAACATCGTCCAGCTTTTGCATCTTCAATAAATAATGCTTCCTAATTGCCAAGGCAAGACTACCGCTGTTAAAGATGTACCCGTTTAATAATCGGATTCAATTCCCGTCCCAATTAATGTGCCGATCTCAAATGGAGTATGGGACGAAATTAAATTCCATACCCTGTTTATTAATTTTCTAACAGCTACGCGAGTAGAATTTACGCGGTTAATAATTAGTGGTATTGATGTATCAACAACATATTTACGAGCCTACTTATAAACTTCCCCCAAATTCAATTTTATATTAGTATATTTCTAAACCTGAAAATTTTAAAATCAATCTCAAATTTTAGTAGTGACAACCAAAGAAGAAAAATGTGAAGTAAATTCGTCATGTAGCAGTAGTATGTTTGGTAATAATTAATCAAACAAGCCGATAATAATCAATTCGGAGAAGACAGGGCTTTGATCTAGGGACGCAATTAGATAATTAATTTGAAGCATTATAACAGCTATTAGATACGATAATCGTCGTTTGCTTCAATTACAACCAAGAAAACATCTTACCTTCCTAATACCTAATGTACTTGTGTACGTTTACTTCTTTACTTCTTTGCCCCAGTGTACGTTTATTGCGGCGTACCGTTTATTTAATTTAATTATATGATTACTCGGTGGCGTCATTGCTAAGCTATTGTCTTTAACGTTGAGCGTCGTGGGTTCGATTCCCAACAATTATTGTTCTGGATCTGGGCTTTTGTTTCCCAAGGAGGCTTCACGTCAGGCTGGCTGGTCATGATTCTCATATTAGCTTGGATAAAACCAGGATAGTTTTATATTCGTCCGATGACCGAAGTGGATAAAATGAGTGACATTTTAACAGTTTTGGGAGCCGTGATAGCTCATTGTCAGAGCACTTGCTTTTGATTCAATAAGCACTCGAGCAACCTGAATTCGACCCTCGATGACGGCACCAATGAAATTGTTAATGTGCTGACTTATCAGGTGCTCAGCGTTGAAGGGAAATATCGCGAGGAGAATTTTTCTAAATAACAAAAAAACATAAAGGTTGTTAATGATTGGCGCTGTGATCACTATCAGGAGAACCACATGTTTTTTAACCAAATTCTCCCATTAATAAACTATCATATTAGAAATATATAACAGTTTATTAATTGGTGTTTTATTTTAGAGTTGTAAACATTTGTTTAACCGAAGCACTTACCGTTTTCTTCGAGACTTTATCTCGGACATTGTTGTGTTATAATACGTAATTTTTATCAGGTGGACCGGGTATCGTGTCAAGCAGAAATCTACTCTAGGATACCTTTACACGATTTATTTGATAGACGGTCACAAGATATGTCCATTAATTATTTACTAGTGGTATCCCAGTGGTCGAAATTCGACCATAATTAATTAATTTTAGATGGTAGTGTGTGTAATGTTTTTTTTTTTTATTGTTTTAATGTATTTTTTTGCATGATATTAAAAAGGTATTATGTCAATACCTCCACTCCATCTCTATATAAACTATAAGTGTGGGAAATTTCATGCTCCTCCATCCGCGCAACTTTCGTAAAAATGGGTAAAAAGTTTTTTGTTCAGGTATTAATAATGTAATATATACAGATTATATTTTACGCTTCGGGCGCAATTGGAAACTTGCTATATATTGATCACTCCACCTAAATGCATGTGTTGATTGAACCGAAGGTTGTCAAAGTCAAAGTATATTAATTCAATATAGGCCTAACTTAAGCTCTTATTGAACGTCAACAAAAAATCTACCACCGGTTCACTAAACTAGACCTGCACAGAGAAGAACCGGCAAGAAACTCTGCGGTCTTGTTCTTTTTGTTATTTTTTTTTGATGCAATTATACACACTTATTTAGGTATAAAATCAGCAGCAGCCAGGGGTCTTGCAAGTGCAGAGCAAGGGTCATTTTCAAACATCTTGTCCTAAATGTATTCTTGGATTTATAGTAGGCCCTTGCCAGGCTTTTAAAAATTGGTTTGAAATTGTTTATACTTTTGTTTGTGGATGTCACCTATTTTATTATAAAATTGATGCATCTTCCAAGAAAACGACTTTCTATTTTAGCCAATCTAAACCTCGGTACTTCCAGAGTGTCACCACGACCCCGACGCGATTGGAAAAAAGGTGGATATTCTTACGTACATACATGATGTTCTCAAGTATGTAAAGCGACGGGAGCGTCAAAAAGATTATTTGCTTAAATATATGCCGTAGTGACTCACGTAGACCCAAAAATAGTTGTAAATGGACAAGCTCATTAAACTTCAGTCTCACTTCAGACTTGAACACGCGGACGTCACATTAGGGTGGAAAGTCAGAATCCGGCAATATCTTCCTCTTCTTTTTCTTAAAAACTATAAATTAAAGTAGAGAAGTCACCAAAATAGGTAAAATGCGGTGGATTTAACGGCGAGGTTTTCCGAAGACCTATTTGCCTTAGATAAACACCGATAATTAATTTAACGAGAAGGAAACGGACTGTTAATTAACGAGGCAACGTTTAATTAGCTTTGACGTTGTTCGTTCGGGCATTGGGCCAATATTGTAATCCGGTATTACCTTCCCGGTCAGACAACGGAGGTATCGTATAACATTGTTTACACATAGTTACTTAGTATAAGAATAAATAAAAAATAAACTAATTCACAATTAATTAATAATTTTTATTTACACGTTACATATAACTATATCGTTTATAGTTATTTACAATCTGCAGGTGGGTAAAAGTTATCCATATATGTTACAAAGGAGACAAGGGCTCTCTGTGTTATTTTAATCCACTCACCATGAAATCTCATATTAGAGAGATGTTCTCATACGTACTCATACCAATCGCGGATATAAGAGACTGGTTAAGTTATTTAACATAAAAATTAAATAAGGATTTTTTACGCTTTACAAAACTTTTTTACTTTTTTTTTTTTACTTTATACTTTAAATTTACTTTGGGCTTAAATAATTTACTCACAGTTATGACGTTACACAATGTAAAAATGTGTTATATAAATCAATGATGTTACATACAAAGATAGTTGCGCACCGAAATTGAAGTACTTAATTTACATCAATAATTGGTTTAATTAGATTGCAATTGTATAGACTGCTATCTCTTTCCGTATACGTTTCTCATACGTTATATATCATCTGACACATTCGATTATATATGTCATATAATGTAAAGCGTAAAAATTTTTAAACGACGCACAGTGTCATTTATATTATTAAACATCATTGATATACAGCGTGTCGTTACCATCGCGACAATAAATGAACACACATATAGGGGATAACTTTTTAAAGTTGTATTAAACATTTAAATTCTTTAAACATCAATATTTACTGAGTTATTAAATTTTCCAAAATAAAGAATTTTAGAACACCCTTATCTATAAAAGCGTAACGTAAAGTTCATTTGTAAAGGTCACAAAGCATATGAATGGGTTGAATGAATTTAAAAGAGACAAAAACATACTGTTAGAAGGAGAGGCTTGTAATGCGACGCTGTGGCGCGAGTTGTATAGGATGTTACAAATTTTGTTTCTTTTTACTTAATTAGTTTGTTTGAAAAATATTTTTTTTTTAATTATGTATTTTGTTTAACGTTAATATCTTTTTATGATTATTGGCAAGTAGCGTTAGACGTGTGTTCATTTATTGTCGCGATGGTAACGACACGCTGTATAAATCAATGATGTTACATACATAGATAGTTGCGCACCGAAATTGAAGTACTTAATTTACATCAATAATTGGTTTAATTAGATTGCAATTGTATAGACTGCTATCTCTTTCCGTATACGTGTCTCATAGGTTCTATATCATCTGACACATTCGATTATATATGTCATATAATGTAAAGCGTAAAAATTTTTAAACGCCGCACAGTGTCATTTATATTATTAAACATCATTGATATATAAGAGTTCTAACGTTTTTAATTTGATTCTAATATTTTACCTATTTCTGAATTTGAATATCAACAACTATTATAACGATAAGCAGCACTAGTTGTTCAGGAATCACCGTCGATTATCACCGTCCAGGAAAGCAGCCGAAAAGTAAGTGACCACTGACCGCCCGCTGCTACTCCATGCGGATCCATGCAATCACGGAAAAGTCAAAACACGGAGACGCTGAGATTACTATCTTAATTTCCACAATCAGGTTTCATATAAATGCTTTATCATCTCCCGTCTATGATTTAACGATAAATTTTGAATTTACTGTTATAACATAACACGCAATTCATTTTTATAAAAATTTATTATTAATGTGCGCCATCTGGAAGTGGCAATGGGAATCTTTATCAGGCTTAGATTTCACATGTTTGAGTAGCTGCGACATCTATTCACGTTTTCATCAAACATCTAAAGCAATGTCCGGAATATTAATACATTGTTTTAATTTTTAATGACGCAAGATGGCGCTATTCAAATTGTTTTATGGTAAAGTGCATAGTTGTTAGATCAATAGATTCTTATTTCATTCCAGATAGGCCAGTAATACATTTCACAGCTTTTATTCAAGGCAAACAAAAGAGAGATAAAGAAAATCACACTAGGATTATCATCTGCAACGAATTTATAGTAAGTAAAGTTTTGATTTAGGGATCCTAAAATCTGTTTTTTGTTACATTTCTTTATCAATTCTATGTTAAAATATCACATCATTTCTATGTCAGTCACAATACAATAGAAACTGATGTGCGGTGACAGACTCGATATCGGACAAGTTATAAACAATTTTTTGATAACACCGATAGCCTTAAGGTCGAAAATGACACTGTTTTAAGTAACAGATTTTTTTAATTCATGGAATAACTATAGAAAATCCATACATGATGATTATTGCATTATGTAATAATATGGCACCGTGCAGACTTTGAATACGCAGTATATGGCTACGAAGTGTACCCAAAAGTTGACGGAAGCGAATCTACAAATGGTAAATTCTATTAGTTCATGTTCATTAAGTTAATAAAACTGTGCACACATTAAATTAACGTGAATCGTTATCCAGTCTGAATTCTACGTAATACACTATGGAAAGATTGGTTTTGAACAATCTTAAGAACTAAGAAAAATATATTATATTGTATAAGAGACTATTTTTTTTACTAATTTCATGCTGCCAAATTAATTAAAAATTTATATGATATATACAAAAATATATCACAAAATGTAAGGATTTATTTTAATTCGAAAGAAAAATATAAATAAAAAAATAGTAACTCATTTACAAGATTTTGATTAAAAGGACCGCTAATTTATTTCATCAACTAACCACACTCTGCTCATAAAGGACTTAAATTTAGCACCCTTATTAAGGAGTCATAGTTACCTCAGCAGAAGTTTCGAGCGCCTCAAAGCTTGGGCTCGTTTTTAAGTAAACATTATGTACAAAGGTAATTACAACGTTGGATTTAAGATTAAACAAGCCTGTCCTTTGAAGGCAGACCTCTCGGCATCTTCAAACACATCATGCTTAATTATGAAATACTATTAAATGTTCATAATATGTATCAAAATAACCTGATTTTTTTAAGTAGTTTTATCTCTTTGAATATTTAAATCTAATATATACGTATAAACACATTTATAGTTTAAAAATTGTTTTATCATCAAATCGTGGGTATCGTTCGTATGTGATTATCTGGTAAGCTTAATTAAATAAACAGATACTCGTATTAGATTGAGATTTTATGTTGTTGGTTCGATCGTAATATCGAAAAAATATATTCACTGAAACTATATTGCCATAGGGTACCCTAACGATAGCATTGGCGATATTATTACAAATGCGATGCGAGATGCGAGTGTACAAATAACGGAATTAATATCATTTAGCAATATCAATGCTTCTTCGGAATTGGACGATATCCATACTTCCTATAATTATGATACTTCCGGTTTAAAAACAACTGCAAAACTGAAAAACCCATATAAATTTTAAATTTCTTTTTATTCTTTCTAAAATTTAACTCATAATTTTCCAAAAATTGTTAAACACAAATTACTCCGTAGCATCGTGCAGACTACTCCGTAAAACAAAGTGCATTCCTAATGGAAACTTTATATTATTTTTAACACCGATATGGAATATTCTGACCTTGTTTACCCAAATAATAAATGAACAAGCGATAACGAAAATACGAAAAAAACATTTTTGTTAATAATTTATTGTGTAAAGTAGAAAAAAGTATGTTATATAAATCATTAATCTCATGTCGAAGCAGTTGCTCATAAATTCTGTTAGACTCCCGATACAATTATAACCTATTTAGTACTTCATATAACAGATGTAGAAGGCATAATCTGATAAGATTATACGCTGCAATATTATTGTTGTGTACGGCGGGAGTTTAGATGTTTAAGATTAAGTTTTTAGATGTTTCTAACCAAAATGAATATGTCTGATTAATGCAATTCTGAAAAATTGTTGTTTGTGTGTATGCTAAAACCTACCATCGTTCACGCCTTTTCATCGGTCTGAAAATTTCATTCAAATAAAAAGATGTTCCAATTCAATTGTTCAATTTATTAACGACAATAATCTATTTTTCTATCTTGTCTATCCGACTATGTCGTCCGATTGCTCCTGAACATGCACTCTTAATGTAAGGGTGCAATGACTACTTGAAGGCCTTTGGCACAAGTGAACTGTCGTCGGTGAAGTCGTGAGGTGGCAAAGAGCGCGCCCTGTCAGCCGTGCTGATCGCCCTGAGGGTTGCGTAAGCCGCGCACCACCCCTCTACTCCGGGCACCTTAGTCACCCCTAATGTCCCCGTCACTCCACCCGACCCCTTCAAACCCAACGCGCATACCCGCACTTTGCCCCACGCCTCAGCTACCCTTCCGCTGACAAAGAACAGTAATTGATTAAATAAATATTTCAGGACACTTTTACAAAATGTTCTCTAGTCCCAAACTGAGCTTGCTTGTACTATGGATAGTACCTGGAGGACCGAGCTTTGGCATCTAGATCAACAAAAAATAAAAAATAAAGAAAGCAATGATCCGAGATTCCGATTATATATATACAAGAATTGCTCGTTTAAATGATAAGATTAGGTAACAGATAAAAATACTTAAACATGCTTTTTTCTTGCAAATCGATCTATATTAATAAATGGAGAACCGGAATCGATCGGAAAAATACTTACATGCGTGTTTCGCAAAAGGTTTTAATATATGATGTGTTAGTTAGATTACTTATCCGGAACCTTTATTTATTTGATTTAAAGATAACGGTATGCCACGGCGAAGCGGGAGGGGGAGACTAGTAAGTACATATTATAAATATATAAACACTCAGATACTAGAAAAACATTAATTATAAAGTAAATAATTATAACTGATAAAAGTACTTAAGTAACCAATCGTTACGGCGTGCAAAATTTTCTTGTAATTGCTTGTAATGTATGTGCAAATTGTAATGTAACTAGTTACATATCAATTCAAACAATAGAAATGATACAAGATTTAATTTTTAAAACATTACCCTCACTTTAGGATTACATTATCCTACGTTGTAAGGGCATTTTACAAACATAATTTTCACATGGAGAAACACCCAGATGCGAAAAAACTATCTGTGGGTCGCACAAATAGTTATCCCTCCCCAATCGAATCCACGACCACCGACGCCGAAGCCAACACCTTGGCAACTACGCCACGGAGTCATCGAAAATTGATGACAAACAAATAAAACATAACTTGTACTAATTTCAATGCTCAAACTAAGATTTTTTTTATTTGCAATAAAAATAGCCCTTAATTGCTAAGTCAAAAGTTCTCTGTTTTTCGATGAATTTCAATCTTAATCGGTCAGGCTGTTTCGGAGAATGGCCCAGGCAAAACAAAAATATTTAAAAAAGTCTGATATCGGCCATCGAAATTTGCGCATTTGAAAAGGCTACATATTTGTAATATTAAAACCTGTACCTCCGATTTTACGTAAATAGATGTAAGATAAAATTTTAAGTAACAACATCGTTGAAGGCATAGCCAATATTTTAATAGGCTTTCGCTTAAGACGTAGCGCTCACTTCAACAATAACCTTTTGTCTTCTATCTAGTAAAAGAGCCGTGGCTGTTAAGTAAACCCTTTTTACTGCGATAATACAATTCCATCACGGCTTTAGCTTTGAAAATTCGATCTCCAAATGTAGAAAGGGATAAAATCTTAACGGTTTACCTTTGCGAAATTTCTCACGAATAATCCTAAGCCAATCATCCACTTGTGAGAAGGAGGTCGGAATTATTAATTTATTAAAAACTATTTACAACCAATTTTGTATACAGCAGAAAAGAAACAGTAGCCGTGAGCTTAAATATTGCTACATACAGAATGATGCATGTATTTTTAGGATTCTTTACTTACTAATACTTATTTATTATTTATTAGTCCTCTTTTACTCACAAATTAAAATAGAAAAAGAATAGAAGGCATAGAAGAAAAATATCGTAATTTCTAATTTATTTCTAACCAATTAGGCTGAAATGAAAAATTATTTTGCGTTTAATTGAGAAAGTAACCTCTAACCTGGCAGCATACTGCACGTAGAAGCGACCACTGCAATTGGGAGCAAGCGTCAAGCTTTTTGGCGACACAGTAAACGCATCGTCACCCTCGTAGATCACCAGCAATTCCATTGAAGTTAAAGCTACAATTGAATCGATAACATATAAAAAGGCGCAGGATTACTTAATAAGACTAAAATGAAAAAAAAAAAAACAGTTTGGAGACCCAAAGTAAAGTATAGCAACAGCCCGTACAAGTCCCACGGCTGGGCAAAGGCCTCCTCTGTACAAAGGGTATTAGGGTAAAGTCCACCACGCGGCACAACTGCTGATTGGTGGACTTCACATGCCTTTGAAATATTTTTTCTGTTGTTATTTCGAAAATGTGGAGGTTTCCTCATGATGTTTTCATTCACCACTGAGCACGTGATAATTCGTCTCCGGTTTTTGAATTCAGATTGGCCGAGCATATTGAATTAAAAGCGAGAGCCCTGACACTGAGCTGCCATGGTTCACCAAAATTCAATTAGATATTATAATGTTCACAATAACTCTAAAATTATGTAACATTAGTGGAATAAATATAGGGCATATTTTTGTTATGAATAACATGTGTTTTTTTATTTACATTCCGTTTTTGGTTTACGTTATCTTTTCGTTCTAAAGACAAAACAATTATTTTGTTCACATTATAGATATCACTATGGACAGATTTACTCTACGGTATAGAACTCATCTCACAATAAAAGCTTATTGCCATTTTGTAATTGATTCTAAATTACTTTTTTACCAATCTTTTTTTCTTTTTTACGAGATGGTGGCAAGCGAGCTGGGGGTTCACCACATGTTAAGTGATTACCGCCGCCCAAGGGCATTTGCAAAAGCGTGAGATTCCAGATGCGTTGCCACTTTTAATAAAGTTGGCTCCAGCTATTTCAATCACCAGACGAGAAGCAAAAGCATAACACTTTCAGGTCACGCCGGTCTTCTGTGAGTAATTACATCGGTGTAAGTACTCACATAAAACCGGCGTACTTACGTGGTATTTACCCAGACGGACCTGCCCATTCGTGCAACAGCGAAGACTGTTGCTTGGCCCTGCCACGGCCATTTGTTGATACAGAATACAGTAATGCTCGTTTGTCAAGTGTCGTAAATATATACTTTGATTTTTGGCTCACAGCTGGTGTGCGACACGGTGAAGTATGTCTTTCTCGTGTCCCCGAGAGCGACGGGCCCGAAATCGAATTCGGCGGGAACGATGCGCAGAATGGGCAACTCCAGATGCACGCGTAACGACATGGTCTAATAAAATATTCATAACGACATAGATTACAGTTCACGTTCCCAATGCCTCTAGAAATAGGAAACACCAACAAAAACTCTGGAAGCCACCTCTTAGCTGGAAACAGCACAAAAAATATCGCATGGAACCAATGAAGACCAAAGTTCTAGTTGATTAACCTTGTTAAACAGACTATTTAGGGTTACTTGGTGGTGATTCAGTGGTACTTGAATTGATAATAGTATTAATAATTTTCTTGAAAACATCTTCAATCAATCAATCAAAAATCTTTATTCAAATAGACGCTTGCGCGTTCTTATGAATCGTCAAATTTTACATAAAACATTAAACTTCGTAAATTTTAATTCATCAAATCTAGGAAATATATTTTTATAATTCTCGGAATTTGAAAAATAAACCCCAATATAAAATCGAGACTACTTTAAATATCGAAATCTCAAATGTCTATATGGTTTTCTTAGAACTGATAATCGTTATATAAATTTTAAACAGGTTAGGTATACCTTCTGCTAAGTAAGAAATAATTAGGAATTCTTGATATTATAGGGTTCTGTGTCACAATCTATCACAAAAAATCTATCACATAAATGACATAATTATGAGAATTGTTTTTACGTACGAGCATATTTGAATTTTCCATTGCCACCAATTAATATGATTTAAGATTATACTTTCAAATTGGAGCGTACAATTTAACACGTGTCAGATCCAATACTACATCTCAGGTTGTATTAAATTTACTTAGAGTACACCTGCACTGTTCCGGTTTTAGTTAGAATCAATGTGTAGTCTTGTATTTTGATCTTTCTTGAGTATGACACCTAGCAGTTATAGTGATTGTAACGTAATGGTACTAAATTAAAAAGGCTTCAAGACGAGAGCCATCTCTTTTAGGAAAGGCCGGTAATGCAACATGTCTTGTGTAGCAAGCAAGTATTGTTGACAATAAAATCAGCCCGTATGATTGTGAGCTACTTTTTTGCTACCTACTCTGCTAAAAGAATTACGCATACTGAGATAAGCCTGTTCAATTGCGTTAATGTCGATAACAAAGGATAAAGGATTGCAAAGCATCTAGTCTGACATCAAATAGTTAGAAACATGTTACAGCTTATAAATGTCCTACTGCGGATCGGCGGCGTATATTAAAAGCGAGTACCCCGACAATGAGCTATGAAGGCTCAGAATAGCACGTGTCAAGAATTTTAATGTTCCATATTATGTATTTAAGGATGAAAAGTAGGAAATAAAAGCAGCATTTTTCTTTTTGTAATTTTTGTTCGTTCGTGACGCCACTGAAGGGGTTCTGACTTAAAACCAGTTCTAAGGTCTTCTTTCATGCATTGCGCAACCCCATTTATTATGTACACGTGTACAAATGTGTTTTTCTCTCTTTTTTATTTATGTATACGCTAACTCTATACTATAATTACTTTACTGCTTTTACTTATAGATGTTAATTTTCATTAGTCGTTATTGTGTTACTGTCTTTAGCATAATGTACTAAATTTGTGTTATGATCAGTAGGTATTGTGGTATTGTCCTTGAATTAATGTACCCGCTTTGTGTTAATCTTAGTCTAATTTGTTATTTATAATTTTAATTTTTGCGATGTACCGAAAATCGGGAAATCGTACCGAGTACATACCTATTTGGTTTCATGTCTTAGATATATATTCTTTTAATTGTTAACATACCTGTGTTTGTTATTGAAACTAAATAAATATTCATTCATTCATTCATGCATAATTATGTATATACGTTTATAAATTAGTTTAGTGTTGCGTGATGTCTTGAATAAATGGTTTCTATTCTATTCTATTCCAGTACCAACCAACAATAATGCATCATCCAAGTCATAAAAGTTAATTTGCTTCGTGGTCATTTTACGCGAGGAGTATTCTTCGTATGAGGCTGGCCATGCGTCACTCGTATATAAACGCAGCGCCGCACACAACTGGAAATAGGTACAAATCCGATTGAAATATTACCATTGCCATCCTAGTGGTCTTTTCAAATCAATTCATACGTATAAAAGAGAATGCCAAAAGGTATTAAGCTCGCCTTCTGTAATCCTTACCTTATTTAAGGTAATTGCAATAAAGACGAAATAAATAAATATGCAAGTAGTAAGGTTTGCAAATAAATCGGCTTAAAGACGCATTTGCATTTATAGTATGTAAGTGTCATGTGACTAAAACAGTGACTTTAACTTAAATAAACCAGTCGTTTTTAAGTAACGTTAGAAGTGTAAAGAAATTTTGTTTATTATTTCTACTATCTAATTACTTCACTTACTTATTAGTTCATTGTTTTCATATGTTGCATTACTACTATACTATTTTTTTTTGTAAAATTGAATTATAAAAAGAATTATAGTGTAAAAATAGTAGCGAAGCCTAAGTAAATGTATCAGAACAAATTATCATTAATATAAATGATTTATCGTGTTAAAACGAGGATGATTATGACTTTGAAATGGCTGGAGTGCAAAAGATTCATGTTAAAAAATTACGTTCGTACTAACTCATTTGTGTAAATACAAACGCAATGATATCTCCAAGCTGAATTATTTAAACCGCATCATCTCTTACTAGTTTGTATAGAAATAAAATAAATAATTCTTTAGAGATAAATATATCATATAATAACACATTGAAAAACAACTTTCAAGTTTAATTAGATTCGTTCCACACTTGTGCGAAGGAAAACTTATATGAAAAGTTTGTAAATAAAATAAACTTTCCCTATTAAAATAGTACTATAATTAGTTATACTAAAATATGCCGTTGAAATATACCTCGATGGAACTTCGCGGCGCAAGTTCTAGTAGCAATTGTTGTAAATTCTCGCGACAGTTCGGAACGCATTCGGTGTAGTTGTCATTTCGCAGCGAAATGCTCCAGGGCGATTCGGTTAGCGCTCTAACTGCCAGCACTCCGTCGCCGACGTTTAGAGCTCGGAAGTATTTGCGAACTCTATAATGGATAGAGGAATTACGCTTTTAAAAATGGCAGTGGGAACTTTTCTCAGAATCCTGAACGATAAATAGTTAATAAACAATTTTTTTTTGGATGTTGTTCATAATCATGTATATATCTTTTTCGTTGTTCTTCAAGAATCCTTGTCACCGTGGAATTTTCATTTAATTGCGCGATAAATTTTACCAATATGAATTGCTCTACATTAAACATATAAACTTATTAAGTATTCTGGTGACTCTGTCGGGCGCATTTAATGAGCTATCAATTTTAAACACGAAATCGTTACAGAAGTTTTGAAAAATTTATGAGATGTTGATATTCAAAAACTATTAAATTGGTGGTTTAGGACCATGCTTTGTGGCGTTGTACTTCAGGTACATTTATTTCTTTATTAAGCTTGAATAATATAAATATTTTACCTTCGTAGCATATCGTGAAAGATTGAACAGGGATGAATGGAGGGTGTTACACAACTGAACTACTGGGATGCTGCACCGATATCTTCAGTGACTTGAGATATTTTAGCAATTTACACTCGCCTGGTGACACCTCCGGGAGGAAGTTGAAGGGCGCTCAAGTCCACTTGCAGCTCATCGCACGACACCTGGAGACGAGCTCGGCCAAACGCACGGAGGCATACCCGCTGTGGGGACGCGTCAGCCCTGAACCAGCCTGGCCTGGCCAAAACACATCACCTTAATAAAATATAATTGCAAATTTTAATTTTTAATAAACCTTGTAGCACTATAAGAATTTAAATTTGTTATAGCAATGGCGACATATCTCGTTCGAATTATTTTATTTTATTATCAGCCTTTTAGTTTAGTAGCTCGTTCTAATTATCGTATCAGCCTTTTAGTTTAGTAGTTAAAGCGTCAGGGCACAAATCCTGAAAACGTGAGTTCTATTCCCATATCGGCGAAAAACTTTTAGTCCTGTTTTTCTACAAATTTTATTAAAAATAATTATATAAATAATAATCACTGAAAGTAAGAAACGTTTACTTCGTTATTCATCATCATCATCACTATAATTTCAGTATGTTAGCAAAGCTTACAGGGCCCACTGCTAAACATAGACCTCGCCCACAAACTGCCATGGAGGACGATCCGCAGCCACCTGATTACTACTATTCTACGTACTCGTATCACTTGTGATCAAATTCGTTAACCTAATGTCCCTCAAAATCTACCGTTATAAACATACAAAGAAGAAACATTCCTTTAAATTGAATTGCTTACTAACTTACTTGTATTTAAAAATACTTGTATTTAAAAGTATATCGAAATTATTCTATCGTTGATGGTTCAATCTTTCAAAACCACCATGCTTCATAGCTCCCATATAGAGGGTAAACTTGGAACTAATTAACTAAAGAATATTTATACCGAATATTAAGTTAGGTGAACCTCTAAAGAAACATGTAATCTGTGTAAAAAAATATTGCTCGAGGAGCAAGCAGACTACATCAGAAAATAATAAATTAAATAATGTTCACCCACTGATATCTAAGCGACGGTTATTATTTAACTTTAAGTGAACCGCCTACTTGCAGCTAACTTTCTTGTTAGTAGATATTTCCTGCATATTTGTCATCTATATATGTAGCCTGTTTTTACTATTTAGTAATAAAATAAAAAAAAAATCACCTCGAAGTTTTTTATATTCTGTCAAAAAATTTAACAGATTAAAGGATTAATTATTATTGATTAAGGGTAAGCGAATAAGAAACTCTGTTGACTACTTACTTAGAGCTTTTCTCGACGTTCTATGAAACGAGGATGAAAGTTTTAATGAAATCTTTTCTGAAGTCGACGCGGATGAAGTTTAGTGGGAAAGCTAGCCTTAAAGTATATAAAATATACCCGTAACGCTGTAACGGTCTCGTCCACAACAAAATAACAGCATCAGATACTTCTGGGGCGTTATCAACAAGCCTCACTACTTGTGTTGCCCTCCCTCCAGCGGAAATCGTAAGCTCACTGGGCTCCACCTTTAATAATAAAGTTCACGGTAGATTTTATATAACACTAACATTAACAGTGGTAGGGTCACGCAACAGTCTATGCCGTTGCACGAATATTAAAATAATAAATAATAATAAAATACCACAACGTTACAGAAGACGGACGTGAAGTGGAAGCATACTTCTGCGTTTCCCCTGGTGAGTGAGGTAACCAGGGCCCACTTTATTACAATGTGGCAACGCATCTGCTCCCTATGGACGTCCATGGGTGGCGGTTATCGCTTAACTTGAGAAGGTGAACCGCTAGCTAGCTTGCCATCTTTTCACAAAAAAAAAAGGTTTTAACAAGATGAGTAACTACTCGAAATTAAAAGTAATGAGAATCCCGTAGAGAAACAGTTGTCTCATAAAAAAGTAAAGCAAAGAGTTCATATATAGATAATAATTTATACGACTGAAAAATAAATTATAAAATCAAAACGCCATAAAAGGAATAGTAACTTATAACCTGTCATTAGATGAATAGGGGAGAATGTAATCTAGTTTCTTTCGTCCGCCGTGCCAAGTATCTTGGCTAGTGGTCTGGCACCGAAACAATTGCTATTGAATATTCACGAAAAGCGCCAGCCAGCAGCTAGTATTCTGGAATCCCCGTTTTCTCCCCAACTTATTTATCATATTAACACGAAACCAATAAACTAGTGGCAATAAATTTCAGCCAATGTTATTACATTACAATATACTAGTATATCGCTTGGTTTGGGCAGTTGCTAACAAGTAAAGTTGCCGCCGACTGCCAGGTAATGGCTTTTTCTAAGGAGCCTAAAGTACTTTTTTAACATTTCTTAGAAAATAGTACCAATCCTCTCTCAAGTTTTCCATTAGTGCGGAGTACGTACGTTAGAGACTTTATTAAGTAAACTTACTTTTAACATTGGTAATAATGGTAGTAAAGAGTACTTTAAAAATAGGTATGAATTTAATAAAACGTGTACCTGGAAAACAGCACTGTCAGTTTTACCAAAATCCTCACATACAAGTAGCTCGATACCTGTACTTGGTTCTTCTGGAAGTGTTATAGCAGACGATGACGAGCTTTTACCTTTTAAGGGTACTGTTATAACAAAAAATAAGTATTTATCGTAATTATAAAACACAAACATGTATATCGGTCGTTATTACACTTTGCATATTGTTGCAATAGGAATTTTCAGACATGAAAATTATTTATAAATAATATTTTTTAGTATATTATACTTTTTCATATAATGTGTGTACTTCAAAGCTATGAAATTATTTATATAAAGAACGTACAAACATATCCATCGTCATATGACAACACTTTTGGGCCATCATAAAATCGTAAATACAGTCGTAATGGAAGTTTATGTTGCGGAAGATCTGAAAAAAAAAAAAACTTTGAATGTCTTGACACATACAAACGGGTAGATGTATTAATGGAGCGTTCTCTTCTTCATTCATTTCTTTGATCGAGTACTTTTTACATTAGTGTTCACGTAAAGGTTTCTTAAATTAGTGGTACTAATGGCGTGCAAAGGGTACAAAATTACCCAGTTAGGTTAGGGGTATAAAATTAAAATATAAATAAACCTTACATATTATATGTAACCTAAATACCTCTACTGCTTAATATACGAGTCCTGCAAATTTTTGAAACTTACCATTTTTTCTCAACACAAAATTGTACACGGAAATGTCAGCACATGACGTGTTTGTTACGTGGAGATGACGCTCTGGATCCGTCGTGGACATCCTAAAATTGTGGTATAGATAGTTATTATTTTTAAGTAGTTAAGTGGCAGTTGTACACATGATAGTAAAAATATGTCTAATTTTAACATTCACCTCTGTTTACACCATTTTTTACACATTGCAGACGTCCTTTATTTGTGAGTTGTCATGGAGTATTTTGTAGATTTGGGAACATATTTCATTAACATTATTAACTTACAATAACCACACTGTTGATCTGGGATGCAATTAAGCTTTTTTGAAATGTTAGCGAGCAGTGGCGGATTTGTAGTCTTGGCCGCCCTAGGCCCCAGTCCATGTAATAAGTTCCAGCCGGCCCTTTCTCAGAGCCCATCACGTATCTTGTTATCATCTGTGAATTTTTTGTAACGATTGGCCGCCCTAGGCCCGGGCCTATTTGGACTTAGGGCAAATCCGCCACTATTAGCGAGTGTGCAAAGTGTCTAAAAGCTGCTGAGTGAGTGAAATGCTTTGTAACGTATTTCATTTACCAAAGAACCGGTGGGTCATCGTATTTCCCATTAGGTTTAAGCGAGAACCGAAGAGGCCCTCCGACGGCTTCGATCCATATATCTAATATAACGGGCTCCATGTTTTCAATCTGAAAATAAAAATATATTGATGTGTTTCGTATGTAGACATCTACTTTTCGTCATCCGTAATCTATTATCTCCTTAAGACAAGCGTGTACCGGACACGCTTGTTACAGATTACCGTTACCGTTAACGCTACCTTTTTGATCCCATCGTAATATTTTTCTAGTGTACTGATAAACTTTTCACTTTTCTATTAACTGTTGCTCATATTTACACCTTTTATTTACTTCATTTATTATTTCTACGCACGCATATCATAAAATGCCATAATTCAATATATGCTGTTAATATAGTAACACTTTTTGTCTAAGTTTCAATAAATTAAAGATCAGGGCTCGGTGAGTTTTCTTTTCGTATATAGCACACAGATAATATCACACAATGTAACAATGACCGATATTAAATCGCATACTTAGTCCTAACGACGAATGAAATTATATAAAACAACTTCTTATTCAAATCGGCTGTTAAATGCTTCGCATGTTCTACCTGGACAAGCAACTGTTCCCGATACAGTCCCCAGGTGCCGGCTAGCACGCTGACTTCTATCCTAGCCACGCTACCAGCTCCTAGCCGACCTTTCGCCGGGACGCACCTCACCCTCACACCAGATTCTGATACCTCCGGCATACACAGTCCTGGATGGAAGGAAAAGAACACTACAGTAACTTCGTCTCAGTCACAAGTATATTTATTCCCATTAAAAAGGTAAGAAGAACAACAAAACAGTAGATAAATTATTATCTTTTCATTTCATAGTATTAAAAAGGTCGCTTCCGCTGTTTGTACGCTTAGAACTTTTAAAGTACGCAACAGATTTTAATGACAGGTTACAGCAATAGATACAGTGATTCAAGAGAAAGGTTCATATGTATATAAATGCATATTGTAATAGAGAAAAGCCGAGAAATTCAAAGACTTGTAATGTGATGTTGTTAACATATTTTGTGCGCTTATGACTTAACCTTAGGAGATAGATCAAATTATACTACGGAATTGTAAAATGGTCGGTGGGTTCGCAATTTCGGGCGTTACCTCTAAAGAAAACATGTTTGCGCTGTCTCAAAATCTGTGTAAATCTCGTATATAAAGATATCCCGTAGTATAGACTGATCATAATCATAATATTAATCATTTCACACTGCTGCATATTAGTATCAACATTGTACCCGAGTGAAGCCGGGGCGGGTTGCTAGTTACGAATAATATAACACAAATAACTGAGGTTTAACGGCACGGAAGGACAGACCATACCTTGGTGTGTAACCGCAGTTAGGATGCTGGTCCCTCGACTCGTGGTGGCCCTCCAATGCACCGGCAGGTTGCCCTCATTGCGTATTATAAGATGCCGCAAGACCGCTGGTCGTTGGACAATAAACAATTCCATATTTTTACTAACGAAAAACAAAACCGACTACAAATATCTCGCTCTGCGTTCATTTTATATTTAATAATTGATTTTCAGGAGTTCCCTAAGTATCTCGGGAGTCCAAGATCCAATACCAATGTAAATTAATATGGGAAGCACCGGCTTTCAAATAAAAAAAAAAGAATCATCAAAATCGCTTCACTCAGTTAGTCAATTGAGAACCTCCTCTTTTTTTAAAGTCGGTTGAAAATCAAAAAAAGCATATTATGACCCATTCGGGTCATGAGGTCGTCACCGACACACAAAAGTCATTATGATGTGTATATCGTAGATTGGAAAAGTAAACTAAAGTAACAGTCTATATATGTCCCACTGCTGAACAAAGGCATAAAGATTACTTAATTTTTATTAA
This sequence comes from Iphiclides podalirius, assembly GCA_933534255.1. NCBI lineage: Eukaryota > Metazoa > Arthropoda > Insecta > Lepidoptera > Papilionidae > Iphiclides > Iphiclides podalirius. The sequence continues at coordinate 143,239 of OW152830.1, read as the reverse complement.
TAGGTTTTATTTAGCTCGACCCGTACGGAATTTGTTTGTTTATTTGGGTCAAAATTAGAAATTGAAATTTAAGCACCTTCCCGTTGTATCTGAAATTTGGTACACACATTTAGTTTAGATGACAATACAATATTGTAGTTTTTAGTGCACAAAAAAAAATAACAGAAAATAAAACCGTTTAACTTAAGTTTTTAAACGGTTTTATTATAGGTAGGAGCCCAAGCAGCTTTGGCAATAAATCTGAGACCCCTCGATTTTATAGATGTCCATGGGCAGCGGTAATTGGTTAATATTAGCTACCAGTTTACCTATTCACTTCCCACCTTCATAAACAAATTCTAGCACATTTTCTTTATCAAATTTATTTTTAGTTTTTCCATGGTTATCCAAGAACTTACCCGTGTTAATGGGTACATTGTTGAATTCTAGACAAAGGGGCTCTCGTTTCTTTGAAGGCGCAGTGTCGGAATGCACAAAGCAAGGGCATTCATACACCCCCCGTGGCGGCTCAACTACTGAGAAATTAAAATATTACGTGCAAAACTTGTGGAACTTTCTTAACCTTATAAACTTGTGGTACTTTCTTAACCTCTTATAGTGTTGAAGAGATTTATAAACAGGGAAATGGTCTCTTAAGCGATTTCATTATGACTCACTGGCGCAATGACACGTTATTTTCTTCAGCGCTGGTGTCTTGGGTTGAATTTCTACACGAGTCAATTGCTGAGTATTTGCTTGACCCTTTGATTAGCACCTTTTGCATACCCCACTTAGTTTACTTAGGGGCCAGAAGATGATGATTATTTTAAATTAAAGAAGTCGTTATAACCTATAAGCTATATTTGTATTCGGTAAAATATCCAATACTTAAAGTTAATTATTATAATATAATTTATATTATATTATAATAAATAAAATTGTAAACACAGTATAGATTTTTACATAGCATTTTCTTATGGTTGTTATGAATTTATTTATGGGAAATTAAAGAAGTTAAATAAAAAAAGGTGAGCCTGCAAAATATTAATCTGAAGCATTAACTTCGAATACATTTTAACAATTAATTTCAAATAAAATATACATAACTGTGTGAAATACCTTTCAGCTTTATACGGTTATTGTCATTTTCAAGGAAAATTTTCTCCGGTTTAGAGGGCTTACTGTTGTCAGATACCTGTCGTGAAGCTTCCAGCTGTAATTAAGACATGATATGCAGGAAATATAGTTTGCAATGAAGACATCCGCAGTTGAGCAAAAGTAACCGGACATATCTCAAGGATTAGTTAGCTGTAGTGACGGAGAGACCACCTGTCCAAGGGTGCGGGAATTTAACGGATGCAGGTGGATCAGGATCGAATTTCATGGCGGTCTGTGGGGGAGGTCTATGTTTAGCAGTGGAGTTGCACAGGCTGAAATGATGATGATGATGATGATGATGATGATGATGATGATGCAGATGATGATGATGGTGGTAATGAAGACATTCTAAGTAACGTAACGTATTCGTATTCATGGTAAGTAACGTAGACATTCTTTATATGCTTGTCAGGAAATAATTGAATTGTTACGTGAACAGAAACTATTAGGACTACTATTTCATTCGGTGCATGATTCTTACCACCTGCCCAAATACTCGTAAAAAAGTTGATACTTATAACACGTACTAACACGTAAGTCGTAACGTATGGCTTACCTCAGTTCTAAGAATTGTTGTCACTGCGTCCGAGCATCCATTTAGAGGAACATCAATGGTAACTTTGCGGCCCTGCAACAATAACTATTTTAACATATATCAGATATTAACATTTATGAAAATTTTATTTTGAAGAAAAAAATACGTAATAAAACTATGCAATAAATGATGGGAGAGACTAATTGTCGTTAGTCTAAACGGTAACCTAAACGATATTGATAGGATTAAAAACTATGTTCAAAAAGACAAAAAATATAAATACGGTCGAATAGAAAAACCTCGTCCTTTTCGAAGTCAGTTAAAAACTTCAGGTTCAGTGCAGAGAGCTGTAGAACAAAAACGGGAATTCGGAACATAGCACTAAGCTAGTCAAATTACTAAAATAAAATTGCTCAACCATAAAATTTGAAGATAGTTGAAGTATCAAAATAATTGTTAATGTAAAACAAAACATCAGTAATGTTTGTTTTTTCGAAGCCGTTTGTTGATGCGTTTTTTTCCGGAGATTTCGATTTATGTATTCATTAAACTCATCATTCAAATCTACTAGTGAGAACGACACGCTTGCACGTACATCGATTGCCGTGTCGATCAAGAGATACAGATACGATTGCGAGTGCAGAACGCTGGCACGGTGCGCCCAAACACGCCGTCGGCATACCGCGAGAGCTTCGAGGGTCACCTGCCGTCAATTCATCTGAGTTATACGACGCAGCAGAGCCATGAGAAGGCGAGAAGGACACCGCATGAGCACCGGTGCTCGACAACTATGAATTAAGAAATGAACATTGTAAATAATACAAGTCAACACTTACACTTGATTATCGTAGAAATTAAGTAATCAACTGTCAAATCGGTTGTCACATGTCATTTGAGTTGCCAAAAGCATGGTTTAATTCTTTGAATTGATCATACGACATTATTGTGATTAGTTAATTTCTACGTTGATCAGTGTTTCGGAAACCGGGCATAAGTAATATTTTTCCATGTAAAAAATCGGCTAGTGCTTAGCCACCATTCTAACTCATGTGTAGTCTTAAATGGAAAACACTTATTCCAGCAGCTGTTAGATTGTATACTTGACATTTAACAGATATAAATATAAATATAAATATAAATATAAATATAGATAAACATTTCAGTAGAACGAACTCACACCCTATGGCGTAAGAGACAGTTTCATTTACCACTTCACTCATCGGATCGACACTTCCAAATAACGCCGTTCTTCTGTGAGTTCATGGTACTTCTGTGGATGAGCCTGTCTATTTAAACGACAGCCAAGACTACTGCATGGCCGTATCGCATTAATAATATAGTACAGACGAGAATGACTGGAGAGGAATAAACTTATGAGTAAAAATTACTTTTGCTATGTAGAATAATATATACCTATAGAAACTCAAAATAAGTTTACTTATTTGCTGACCACTTCAAATTGTTCCAAAATGTCTCCAAGCTGATTAATTCATAAATGTAAATTGACTTGGTTATATATTTTTATTTTATTTTTAAACTACTAAAGCCAAAAAAAAAACAAAGCAAACCACCTCAATTACGACTGTAGAGTACGGGCCAACATCGACGTGTTTAGGAATGAACAAAGTACGTAAATAATGTTCGTGATCTGAAAGTGAAGTTGACAAAGTTGTGTTTAAAAATATAAAAATATAATTTTACCTGAGGAGAATAGCTAATTGGCCTAGCTGTTTAGAACGGGAGGGAGTCTTGGCCTCCATTCCTTGAGCTATCGAACCAGTACCTCTTGACTGGATAGTCAAGAGGTACTGAGAGTCAGCAGGCTATTCACTGATCGCAGCCGCAGTTTTCACAGGTGTATAAATATTTTGTTTAATTTCTGAAGCGTTAGTGATAGTACGGAAAGCCAGCACTATTGTATGAAGATAAAAAACTATATGGTAGACTTGAACATCTAGTTTAATAGCATTCCGTTTCATGACAGCTTCATGATATTTAGAATAGCCACTGATAAGCAATTTCATGAAGAGAACACTCCGCCGCTATGTTTAGTTAGTACTAAACCTAATGAATTCTTAAAGTTCATGGCTTACAGTTCCCGAGGAGGCAAATAATTGTCAAACGATAAGTAAAATTGAGCGCCGTACTTTGGATAATGGGACAAATGTTTGTCTACGTGCTATTCAAGGGGTAAAGAAATTTCAGGGAGACGAGACGTTAAATACAATGTCAGAATTAATTATTTATGGAATGAAAGCGAGAATGAAGATGACCTCACAATTTCTGGAGTTGAAGAAATGTATATTTATACATTTATTATTTGAAAATTGTCTTTATATATTTAATAATCAGTAGATATTAGATTCATACAACGTGCATTGTGTGCACTTAAGAAGGAAATTTTACCTGTTGATGTATCCCAGCGTAGTGTCGTAGCGACTGGAGTAATATTGGTGCAAGAAAGGCAGCAGAGCAAACGGTCCCCGACAGTGAGAGCAGGTAACGGACGCACCAACGCCACTCCGGTATATCTCACTTTTGCGGTACTTCCATCCAACTTGCACGCTCCAACTGTTTGCGATTCATCTGGATTTATCTGAATTATAGCCATTTGTATGACAGAGCATTTGTGAATAAAATGAGATTTATTTCTAAGTAAACAGTAACTCACGGCTGCATTAAAGGAAAAAGTATCTAACTCTTGTATATCTATAACAAATAGCTTGAGTTTTCTAACGTATTTAAAAACAAAGTTAAACATCACATCTTTAAATTAAATCATTTAACCTTTTGTATGCCCTTGCGTATTATATACTTGGTATACGATTATCACAATTTATAGTTATAATGTACCCGGATCAATTGAAAGAGAATGTCAAAAGACATTACTTTCGCCTTTTTTTATTTTATATGATTTGATTCAAGCATTCGTGCAACAGTGAACACAGTTGCGTGGCCCTACCACAGTAAAATACAATTATTTATATCGTTAATTAATCATAATTTGCTCACCACCGGTACCGACATCATCACTGTAGGGTAAAACTCGCAATAGCAATCGCGGCTCAAGCGCACGGCATCCGATCAGTGCTGCGCGCCGTGTCGCCTGCTGTCCATTCTGTTGCAGTTGGACCAGCCTCAGAATGCAACCCTCGCGCTGCAAATAACGCAAATCCTAATTTGAAGTTAAATTCAATGTACTTTCAACCTGCTTCTTGCAGTTAACTAATTTGTCATTCTAGATACAATTAATGATATAAAGATGTTTTACAAATAGATACAAAATCAAGAATTTTAAATTCGTTCAACTTATCGGGAATTCGTTCAACTCAGGTTTCCTGACAATACGCATGGACTTTTGAAAGTTTTAGTTTTCGTAGATTTACGCCATTTATTTCGGTCACACGCAATGCCGGATAAGGATTAGACTATCATATATTGCAATGTTTGTGCTTACTGGGGGTGCACGCCACTTGTAGGTAAGGGTCTGGACGTGGCCTTGCGGCAACACACCACTAGATGGCGCTAGACTCGTACACGCGCAGGCGCTGACGTCACGCGCCTGGCAGTCGTCTGTCCTTGTCCCCCATTCGGTTGTACCAACGTGCCAGTTGATCTACAAAGCAAACATCAATGTCTTCCTCTAATAATGTTTTATCTTCTTCTAACTTCTGACTGAGTCGGAATAAATTATTGAATTGAAGAAAAACAAAAGTAAAAACCTTCATTGTATTGACTCGGGAAGAAACTTCGAGTTAGAAATAAAAACTTTCGCCTTTCAAAGAATCCGTTATTATTTATAATAACTTTCGACAGTAAATTTTCTAAAACAAAAGCCAATTTAGTTGTATTAATTTCTAACTCTATACGTAGGGACAATATTTCAGCGTATTATTTACTATAAACATGTCCCACGGTCACATTCCAAAAAGAGTATGTTCTTGAAATAAATTGCATTCTATATTCAATAGAACAATAATTGTGTTAATTCACTTGAACCGTTTCTCTAATTTCTGCAAAAGTGCTATTGATGGTACACATACTGCACAATGGTTATATAATTATTTGATCTTGTAGATCACATCGCACATGCAATTTCACACTGGTCTTCTCTTCACCAACCTAAGATGACTTGAGTAAATGTCTTTCGTCAGCCTAATTACGGGGACAAAGCTTAAATAAGCGAATTAAACTCAAAGTACATTGCGTGGTCCATTGCTAATCACAGGTAAAACCCTTAACAATTAACTATCGCTGAACGATCTCACTGTATCCGTGGAGTTGTTGCTAATGTGAAGATTCGTGGTGAGATGAGCGGACGGCGGCTGCGTGTTCAGCCAGCAAATGAGCGGCTGCAAATTGGCGAGGGGCGCGCGGCCACATCGGCTCACGTAACAACGTGCTCCCCACTCGCCGCCCACTGACTCCAGCCTAAATGACAAATTATATGCCATGCATGACAGGGGACAACAATCGAAGGAATGTAAAGGAATGTATCTAGGTTAAACTTGGCAATGCTGCCTGTGTAAGAAATCCCATAAAGTTCGCAAAAGTACTTACGTGCTGCTGTTTTGGTGCCTTTTCTAATAAGAGTATGTTATATCAAACCGAGAACCAAATACTAGGTAGTTGAGCCAGAATTTTATGGCGAAAATCAAATGCCCCAACTAATTACTAACGTCGTATGAATCCGAAAAAGAAGCGCGACGCTATTGGCAATAGCTTGCTAATATTAACCATTCGGGATAACTTATCCTTTAAATAACGCACAAATATATAAGCAGTACAGTAATTTTTCAGAAATCGTAATTGATGCATAATTTTAGGATTTTAATGTTATTACCATGCAAAGATAAACATATTACTGACATACATGACGTTTACATGACAGGTGGTAAATAACTATTTTTTTCTGGTTATCTTTCCGACTTTGCATACTATTAATAAGATTTCGAACATTTAATGAAATCTATTGTACCTTACATATAGATATTATATCAAGCAGAAATAATGTGATCAACAGTGTAAAAAACAATAATAATAACAATAAAGTTGCAATTGGATTAATAAAAGCATTTTAAGAAACCACTATAATATCAGATATTATTCATTCCTTTGAAAGAATAAATTTTAGCTCATTGTAATATTTTTATAAGTAAATGTTCAAATGTTTATTATTATTGTTATCATAAACAACTATAATTCTTCATGTAAATAGCAGCGTATAAACTATCTCCATTTAAAATTTGCTCTTAACCTGTTTCGGCTTAAAGTGACAACAAACATGTTTACAAGCAAGCAAACGCAATTTCAGTGTAAATGTGACCCAAAAGATACAAATACTGTCAGTTTGTTTCGACTAACTGGTAAGTTTCGGTATTGCAAATCTCCGCACACGTTTCTGGCAAAGGCACTCGCAGTGTACCGGTAACAGTGCGAGACGGCAACAGTGCCAGAACGCGTGGAACGCCTTCTTCGCCAGACCACGCCACGCGTACGCCGCACGCGCCCTGCAACTGTGTCACTTCTACTGGCACCTCTATCGATTTCACCCTGGAACATCCCCATTTACATAACATTTTACATAATTTTAAATATTTGAACTCAGCACAAACTCTACTCTTTTTGGATTAGGACGCAATAAGCCCATTTGACAGAACTTCAGATTTACCATGCAAGTCCACAATTTTTCAGAATTCTCACAGGTACACAAATCACTGCCAAGAAAAAAATTACTGTGTAAATCACAATTTTCCTGGTATTCTACAATGAGCTCACATAATAATTACTGTAGTAAGGCCACGCAACAGTGTTCACTGTTGCAAGAATCGGCAGGTCCGTCCAGGTAAGCGCCACGACTTCAGAAGACCGGCGTGAAGTTTTTCACTTTTGCGTTTAGTGTGGTGAGTGAGGTAGCCGGGGCTCCCTTAATTAAAAAGTACCAACGCTTCTGCAACCCTACGAGTGTTGCAAATGTCCATGGGCGATAGTTATCACTTAAAATCAGGTGAACCACCAGCTTTGCCACTTTTCATATAAAACAAAAAAAAACTTTTCTTTGGTCAGCCTATTCACTTAATAAGTTCGATGGCATGTTAATAGCATTAGATATCTCTTTCTATTCGAAAGATCTCTCTTTCTACTCTACTATTAGAGTTGAAGGTTTGTTTAAATTTGGATTTGTGTGACATGTAAAACCAAGTCTAAATTTGCTATCCCGAATTTAGTCCGATCAAAACTGTTTACATTAAGAAAAAAGATTTGTAGTATTAATAAGTATTAATATTTTCATATCTCTCATTTTGTTTTCTTAGTTCTGCTTACCGCTGGATACATTGGAATGATTGTCATCTAAATTATTGTAAATAAAATAGTAAGAAAATATTATTAAAATTTGTAGAAAAAGTACGAAAATCGTACTTTTTAAATACGTATCGTCGTAAAACGATATTCAAAATTGTTTGTATGCTGGAAAGGATATAACAATGGATGCGCCAAGCATTGCTTCAAATCCCAAAAAACAATATAGATAAAAGACGTTAAGATTTTCGTCGGTGTGGCAAACAGCCGTTTAGTGACTAGAGCGTCAGGCTGCGAATGCCGAAGACGTGGGTTCGATTCCCAAAGCGGCGACAATCTTTTCGTTCATTTTCTACAAATATTAATGTTCAATTTTAAGTGCAGAGATTAGCACTATAAAAAATTTAAATTTCTGAGAAAATATTACCTGGTGGAGTATGTCAAGTGCACAATGGGTGGCTGCAGTGTGAAACATACGGGCACAACCTCCCACCACACTTCCATTTGTGCACAAAGCACTTGGCACACTGAGCGTGTCCATGCCTTGAATAGCACGTTTCATTGTTAAGGAAATTTTTGTAATTATTTTAAGAATTAGAACTTTGTACGCAAAAGTTAAGTCATTAAGTATACTAGTCTATATTTGAATGAGTTTAATATATTCACAATATCAGCCTTTATATACTACATTTGGGTAAAATACAATATACACATTTTTAGCATAACATAAATGTGATTAAATTTCACCGGGCAATTTAATAATTTGAATCCGATAATAAAGAGAAACTATATCTAGTACAGATATTCTTACGTCAATGTTCTTAGATTTAGACCGAACAAATCGAAAAATCTTTCCTGCGTAATTACATAAAATGCTATAACACAGTTAGTGATAACATAACATAATGGTGTAAGACTACTATATGCTGGTTGATACATACAGATGTGCATAAAAGCTTTGGGCCAAAAAATTGACCAGGTGCTAGATATAAAAGCAGAACGTGTCATCTTCAAAATAACAACTGTAATTATTAGTACCAACGACAAATCACATCAAAATTCATTTTTAAATCAGATAAAAGTAACAGTTTCTACTCATACAAATATTCAATTCGATATGTTATATATAGTCAAAAGTATGTTTTTACAACATATATAGAAAACTAAGGGAAAGACTAACCTCACAAAGTCCCGGTATTGCACGTTCCTCAACGGCTTCTATGCTCATAATCATGTGTTCGTACTCGGAAGTAATACATTCCCGGGGAACTTTGGTCAGTATTAACCTTGAAACATTAACAAAAAACTTAAACAAGCCACGGTTGTCACTCATGGTAAAGACACTCACACACTTTAAAATAACCAAAGCCATTAAGACCGCCCAGAACTGAAACACGCATGTCCCACGTTGCTTCGACTTACTGGATTACGTGATCAGCATCTTCAGATAGAAACAACTTTCAACTGAGGTTAATTAAAGGGAACATCGGATGGCGTGCGATTATAGTCAGAATTCTGAGCGACAACGTGAATAGAGCCGTAACGGAGGATTAGAGTCAAGTTGATGGCACCGAGTGTTTCATTTTATATATAAAATTATGATAAAAAGTAACGTTCGGTAGCAGGAGCAGATGATCTTTTCTTGTGACAGAGATCATTTGCTAGTGCACAACTAAGGTAGAGTTTTATTATAATCCTCTGTAACTGTGGTAGGGCCACGCGATAGTGTTCACTGTTACACGAATAGATAGGTCCGTCCGGGTAAGTATCACGACCTCAGAAGACTAACGTGAAGTGGAAGTGTTACACTTCTACGCTTAGTCTAGTTAGTGAGTCTAGGTAGCCGGGGCCCACTTTATTTAAGGGTGGCAACGCATCTGCAACCCTGCGTTGTACTGGTGTTGCAGATGTCCATGGGCGGCGGTTATCACTTAACGCCAGGTGAACCGTCAGCTTGCTTGCTTCACTCGTATCAATGAAATCTGACATATCGTATACAAGGAAATCCAGTTCTGTAAGAGCCCTCACATGAGCACGGCTCGCCGGACGCCCGGATTCCGCCCCGCCGCCGAGGCGCAAACGCGAACGCGTACGGAGCTACGCGCCTCAGCCACGCCGCACACATGCTCTACGCGCAACAACTCGGTCGCTTCTCGGTCGTTCTGTAACAAGGATTACTTCGATGGCTCCATCCGCCGCATATCCTTAACTATCTCTACTTAAAAGAAAGGGACTTTGATATCCGCACCGAATGAGTATTTTTAATATTTTATTCGAAAATTTCAAGGGATCATAAAGTCACTAAAATATTTAAAAAAGGTTTTTTTACGTGTAAACCGTTCAAAATGATATTTAGAAAATAAAAAAAACTTACTAATTTATGATAACGTTTTTGTTATGGGAGAATATCGCACCTCGCATATATTTTGTTCTGGAAAATCACTTGATCGTCCCATCTCTTTCGAATTAAATTTTTCATCCCAAGGCCGAACGCTCCAGTAATACGGGTACGGTACCGAGCTGCAAAGAAAGTTCAAATTCTTGTTTGCGTAATTTAGACTTAAAATGGTGATTTCCTTTGTTGGAACAATTGCGAAAGCGTATTTATTCTAAGAACAAAGACTTTGATAGCTAAAATGATAGCAAGTTTATAAAACATTTTACAAAGTTTTGTTAGGCTTTATATTTATTTCGTGTCTTTATGATAACCTAATCACTAAATCACCTATTAAGCGGACCAAATAATGTTAATTTGATCTCTAAAAAAATGATCCGAAGTGGTCACGAAATGGTCATAAGCGGCGATTTTTAACAATTGGTCAATACTTTGACACTATCTATAGAGAATTTCATATTTTAAGGTCATCGGAAAAATTTAGGCGGCTCAAATTAAACCTAGAGGGGTTATTATTTAGGGTTATCGGATCTAAAATTATTTCCAATATCCCTAAAATTTTATACTTTCTGTAGTTAGCGTCAAAGTATTGACCAATTGCTAGCTAAATGGCACTGACCAATTATGACCGTATGGTGACCAATTCAGACCACTTTTTAGAGTTTAATTGATTAGTTTAGGTTTCATCACATGGGCCTAAACAGATGGGGTCTCATAATCAGCCCACGTTAATCTTCTGGTGGATATAAAACCTTAGATTAAGTCGGGAAAAAAGCCTGCTCATTGTAAACATGTTTTGCTGATGCTTAATTAACGAGTTGAGTTACCTGTTATTTACAAGGTGAATATTAGAGGAGACCGGTTGATCAGGGAATACCGTGCCGAGGTGCACGTAATGGGCGCAGGTAGGATCGCCCTCGGAAAAAATGTCATAATCTTTCTCAGGTGTCTGTTGAATTAAATGACCATTAATTTATTTTTTATGTGAGACGGTGGCAAGCGAGCTGACGTGTCACCTGATGTTAAGTGATAACCGCTGCCCATGGACTTTGGAAATACCCGTAGGGTTGCAGATGCCTTGCCACCTTTTAATAAAGTGGATCTCGGCTACCTCCCGCCACACTTCCACTTCACGCCGGTCTTCTTGTGAGATCGTGCTATTATTATATTTTTATTATGGAGTAAAAAAGTGAATGAAGTGTAGAGTTTCGTTTATTAAATATCAATATACTTTTCTTATCACTTTAATTATAATAATAATTCACTATTATGATAAATTTTATGACTCCATGGCGCAGTTGCCAAGGACACTTACACATACTTAAAGCTGATGATTAATGACTCCGTGACGCAGTCGCCATGGTATTGGCTTTGGCGTTAGGGGTCGTGGATTCGATCCCCACACGGAATAACTATTTGTGTGACCCACAGATAGTTGTTTCGTATCTGGGTATTTGCCCACGTGAAATTTATGTTTGTAAAATGTCCTTACAATACAGGATATTGTTATCCTCAAGTAAGGGCAACGTTTTTAAAAAAAAACAATAAAAACAAACGATTTTCTTATCTAATATATAAAATTCTCGTGTCACGGTGTTTGTAATTGAACTCCTCCGAAACGGCTCGACCGATTTTCGTGAAATTTTGTGTGCATATCGGCCAGGGTGGAGAATCGGATAACATCTATTTTTCATCCCCCTAAATGTTAAGGGTGGTCCAACCCTATTTTTTTTATATAAAATTTTTGTTTTATTTTTTTTTTTTATCATACAGCATACAAAAATACATACAAAACTAAATTTTCACCCCTCTACGCAGACGTAGTCACGGGCAGTAGCTAGTAAAATATAATAATAATTGCATAATAATAACTGTAATGATAATTAAAGAACGAACATAAAGACTTAGAAATAGCAAAAAAAGATCAAAATATTTATTGGAGACAGGTTTAGAATTATTTTAAAATAATTTCCTTTTAGTCCACTCGATTCTCACTGTAATTCCGATTTTACTGCCAATGCTGTGCTTTGGATGCGATGAGGATATCGACCGCAAACCGTAGCGGCTAGGGGTTCTGGATACAGACATTATAATGCATATAAATAAATAAATGTAACTTGTTTATACGATCGGTATAGATTAACATTATATAATTTTGTATGATAAATGATAATACCTGAAGAATGACGTGCTCGGGATGAAAGAGGACCGCATCGGCTACGACGTGCAGGGGTCGTACTACTGCCGTAGAGCTGAGTACGCGTAGCGCTACGGTGCGGAGGCCCGCGGTGGGAGCCCTACAGGCCGCCACGCCGCATAGCGCGCCTCGCCACCTCACGGGGCTTATGCTGAAGGCACCGACGACCACCACCCCTAATTGTGCCGCTTCCTGCTGCACAATCGAAACGTAAACCCGTAGCACCGAATATTAAACGTAAAGAAGCGTAGCTCACTCTTCGGAGCCATGTATAATAATAATAATAATAAAATATCTTTATTCACATAGACGCTTGCGCGTTCTTATGAAACGTCAAAATTTTACAAAGAAATTAACAAGTTCGTAAGTTACCACCGGTTCGGAAAGCAGTTTCTGTTGAGAAGAAACCGGCAAGAAACTCAACAGTTGCTCTTTTTAAAAAAAATCAGTTTGCAATATAATAGTACAGGTACAATAGTCTTGTTTTAGCCTACGTGAGTATCAACAGTATTAACCCCACACATTGGCGTCGTCAAGATATTCTGCAATAGTATAATAGGCTTTAGCCATAAGATTACTTTTAATTTTTCGTTTAAATTCATCAAGTGGCAGGCTTAATATCGACTGTGGGATTATTATTATACATGCGCACACTTTGCCCCATGAACGACCTGTTTACTTTTTGTAGACGAACCAATGGCGTAGTTAGTTTGTCAATATATAAAAACATGGTTTAGGTAAAATGTTTTTGAAGAATCAGAACAAAAAAAAATGTATATATATATATATATATATATATATATATAGCATTCTTATTTCATTTTCCATTGACGCTGTATAGTAATAAATAGCACAACCTAAGCATGATGTGATGTGTAAAACAATTTAATAATCCGTGATAATTCTTCATCATTCACCGGTAAAAGTGACCTAGGTACCTCTATTTTTTTAATTAATATATAATTTAAATAAAAACAATAATAAAAATCAAATCTGCAATAAAAAACTATTGAAATTTTAATTGATTTAGCAAGAAGAAGGGTGCATATTTTTGTATTTTGGTTTCGTATTAGAATACGTTAATTGTTATTCGCATTTGAGATCACCAGTTTTTATGACTTATAAGAATGTCCAAAAGATATTTTTGTTGCCGTGACTTATTTAATACAGCAATAGGAAAATTCTAAAGACAAACCTCACTAACATGAGTCTCTTCAGGACAATAGTAGTGATTTAGTTCATAGAATGAAAAGATGCCCTAACAAAATTATTATAGAAATAATACCTCAAATGATTTCAAAAGAGCTTCAGCGTAATTATTAAAAACTCCCTGGACAGTAAACCGAATTTTTTTTTAACTTTGGGCAAGTTTCTGTTCTGTTTCTGTTAGTTTTTGAAAAACATTGCCCTTTTTTTTAAAGTTTTTTATAGTGCTAATCTCTGCACTTAAGATTGAACATTAAAACATGTAGAAAAGGTACGAAAAGATTGTCGCCGCTGTGGGAATCGAACCCACATCTTCAGCATTCGCGGCCTGACGCTCTAGCCACTGAGCTAAACGGCTGATAGCCACAGCGACGAAAATCTTAACGTCTTTTATCTATATTTTCGTGCTGTGGTGTCGCGAAGCCAATACCATGGCGGCTGCGTCACGGAGTCATCGATCATCAGTTTAAAGTATATGTAAGTGTCTATATAAATGGGAACATTTAAACTTAAGTTTCGCTATTTTGCGTTGTAGTTATTATTCCAAGTGCACTGTACGCAGTCTTCCAAATTGCCTCGGAGTGCGGGCCGGACTGAAAACCAGTGTCGGGATCGGAACAATTTTAGTTTCTGTATCTCAATTTTCACCGTCCATTTCATGTACGTCTATTCTATGTATGTATTGTGGTTAGACCGTGAATAAACGCGTCTTTCTTTCTTTCTAAAACGATGTATTTAAATAATCTCACATCGACTACAAAGGAGCACCAAGCCTCTTCTGTCATCATGTAGAATGAGGCGTGGTGGACGTTGCATTGCAGTTGCAGATCCACTCTGTGAGCTTCGCCTAAAAGGCGCGCGCCGAGATCCAGCACGTCGCTGCTGGTCGGCAGAAAGCGACTCGAAGGGAAGGGCAGCGGACACTCCCCATTAGGCACGATCACTGACACAAATAGATATTTGAAATGTGACATGTCTCTGTCGATTCTCACAGAGGCGAAAATCATTTCGTACTTTTCTCTATAAATTTTAATGTGATATGTCTCCATAAAAATGTAATGAATTGTATATACTTTAATGTATTTTTTTTTTTTTTTTTTTATTATTTCGAAAATATGCATATGGTTTCCTCACGATGTTTTCCTTCGCCGCGGAGCCCGTGATAAGAGCAATTATTTATAGCCAAAAAATTGTGATATATATATATAAATTATATATATATAAATTCCACATTCTTCAGCTAAACACTGCTTTCATACATACATAGTAAATTGTTGTTAGAAATAGCCATTATGGCGCCATGATTTCTACAAATTCATATGTGTATTTTTATATGTGAATATTTGAGTACCGTCCAACAATGGTGGCTGCATGTAGCATGCTATAGGCACAGTTACCGGTCTACCTAGCGATGTCCGCACAAACAGTTGGTCTTGAAGAGCGCGAACGTCCCTGAAATAGTAACCATCTAATTAAAGCCGTGATAGCTCACTGTCCGGGCACTCACTTTTAATTCAATATATCAAGCAACCAGAGTTCAAATCCGTTCAGAGCTACACATTTGCACAGGTCGTCACTTCGTCTAATGGGGGGTCGTCCTATAATGGAATGGTCAGCACGAGGCTGCCACTCTATTGAATAATGTTACGTATACAGATTTTATACCAAACCAAACGGTTTTAGTTTTTTTTTTTCATTAACATGTAGCTTTTGTAACCGAGTGTGAAGTGAGTGGACTGGAAGACATAATTTGAGACCGTTGTACAAAAAAAAAACCAAAAAGAAATAACATATAAATGTCTGATCAACCTTGGTTTAAAGCGCACTCGTAACTGCAACATGGATCCAGATGTGAGCTTAAGTCCTTTATTGGCCGGCAGCTCCACTTGTAGTTCCAATCGAGACGGTGGCTGTATCGCGAGGCGGATTTCGTATTTCGAAAGGTTCAATAAACGGATCCAACGCTAAAAGTATGACGTAATATCAGTTTTATTTGCAAGCCACTTTAAATGTAAATACCAGTTTTTACTACAAACTCCTACAGTTAGCTAATCATGTAAATAGTTCAAATGAAAATTGTTTTCAAATTTCTTTCTGGATTTATGTATCCATATAAATATAATAATAAATATTTTACGACACATTTTTACACAAAGTTCCCTAGTCCCAAACTAAATAACGCTTGTACTGTAGGTACTAGATAACTGATAAGCATAATTAAACATACATTTCTTTATATAATAAAGAAATATTATACATGTATAAACACCCCAGACACTAGAAAAGCAGTATGTTCATCACACAATAATTTCCAGTAGTGGAGATCGAACCCACACCCTCTGGCGCAGGGCAGGTACACTAGCCACTGCACCACTCGGGTCGTCAATAATTGTTAGTGTAAATTTATTTTAAAGTGTGGCGATAACCAAGTGGCAGGGCCACGCAAGTT
Source organism: Iphiclides podalirius (assembly GCA_933534255.1). NCBI lineage: Eukaryota > Metazoa > Arthropoda > Insecta > Lepidoptera > Papilionidae > Iphiclides > Iphiclides podalirius. The sequence goes on along the minus strand of OW152830.1, from coordinate 127,020 downwards.
TCGGCTGTTGCAAGAATGGGCAGATCCGTTCGGGTAAGTAGCAGGATCTCACAGAAGGCCGGCTGGAAGTGGAAGTGTTATGCCTGCTGCGTTTCGTCTGGAGAGTCTAGTAGCTTTCACTTCTAGTAGGGTCCACTTTATTAAATTTTTTGTTTTGCATTTGCACTTTTGACATTTGGACATTTGTGCATTGGCGGCAGTTATCACTGAACATCAGGTGAACCGCCAGCTCGCTTGCCTCACATAAAAAATGTTTATCAATACAGTTAAAAAGTACTTGCTATATGATCGATCTATTATTTTGACTAATTATTTTACACCAAATACATAAAACACGTAATCACAAAAGATTCAATTAATTTAAGAAATAATGAAGGCAACAACAAAGTATAAACAATGACTCACTTAATCCGTACTAACTATTGAATCATAAAAAAATAAAACCATTTTTTTCTATAGGATTCCTCGAATGGGTATTATCAAACGTTATATGCTTTTTTATAATTACCGTGTGACAATGTCCAATGGTGAAGTTGGTAAATTGAAGATGTGTTGGGTCGCATACAATGTATTGCGGAGAAGGAGGCACCGTGGGAAGTTGCGTGGGCGGTGCAGAGGGTGAATGCATAACCTCCCCACAGCTTAGAAACAAAGATTCTATCTACATTTTTACTGCAACAGAAGTCAGTTTTTCTTTTCCCGTTACATTATAAATAGGTTTAGCGCATGAAATTAAACCACTGAAACCACATGAATTAATGTAAAGGCAAGAAAACTCTGTGAGATTTTAGACTTCAGAGAGAATCTAAATCAAAAATACTATTCATATAAAAAAACACTATGATCCTTTTCATTTGTTCTATTATTAAAACTCGGACCGCTCACCTGATGCTCAGTGACTGGATTGTAAAACATTTGGAAGATGTAGTAGGATCTTCGTATGATTTTAAACTTTGCAATGGCCCTTTAGTACTATCTGAATTACACAAATGTTCACATTGAGCTTTTGCCATCCATTGATATTTTTGATCTGCAAAAATAAATTATAATAGAAACTTTCCATCATTATCGTTACTTTAAAAAGCTTACACATATTATTTATCTGTGGCTACTTTAACCCTGTTGGATTCTTACGAAACACGACCAAAAATAATCGTTGCTTTTACATACTACGTTCTACATAGGCAAAGGCATAGACAATTTATACGTCAATTTTAAAATGTTAAAAGCACTTGCGATTTATGTCTTCAAAAATGTTCGGCATAAGATCCTGTCTTTGTATGATCCCAAGCTCACGCTTCCCTTCGACGTTTATTATTTCGGTTTTAGATGTGTGTTCATGTACATGATTTTTATGGTCCTTTTGAGCGAGTGTTTTGGCGTATTCATTTTTTAGTTCCTCCTCATACTTTTTAATTTTTTCACACTGTGCGGAGTGTTCGTGAATCTGTAACAATTATATTCGATATACTTATTAAATTACATCTACGTGTATACTGACTAGATATCTTTTATACTATTCGCGTAAGCGAGATATCATTAAATAACGAATGTTTACGCAAACCCACCCATTCATCAAGCTGGATCTCAACAGTATTGTTTTGTTTTAGAAACTGCTCACGTTTTAGCTGATCAGTGAGAGCTGGCTGAGCGTCGAGGTCTCGAAATACCTCACGAAGCACTGGCCGCACGTCCGTGCAGGCTGCTCTGAAAGTGGCAATTAAGGCTTAGTAAAGACTTAACATAAAAACCGGCCACGTGCGAGTCGGAGTCGCGCACGAAGGGTTCCGTACAATTATCTATAAAAACGGTAAAAAAATCATGTATGATGTACGGGAGCCCCACTTAAATATTTTTTTAGTCTTTGTTGTTAATACATCATCTGTGAACATTTCAACTGTCCAAATATCACGCTTCATGAGATACAGCCCGGTGACAGACAGACAGAGAGCGGAGTCTTAGTAATAGGATACCGTTTTACCCTTTGGGTTCAGAACCCTTAAAACCTTTGATTATATAATCTTGTCTTAGAGATTCGTTCTTCGGTACGTAAAGGTGTCAAAATTTCATATGCAGTAAAATGCCCGCACTTGCAATAAACCGTCGTCAGTACGTTTTGCATACGTTTGCATGGAATAGACACATATTTTTGGCTTCGAAAAAAAAATGAATATTGCGTTCTGTGCGGTTAAATCTTGCAAAAATTACTCAAAAAGAAAATGGAAGGAAGATAGCATAAGCTTACTAAATTCATATGGATGTATACACGGTACATATAGCAAAATTATTTTTTTTTTACAATTTTTGTTTGCCTATCTGTCTGTTCCGAGTAATCTCTGAAACGGGCGAATCAATTTTGAAGGGACTTTCACTGGCAGATAGATGATGTAATAAGGGCTACTTTTATTTTAGAAATTTTATTTATTATTATTCATAAATAATATAATTTCACGCGGACGAAGTCACGGGCACAGCTAGTCTAAGATAAAAACATTAGAGTCGTCAATAAGATTGCTGATTGAATATTAGTTATACTAAATAGTAAAAAAGTAATCACTACATAGTATAAAACAAAGTTGTCCCACTGTCTGTTTGTCCCTATGTATGCTTAGATCTTTAAAACTACGCAACGTATCTGGATGCGGTTTTTTTTACTAGGTAGAGTGATTGAATAAGAAGGTTTATATGTATAACTAATGACACGCCCCGGCTTCGCACGGGTGCAATGCTGAATGTTTGTTTTCGACATCGCGTTAGAAACCTCTAAAATTATCAGTGTATCTCTACTATATTATGCATGAATTGTACATATAAACCTTCCTCTTGAATCATACATATATTAAAGAAAACCGCATCAAAATCTGTTGCGTAGTTTTAAAGATCACCTATATAGGGTAGGTAGGGACAGAAAGACAGCGGGAAAACTTTGTTTAATGCTATGTATGTATAATACATTGTACCCGTGCGAAGCCGGGGCTGGTCGCTGGTGCATTAAAATAATGAGAAAGACTGAGCAAAGCCGTTATTATCATGAACTGACTTAATGAATTAACTCTCACTTTGAGGGCGATTTGAAAAAATTTGTGTAAACTTATATGTTTAAACTTAATTATTTGAATTACATAATATAATTTAAATATTTTATGCATAAAAAAATGCTTGTTACTTACTTTTTTTCGGGGATTAAAGGCAAATTATGAGTCATTTATGTAATTTAATAATTTAATACACAGTTTCACGACTGAATTATGTTGTCACGCTATGACAGATAAGTAAAAAATGGCGAGAGATATTAAAAAAGATCCATTTGCAAAATGTAGTTTACTTTTAAGACCTAACCAATACAAAATCTTTTTCAGAAGACTATATACTTTCTATTAAAATAGTAAAATGTGTTTCGTTGCTATACTCTTTTAAAATTAATCGAAACCCTAATTAATCACAAATGATTTATTTTTGTTCATTTTACGCTATTACAAGTTTTTATTTCCCGATAAGAAAATTTCTCCAATATCTCATGTGTGTCAAAATAGTGTGTTTAAAAGATAGAAATAAGTTTGTGTATATAACGACTACTTCGCACTGTTTTATCAGTCACAGACTTGTAAAATTATAATTGATTTCAGTACAAGTACAAGTATGGGTAAACTGTATGGGTAAAATAGTAAAATGGTCACTTTAGTTTTATCACACAACAGTTTTTATTTATGATTAAACACACTGTTTTATCACACATTTCATAAGATATAGCCCATATGAGAAGAGAGCATAATCTTGCTTAAAAGGCCGGCAACGCATTTGTAAGCACTCGGGTGTTGCAGGTGTCCATGGGCGGCAGTAATCACTAACCATCAGGAGAACCTCCTGCTCGTTTGCCCCTTTTCTCCATAAAAAACTGATATTGTTGGAAATAAATCGAAACAAATAATGGCAACACTGCAACGGGCTATAAAACGAGCAGCGCTCACCATGTGTGTTTAGTTTTTCGTCAGCCGTTGTAGCGTGCTGAAGCTCTACCCGAATTAATAACGATTGTGTCGGCACCTTAGACTTATACTGGCCAATAAGTTCTTTTAAAAAAAATCAGTTATCCTTTCCATTTCTAACATAAGAAGTGGGAAACTCGCGTGTCTTAGCCCCTACATGGTGATAGGATGTGTTTTTGGCTGTTTAAACAATCAGCGACATATTTTTTCTTCAGGTGCCTACCCTCTTAAAACAAACTATATAAAATGTTTTGGTTACGTGTAACGACAGTTTTGGTGAGTACGTTGCTTAATATAGACGCTGAATATTTGAGTAGGCTTATAAGATAAGGACAGGTTAGGTCGAGCTTTTATGAAATAGACGTGTTAGTGTAAGCACTGTTTGCTTTGTTTGCTTACATACTAGGCTTTCTCCATTTTTCAGCTAGATTATGTACCAACCTAGCATTTTATTGATCTTAGCTAAGTAAACTGTTGTGTTTAGTGGAAGAGACTGCTGTAAATCCTGTTTGCGCACGTAAATATGTGCGGGGTACATAGAATAAAGAATTTCGTTTTACTCTCAATTTTTAACCGCTTTACGATAAAACCCTATTTTTTTATTTGTCGCTACATAGTATAAAACAAAGTCGTCCAGCTGCCTGTCTGTCCCTATGTATGCGTAGATCTTTAAAACTACGCAACGGATCTTGATGCGGTTTTTTAATAGTTGGTGATTTAAGAGGAAGGTTTATATGTATAATACACTGCACCCGTGCGAAGCCAAATATATAAAATTCACGTGTGACTGTGTTTGTAATTGAACTCCTCCGAAACGGCTCGACCAATTTTCGTGAAATTTTGTGTGCATATCGGCCAGGGTGGAGAATCGGACGTCTATTTTCATCCCCCTAAATGTTAAGGGTGGTCCACCCATTTTTTTTATTTTTTTATATTATTTTTTTTGTTTTTATTTTTTTATGATACAGCATACAAAAACACATAACCCTAAATTTTCACGCAGATGTAGTCGGGTGAAAAACAGCTAGTTATATATATATAATACTTCGGTACGTGTGTCACTGAACTCACGGCTGGACCGATTTTAATGAAATTTTTTGCGTGTTTTAAAGTCTATTCGAGAATGGTTTAGATTCAGTTTTTTTTTTTTATTTATAAGTTGTAGTCGGATTTAAGTCGCGTGTACAGGGCAAAGTTTCTTGGGTCCGCTAGTGTTATATATAATTAGTTCTGATCAAAATCACTCGCCCTCAATAAACTCGGGCTTAATTTATGACATTTTACGTTGAAGCAACAGGCGCTATGTGTACTCCTCATACATTTACTCTTTGACATGGATTGATTGAATGTTTAGGAATAAGTGGCAAAGCGTGTGGGCCAGAAACTGCGAACAAATTCAATTTTGACATCGAGGTCTGTGTTTTGCGACGCCAATTTTAAATATGTTGTTGACTGCTCGGTTTACAAATTCTGTTTTATAACAACGTTTCTATGCAGGATGCCCTGGACGACATTCCCTGCCTCATCCATCACTAATGTAATGTATAAAGGTGTCGAACAATTTTGAATTTCTGTTGTTATGTCAGCATCAGTGTTGCTGATATAACGAACCGATAGGGAAATGTTAGATAATAATGTTATGATATATAAGTCGAAACCCATGAAAACCAATAGATTACGAGAAAAAAAATTTTTTTTTGAAAGAAAGAAATAAAAATTTATTTGGAACATAATAAACAATACACAAAATAAACAAAATAAAAAATTATAATTTAGAAATCATCTCGGCATTACATCGCGAAAAAATTTTGCGATTGCTGGTTTTCCGTGGAACCTGGAGATTGATGGATGACGACTTAACAACAATAATAACATAAACTTATAATTTAACAATAACAGATTGTTAATAAACGTAACAAAAGTTGCATTTAACGCCTATTTGTGTGTGTGCGTAATTTTTTAATGATTGTTAGATGTAGAATTTTATTGTTTTTGGAATTGTTTACGTTGATTTGTGAGAAAATAAAGAGTAAATGAAAATAAAAAAACAAAGAAATAAACTTTAGGGTTTCAAGTGTCGGATTTTGGCATTGATGAAAGAAAGGCTTTTTTACTTTGAAGGAATGAACAGACACTAAATTTCTTATAGAGGCTCCCCCTATAAGATTTATCATTCCAGCACTTGGTAGCAGGGAACCGGAAACTACCTCGAAAAGCAGCTGTTTGGGACTGTGGGCAAACAAGCTGAGGCGCCGTTCTAACGGAGTGCTGAGAAAATTTATGCTTTTTGAATAAGTAGGCCGATTCTTCGGTTTTCGTAACTCCAAAAAGCAGTGAGGCGAGATAAGGCGTTCTTCGGGTGGACATGTTCATCAGGTCGTGATGGTTTGAGAAAGGAGTAACGTGTGAGCGCCGTGGGATCGGAAAACAAAACGTGCGCAGGCGTTTTGTATCCTTTGGATTATCTTTTGCGTCCTTGTATACAAGCATCCACCTAAATTCATACAATTGAAATACGCCATTACATTGTGTCCAATATTCATTATAGGCCAATGTTTAAAGTTTAAAACTTACGTTTTAACTTTGTCAGAAGACACAAATACACGGATATATCACAAACACAGGTTTCTACTTCATGCGCACGTATTATTAACAATATCTGATATTTAAAATTTTGGAATGGCTTGGACTAGCGCCTAATGTCGCGAATATTAGGTGCCAGTGCAAAAAAAAATCAACAAACTACACTATTCGTATCTAAAATATTACGTACATTAATTATTTCTTTTTTAAATTTTATATTTATTACAAATCTATTATTTTTTTTTTTTTTTTTTTTTTTTTTTTCAATTTAAATTATTTTCATTTAAGCTAAATTAGGTTCAACATTTATTTACTGATTGGTTAGGATCCCCGTTTCACATTTTTACATATCTAGAAAGAATCATTTATATAAAATTTAAAAACAAAATTATTTTCAGATGCGTGTTTGCTAACAACAGTATGACGTCGCCCCGCTTCCTATATTTAGCATGTTGGCAATACAGTATTCATGTTTTTGAAGTAAAATTAATAAAATGGCGGGCCACACAACAGTGTTCACTGTCGCATGAATGGGCAGCTCCGTGCGGGTAGGTACCACAACCTCACAGAAGACCACCGTGAGGTGGAAGTGTTACACTTCTGCGTATCGACTGATGAGTGAGGTAGCCGGGGCCGACTTCATTTAAAGGTGGCAACGCATTCGCCTACGGGTGTTGCAAATGACCATAGGCGACGGTTATTACTCAACATCAGGTTAACCGCCAGCTCGTTTGGCCACTTTCTCATGTAAAAAATACTTTCTAAGAGTTTTATAGTGCAGTTTATAAGTAAAATTAAGCGTTTATAATAAATTCTGTCATAAAGGATTTACTTCAATTTCTTTTTAAAATCTAAAATATTTAAGTCCTTTATGTTCATTGGTATATTTCGCATACGTGCTGTTCTAGCCCTGCGTATACATAGTCTTGAAGGATCCCGCCGGTTTCGAATAGCAACATCTGACAACAGTGGAAATAATGTGGAAATAATGGAAATTATGCATAAAAATATATTAAATCAATAAAAAAAAACATTACACAGGCTACCATGTATAATTAATTATGGTCCAATTTCGAACACTAGTACTTACAAAAAGGCATAAACATAAAACGAGACATAACCCTATTTATCTCTTTGGTACTGAATCATAAAACTGTTATATTTATTCAGTCGCAATCAGCGTTGGAAGAATCAAAAGATTGAGATCAAAAATAGTAAAATTCAAAGCTGGTAAAGCGTAAGCCTCACTTTTTATTAGAAGCACGTTTACGACGTTCATTGATTTTCAACAGTACTGCAGTTAAAATTGCTTTGCAAATGAAATATTCAGAAATTTTACATTTTGTATTGTATCGAACTCTTGTTTCCGTACTTTATTTCAGTTGAAAGATATTAACATGAATGTTCCTATTAAATTATATCAATATTATAAAAAAATTAATAGCAGAAACAGTGTAGCAGTGACCACCAAAATATCTGTTGCTTCTTATTATTGTTGTTGTTGTTTTTCCAATTTCCTTTTAGCAAGTTACTCGATAATGATTAATTAATGTATGTTAAGTTCCCATTTTCAAATTGTATTAATGTCCCTTAACGATTTTGTTAAATTCAGCTTTCGAAGATCTTTTACGTTTACTAAGAACACCTTTCTGTCTCTTAAATATTTTGTCCCTAGCTGAGATTTGTGAAATACGCCATGAGCATCTTGAATAGCTATTGAAAAGTAAAGAACAAGGGAAATGTTGTAGTCCAGTACAAGATAAAATATTTGATGTACAGAAAAGCTAATATTTAAACTTGGTGTATTTTCTTACGTCTGATGTTTTACTGGAAAGAAATAATAATTTAATAATAAAGTGTTAAATAGTTAGTGTTATTATGTTATTTATATAAAAACGCACTTCTATACGATTATATTTATTGATATATTTATTGATGCGTTTCTTATCGAAATTTAATGCGTGCTCACAAAATGTGAAAAGCAGGAGCCCAGATCCTGTTATAATCGAATTACTTGTATACATCATAGACTTAGTTGCTTTGTCAGGTTACTAGCTCCTAGACTGACCTAGACCATTTAAATTCAGGTGGTCGTAAATTAGTTTACCCAATAATAAGTAAAATTCTGACATCTTAGCCTTCTAATTTTCATACAGTTTAACGTAATGTGTAATTACTAAAGTAACTAAAGTCACGTCAAAATGAGTCGCGTCACGTCACTCTTTTTTGGGGCAAAACGGGACGGGACCGGTAAAACGGGACCCTACAACGAAGACTCCACTGTCTGTCTGTGTGTCAGTCAGTCTCTCACCAGGCTGTATCGCATGAACCATGATAGTTAGACAGTTGAAATTTTCACAGATGATGTGTTTCTGTTGGCGCTATAACAACAAAGACTAAAAAGTAGAATGGCGCGAGGCCGATTCGCACTTGGCCGGTTTATTTATTATAATGATATTACCAAAGACGTTGACTTGGCTAATAAAGTAGAGGAAGTGATAAGTGTGGTTGACTTCTGATAAAATTATATAAGAATATCTAATGGAAAAATATTCGAGACCATACGTGTATCACGAGGGAGTTAGTGCTGCATGAATCTTAGCATCGAGAGTACTTCGATCTTACAGATAACCGTTGTCATGAAGAATCACGCTTTTCAAAGATATGAATTATTATTATTATTCAGCTTCAAATTGGAAACTAAAAATCACGACGGAATTCAATTTCTAATAGACGGAAGAAAGAAAGAAAATACATTTATTTACCAAAAAAAAGGACGCACACAATATGAGAGAAAGAAAAAAAACTAAAATTAAGAATAAAATTAAAGAAATAAAAAAAATACTTATAATTATAATTCAGTAAAGTAAAAGAACACAAATACATAATTAAAAATTAAAACGAACTTTAACCTTTTAACTTGAAAAGAACTTTAACAAACCAAAAATATTGTACGTCCTATTCCGGTAAATTAGGTTAGCAGCTCTGCATTATGCTATGCCGGAAGTCAAGGCCCAACACAGCGCTGATTTTCAGTGCTAACCTCCTAGCTTCGTAATACTTCAATGCCTTACTGACCCATACACAGCGAAATAATACTAATACCAAATATTATTTAACTTTAAGTTAATTATACAACAAAAGAAAGTCTTTACAATATTATCAATAATTAACTATCACAAACATTAACAATATGGCGGATAATCTCTCCATGCGCTCCGTCTAAAGAAAATTAATTTATATTTGATAATACCGTGTAGAAATTATGAACAGTTATTTTATAAAAATGCAATACGATGACAGACACCAAGAAAAGTATAAATGGACTCCCAAGTATGCCTTTCATTTATCATGCAGGAAATTTCGATTGAAATCATATTAATGTAAAACTCTTTTCGTATATTAATAATAATTTAGTTATTAACTTTCAGCTTACCAGATTATTTATACACATTTGAAGGTCGAAAATTCTTCTGTATAAAAAGATATAAGCTAATTTATTATGAATATTAATATTACGGATGCTCATATAAGTTTGCATATCGTATTTACCTCCCCCAACAGTGAATAAAATGTACCTTCTTTTAAAATATCAGGCTTTCGATTTTCCCAAGCGGCTTAGGCTGTGCGGTAATAAATCAGTCAGTTAGTCAACTTGTCCTGTTATAAAACAGACGAAGATAAAAATGAACAAGACAGTAACATTTACCATATGTCTACAAATATTCTTTTATATAAATTTCAATATCAAAAAAACTAATTTTTAGAAATCCTTAAATTACCTAATTCAATATACTGCTATATAAAGAAATAAATTTTTAATTTTGTATTAAATTAATGAATTTCATGTAAATTCATTATCTTCTAAAATATTTTTTAATTTGTATCCAGTAAGATAATTCACATTAACTCTTTGCGAAGGAATAAATCACTTTAATTGGCGTGCTTTAGACTTTCATTGGAACTATCGTAATAACAACAACTGTGGAATTATTGCCTTCCATCTTCCATAATCTAGTAGGACTCTTGACTCGATAATTGAGTTATCGATTTAAGACTCATTCGCAAACAGTTCTTGGAATATAGATTAGGCTTAGAAATTATAAGTAATTTAAAAACCCGTTTTCCACACTTTCGAAATATCTACGCGTGTGAAATAATGAAATAGTCTGTTCCCAGGAGAATATGATCATAATGGCAATGCAAATAATTTAAATAAAAATTTCTTATTCACTAAAGGGAATAACAGCCGTATTTTTACATATTATCCGTATACAAAAATTTATCAAAGTAATTTTTATCAATCTCTAGGGACGTCGAGAACTACGGAAGTTAATTTTCCTTGTCTGCGCTTTTATGCTCAATTGTTATCTTATACCAGTGAAATATAAATGATCAGCTCTTACAAAGTAAATATTAGGTATACAAAAGATATACGTTTATGAATAATTCAACCTGTTTTTATTCTTTCTCTAAGGATGTGAATCATATCACTTGAAATATATATGACTAAAGAGACTCATTATTTTTCTTTGCTACCTTCATGGAATCATCAACCGATATGTCGATAGCCAAATTATATAAATAAATCAACTTAAATGTTAAATTTTCTGTTGGGTACTTGTGTGTATACGTAAATAGTGCACAGTATACAGGGTGGCTTTTCTACATGTGCCCAAATTCACACAGGAGGTTCAGACTCGGTAGTATAATCGTTTATTGAAATAAAAACAAACAATTTTTTTTTTTTTTTCAAAAAAATTACCGTTCCGTTCCCTAAATAACAGAACTTGTTGACAATGCGGTAGCCATTCATATACTACGCGTCGTATACTTTTGAAACGAACTTGTGTGTGTGTTAGTTATGAATTATCGCGCGTAAAATAAGTAAGTTGCCCATAATTCACGCACTTTTCGAGATAAGGTTAAATGAATGTATTTAATTAATTAAGAGTGATTTTAAATATTTATCATTTTTGTATAAGATTATTTAGGTCTAGAATTTAATAAAAAAATGGATATACTTAGAAAAGCCAGCCTGTATATGACTGAACAATATATGTTTATTACCTACTTTGAGATGCCTTTTGACGTTTTCCAATGGACATTTTATTTTGCACCTGTATAAAATTTTACACTGCTCCCCGGATTGACTGGACGAGAAAGCTTCTTAGTATGAAGCTGGCCTTTTGATTGATATAGCTGCGGGCAAGAAAAATATATAAAAAAAACAGTTCAAATTTGTACAAAAAGGAACGACAAGTTTTTCGCCGCTGTGAGAATCGAACCAAAAGTCTTCGGGATTCGCGCCCTGATTACCTAAACCACTTAGCTAAACGGCTGATTGCAACACCGACGAAATTCTGAACGTCTTTTATCTACATTGTTTTTTAGCATTTGAAGCAATGCTTGGCACATCCATTCCGGCATACAAACTATTTAATCCTAAATGCAGAGATTAGCACTATAATATACCATATAATATACCTTAACCCTTTCAAGCTCTAATTTGGTTGGAATTAACTTTTTTTATAACCACTCTTTCACATAATATATTACAATAAAATAGGTATTTAAAAACTCGAAACAGATAAATTATTAATTTTAAAAGTTACTTCTGAATAATGAAAAGGGTACACAGTGATATGAAATATTTTGAAATAGTTTCAATGGCAACGAAATTTTTGGTAGAGTGAGTTATGGTATATTCTTCTCCTATTTAATTTAAGTAACGACCATTCTTTTCAGTACTTCAATAGGTTTTTTTTTAATTACATGACAATCAAAACCTAGATGGTATTCCTACCAATATCTTAAATAGAATGCGTAAATGTATTGCATTCAAGCCAGCGACTTTGTCTTTTGTCGTGAATTAGATATTACTCAGCATATTTAAAGGTGTGCGCTTTTAACCCCAATAACTGTGGTACGACCACGCAACAGTCTTCTCGGTTTCACGAATGGGCTGGTCTGTCCGGGTACTTACTGTGACCTCGCAGAAGACCGGTGTGAAGTGAAAGTGTTATGCTTCTGTGTTATTCAAAGGTGGCAACACATCTGCAACCCTTCGGGTGTTGCATATGTCAAAGGTTATCGGCAGTTATCACTTAACATCCGATGAACCGCCGCGGCGGTTCTGCAACACGCGCAACACATGTGTGATGTGTTGCCAACTCAAGTTGCAAGCTCTCGGCTACTGTACCGTCTTTTCTACTTTGACATTTTGCATTTTGACATAACTAAATGAAATATAACATCTGCACTTACAATATGTATAAAATTACATACCTTATGTATAAAAAATAAAGGTTGCTAAGTATTATTATTTCATTAAACTGTCAAAAAAGCACAGAAACAAAAATACAATTGTAGCCATAATACTTTAATTATAACAAATAATACTCGTTTTAATTTACCAAATTACAAACATTTTTTTAAATTAAAACAAATGTTATTGTTTTCGTGAGTAACAATTTTCATTCACAATACTCTCAAACAAACAAATAATAAACTAGAGCGTAGAAATATTAACCGATGTTTAATCAATCAAAATATAGCACGGGCTGTATTTTGATTGGACAAACAAACAATTGGTTTTATCGCACCGTTATTAAATCCCATTCGTGCTGCTGCCTCACGCTCGGAGCTTTGCTTTTCCTATTAATATCATCCGGATTGATTGCTTTATCATCTTTATTTAATCAAGCCATTCGCCGATTACTCTCGATGTCCATCTTCCTTCATCCCTCGTTTTAGTAGCTTTATGGCCAATTTATTTATCAAATTCCATTGAAATGGTTGGACATGGTTTTAAAGTGGGAGGTTAGCAATAAAGATGAATGGTTCACCTGATGTTAAGTAAAAACCGCTACCCATAGACCTTTAACCACACCCGTATATGCGTTGCCACATTTTAAAAAAGAGGGCCCCGATTACCTCACACCAGAAGAACGCAGAACTACAATACTTCTGCCCCCAAAGGAGCCTTTCGATTTGTCCACAGAAGATTTATGGCAACTGTCACTCGCATTCGAAGCAACTTTTTAGTATTAGAATACAATTGTTATCCCAATATTGCTATGCAATATATATGACTATATGACTGATGTACGACATTCAATTAAAGATAAGATTGTGGCATATCCACCTGCGAATACATATATTGACATACACCCACATCTGAAATTAATTATCTTTTATACATTTTTTCATTGTGCTGAGCTATATAAGTCAGTTCTACTAACCATCAAGTGTTTGTTCTATTGATTGATTTTATCTAGAAGTCTTCTGCAAGATAGTATAAGCTTGACTTTATATAATATATTGGGCAAACAAAAAGATATACCTACTTAAGGCCGAACACAAGAACCAAATGGCTGACTTGTAAAACCGTATATAAAAGAAGTGTGCAGCTTATGACAGTTGCCCACCCCAACCTTCAGGGTGGACGTTTAATACATGCAATAAAATCCAAGCACACCAATACAGCAAGTTCTCGAGATATTTACGCTCATTGCCTCATAGCCTTACAACACAGGATAATGTTAACGTATAGTAAGGGATTTTTTAAAGGAAATAAAAAATATATGCTGAATAAATATTATAGCTTTAGATTTACTGATAATTGTATATTTCTGTCCATTTCATTGGCTTCAAAGTACCCGAAACCTTCTATTACTTATAGCACAAAAAAATTGAATTGTTATAAAAGGAGTAAAAATGTATGATGCCTTTAGGGATGCCACCGGTGCTTTGGTTCTAATTTTATTTTATTCCACATCTTATTTTTCTCCAAATTATTTTAGTAGACTCAGTAACGGAGACCAATTATTTTAACCATTCAAAAAGCAAACATCCAGACTAAAGAAAAAACAGGTCGCTAGTAATCCACTCACTCTGATGGATTATATTTAGGCGGAAAACGTTTCAAAATGAAATATAACGGTGCTTCAAATTCAGCCGGTTGCCAACAGATAACGGTCTTGCAGTTTATAACGTGAAATTTTCATTGAGCTTCAAATGAGTTTAATGGTGATATAACAGTACAATTTATTTACTTTTTTTTTAAAGAATGATATTTATTTATTAATCTCCACACATTTTAACAGTACCATTTATTCACTTTTTTTTTAAAGAATGATATTTACTTATTAATCTCCATACATTTTATCATACAAGTGTTTGAGACACGATAATGTTCACCCCTACTTTTTTAACCGACTTCAAAAAGAAGGAGGTTCTATGTTCGACTTTGAGTATTTTTTTATTATTCTAGAGATTTAAATTATAAATTCGTAAAACTGTAACGTAATTTGTAAGATTAGTTCCATGTGACAAAAGCCTAATTTTTGTAAGTGCTTGTGTATAAGTACATTTGAGTAATAACTGCTTAATTTGAAAGTACCTAAAACTACATATTATGTAAGTTTGGATTGGTCAATGACTAAATTTACATAATTTATAATTAGTTCTTTTTGTAGATTATTACTGTGGTATTTCTATTACCAATTTTTTAACTAATATGGTTAACTATTTAGTTTTATAACTGAGATATTACGGAAAACACTGAATACACAAAGAAGAAGAAGGCAAATGTGCTTAAAGATCATGAAACATCATATAAGAGAAACAGATTAGTATTTTAGTAGGATGACTTTGTCTTAAAGTAATAAAAAAAATTCATCGAATATAATATCTGTCCGAAATACTGACTTGTTTTTGAAAACTGAATGCGATGGTCAAACATCCAGTATGACGTGAGCGAATACAAAAGGCTGAGCTGGCAACGCTGCTAGTACTTTGCTAATTTCATTTGGTAAATTCGTCCGATAGAAGCGATGGTGCACTCAGCTGCATCTATTCACTAGCCCAGTGGTTTTGAACGCATATATAGGGACTTAATTAACTACAATTAAATGATCAAGTTAAATGTTCAATTTTGTGATTCTATCAGGTTATTACATGATGAGAGGGATCATTGAATAATCTCTAGAGGCGTGCAAGAAGACAGGTTGAGGATGGTAGAAACAGAACTGTACACCCTATTAACTGAGCTCTCGAGATAACTCGAGACGGCGAGAAGATGTGTTGTTACTGACTTTTGCCTA
This sequence comes from Iphiclides podalirius, assembly GCA_933534255.1. Taxonomy (NCBI): domain Eukaryota; kingdom Metazoa; phylum Arthropoda; class Insecta; order Lepidoptera; family Papilionidae; genus Iphiclides; species Iphiclides podalirius. Next base: position 111,344 of record OW152830.1, on the reverse strand, counting down.
TCTCTGTAAGTGGTGAAGCAGGCACCCAAAGCGGCCGGTAAGCTTACTGCTTCTGGCTCCCGTGTCCTCTGTGCATCGTAGTATTTTTCTGTTTATGTTCGTGCGTGTCCGACAACCACGTAAATATAATAGGTTGTTAGATAATGGTTTCACAACTAGGCACATGGTTTGCTATTTGAACATATTAGTGTTTACGTCATCTCGCTAGAAACTTTGAAAAAGAATAAGCGTGCCTCAATACTTAACAAAACAAAAGAAGAAGATACATCGTTGTGTACACAATAGTCTCGTGAGTAAAATTCAAAGCAAGTGAAGTGAGCAAACAGTAAGTAAACAACAAACATACAAAGACTTAATACAAACTAATTAGAAGCTCGCTAGCTCGTTAAAAAGGGTCTCTCCTTATTACTTCTAATTGATCACGTTCTTCGGAGTAGCTAATTAACTAAACGAACGGACATAACGTGTGAAGCGGTTGAATGGCAGTTTCAAAACATTTCTTTAGGCGCACCGTGTTTTAATAGAAAATGTAATAATTTTGCTTTACAGGAAACCAATTCGAATATTCCTTTGACGTAGGTACTTTAAAATAAACCACAATAGGATTCTATTTTTTCCTTCTTGTTAAAGATAACTTCCGCACATATTTGTTATGTTAGTTACATAAAAAGTGTTTCTTAAATAGTAAATATTTAATAAACACTATTTATGTAACTACGAAAGATATTTTGTGAAAAGTTCTACACATAATAATGTGTAAAATATGAAATTTTAATTAGAAGCAAATGTAAAAGTTAGTATTAGTTAATAAAGTGTTATATTTACATATAACAATAATTAGTATAATATTGTACAATATTGTGTATTGTATTATATACAATATTTATACGTCTATGTTTATTTTTATTTATAATATTTATATTATATATTATGCAATATACACATAGTTATGCGACCACCCGGGCGCTTGATAAGAACACCTGCATTCGAGACTGCTCAGTAAGCATAGCGATAACAGTGGTCGAATAACAATTCTTGTGAAATTGCTAACCAAGATAAAAGCATCAGGTTCGCCAGTAACAATTATCATGAAACTGCTAACGCATCCTGTTCGCCAGACAGTAACGTGAGAATTGTTTATATTAGATAATAAAGTTAGAAATGCAAGAAGTGCAGTCGTCAGGAGCGTCTCAATCTGTTCGGACGTCTCACGAGTCGTCTCTAGCATCTAAATCTGTTAAGACCACTAGTAATAAGACTTAGTATTAATTTTAAATAAAACTTAAAAAAAGTCTTTGCCGCTCCCTCAAACTTGACTACATATATGTTTAATTATATTTATAAACCCAACCAGACGAGAAAACAATTAAATATCCCCAAAAAAAAGTATAATATAATAATTAGTATACAAGTGCAGTACCTGGAAGACCTGGTAAATCGTGTGTTTTGGAAATTACATTTAGATACAAATTACTGAGTAATGAAATATGCATAACATTTTTATAAATCTACCGACGCAATAATAAGAAAGTATTAACTGGTGTTTTTCACAAAAGAAACAACTTTAAAATAAAGGGGGAAAAAAATAACAAAATCATCTGGATGAACAAAAAATAAAAAATAAAGAAGGCAATGATTTGGAATTGAAAATAAATAAAAAAAAAAGAGTGTGTAAATGATCGTGACACGAACCACGGCCGTCTGTTTTGGGGCCGCCCGATTACCTACCGAGCTATTATAACATTTTTTTTGCGGCGAAATTTACCGTCATATTCGAATGATATTTTTCATTCCTGAAAACAGGGATAAAAGGACATTTTCTGAAAATGAAACCTAGATAGATCGATTTTTCGCCCCCGAATCTACGCACATACAAAATTTCATGAAAATCGCTGGATGGTTATAAATAAATATATATATATAATCAAGAAAAGTCAAGTTAGCAGATTTTTGAAAACCAAGCATAGCAGACATTTTGATGCTCACGGCTTTATGGCCTACTACTGCTACCTTAATTGTGGTATTACGGGAACGGGAAATTAGTCCGAGGAAGTACCACAGCTTCGAGGACCGGCGTAAAGTTGGGAGTGACTACATTTTTGGTCTAGTGATTGAGGTAACAGGAACCAGACTACTTAAATGTTAATCTACTAAAACCACGGGTGTTCTATAAGTCCATGAGCAGTGGTAAATACTTAACATCAGGTAAAAAACCTCCCCTTGGTCACATAATTACATATTAACGATTAGCGATATAAGGCATTACAATTCGAGAAGTTTCTATCCTCGAAATCTAATTTGGGACGGAACAAATAAAAAAATGAATTTGAAATTAAATGCATTTTTTTCTTATAACGATAAAGTTAATTTTGTGTTGTGCGATTGTCCATATTAAATTTTTAAACCTTTATTTAACCGCGATAATGTGATTTACACAATTGTTATCTGACCAAATTTCTTCACAAACAAATCCGAGTTTAATTTACAAACAATACGCGCCATGTTTATGCGGGATAATTTAAACTTTGTCAAGAATTATAATTTATGCTAAGGAGCAAGCCAAAGGGAGTAAGTCAGGGAGTGAAGTATTTGCGAACCAATTCAATTTATGCTTCGTGATTTCTATCGTTTGTAACCTACATCATTCGCATCACTAACGCCCGGTTTCTAAAACACTGATCGTCGTAGAAGTTAGCTAATCAGCTTTTTCTTGTATATATATTCAGCTTTTAATTCTGGTCATTAAGATGATCAGTGTTTTAGAAACCGGGCGTTAGTGATGCGAAAGACTCGGCTCCATTCAGACGTGAGGAGGTCTTTTTTGTTTGCTGCAACGGCTTTCACGTTTTGATTTAACAGAATACTTTTCTGTATCATCTATTATTAGAATCATCATCATCATTTCAGCCCGTTTAAATATACTGCTGAACATTGACTCCCCCACAGATCACCACGAAGCACTGAGCTGATAAAATCTAGCAATAACATTCTGGAAAGTACGAAATAACACAAATTGAATGCCTCAGTTTCGGCGCGCTAGTGTCATATCTACCTCGAGGTGGTACTCAAGGATGTTTTTAGTTTTGTCAAAGTCAAAGTCAAAGTATATTTATTCAATATAGGCCTAGCTTAAGCTCTTATTGAACGTCAACAACAAATCTACCACCGGTTCACTAAACTAGACCTGCACAGAGAAGAACCAGCAAGAAACTCTGCGGTCTTGTTCTTTTTGTTATATTTTTTTTTGATACATTTATACACACTTATTTAGATATAAAATCAGCAGCAGCCAGGGGTCTTGCAAGTGCAGAGCAAGAGTCATTTCCAAACGTTGTCGTTGAGTAACATTCAAGGGATCACCTTTTGTTAAGTGAAATGTTATAATAAATAATAATTAACAGTTTTATTTCTATAGAAGAAACAAAATAAATGAATGTTTTTTTTTTATATAATAATGTTTATTATCACTGTAACGTCGGGCCAGATTTTCAAAGAACTTTCACCCGTCTCCTTTGTGAATTTGTAATCAGCATACCTATTTCAGTTATGGCGGCATTGCCTCTTGTCAAATGTACGCAGAAGTAAAATAACTTTACTCAATTGGACTATGGGAACAATCCCCCCCAGGAATGGGAGTGTCATAATCAACCTTTATTCCGGACACGTAGCAGGTGACAGGTGGATTTGGTTTCGTCAAAAAGAATATGAAATAAATGCTAGAAATGCCTAATTTGGTCTCAACACGCAAAATGTATTTCTAAAGCAGAGGCTACAAGTACGTAGGTTGTGACCCTGTGCGTGAAGTGTTTAAATTTGGAACGTTGAAACCTTTTTTTTTCTAACTTTACGTGCGAATAAAATAGTACAGTGGGTCGTCAGTTCGCATAACAACACAGATTTTTTCTACATATTTTAATGTTCAATCTTAAGTGCAAAGATTAGCACTATAAACAATTTAAATTTCTAACACAGATGAAAATTAACGAAATGCTATTTTTCATGGAACTTATTCTACGAGTTTATTTAAAAAAAAAATTAATGGTCCTGTTACGATAAATGAATAGAATATTTATACAAAACATTAATTAGTACGTTTCACCAGATAAAATAATAAATGGCTAAAGTTACGTCAATAAAGCAAGTGATGGATGAACCTAATGCTATTTTATTTATTATTTTTACGTTTGCAGTAGCTTTTTTTTAACAAGGCAAGACTATGATTTATGATTTTAAATGAAAGTTTTAACCTGTATTACTGTAGATGTTTTATATTGTACCGGTTGCTGTTTAAGTTATTAATTATAGATTTATAAAAATGTTACTGAGATATATTCAGTACCTAACTAAAGAAAAATATATATTGAAAGCACATTTGATCTAGTAAGTTAGATGCAAATTTGATTTCAAAACTGTAAGCATGGGAGACAGATGCACTATATTTAGCTCTTGTGTTAATTGGACTTAAAATGCCTTGTAAATTTAACAGTACTTTACCAGTTTTAAATGTTGTTGTATGAATATTTTAATAAAAAATTATCCGAACAGGGTTATTTCGTCTTTGAGTATAGATCAGCAATAGGAGATGCGATTTATTATATTGTAAATTTTAAGTATTTTTTGTAATTTTTAATTATATTGTAAAAGTTTTTCTCGTACATTCTAACACTCCGTAATTTTTTTTCTTCTCCGTTTTTTATAAATATATATCTTTACCGAATAACCGTTCTCTATATCTCGTTACAGATTTTTTTTAAAACGAAAACTAAACAATATTAAAGTGATATTTAAATTGTATGCTGTATTAGGTAGGTAACTGTGGTAGGGCCACACAACAGGCCTCGCTGTTGCAGTGATGGGCAGGTCCTTCTTGGTAAGTATGTACCAAGATCTCGTAGAAGATCGCCTTATACTTGCGTTTCGTTTGGTGAGTGAGGTAGCCAGGGCCCACTTTACCATAAGGTCTCAACGCAGCTGCTTGCATCCTACAGATGTGACAAATGTCAATGGGCGGCGGTTAACACTTAACATCAGGTGAACCGCCAGCTTTCTTGCCTCCTTCTGCCATTAAAAATTCACTAACGACTCATTAAATTATATGTATAATTATATAATTATATATATAATTTATAACAATAAAGTTCCAAAATGTAGTTAGCTGGATTCATTAATATAATGACATGTTTAATTAAAAGATCACATGTTAAAGATCACACTTTTCATGTTATTCCACATTTTTACTAAAAAAAATTCTCGGGAATTCAACAATTCCGGGCAAGCCGCCATTCCTATTAATTTTGTTATTATCTTAGTGGTTTCCAACTAGTCTTAACAAAAGTGTAGGAAACTACTTTTCATACCAAATTAACATAAAAGTTGGGTAGTTATATGCTTTTACAATATTTTTTTATGATTATCCTTTATAAGTATTTATTACAATAATTGTGCAATTAAGAACAAGACATGTTTTTTCAACTTAACCAACTCTCATTATAGTGATTAAGATTTTAAGAGATAGTTTAACAAGTACATTTTTATTAACATACATTGTACATTAAATTTTGAGGAGTACTCTGATGTATCTCCGGAGTTCTAGAGTCTAGAATTAATGATATTTTATATATTTTATCGGACCACATGGATGCTTAACAGAACCCAATGCAAAAACAATATTTTTAAATGGGTTCAAAAATGAGTTTTGAGGCAAAAAGTAGCTAAACTAAATTGAATACCTCGTTTTTGAATTCGGTTGGAAATACGTTAACATGGGTTCCAGTTTCCGTTGGAAATGAAAATTCAAAGTACACAAATCCGACTGAGATTAATATCAAAGTATTATTTGTCTTGAGGTCCTCAAATAAAGGAAGCATAATTACTGATTGCTAAGAGAATATCATAATATATTAAAGTATGAAGAAATAACCAAGTATATAAAATATAAATCTCAATAATTTAATTTTTATACCGTACTAATATTAAAACAGTCTTCCTTGAACTCCAATAATATTTTAGCTATAAAAGTAGGGGGTTTTTAGAAGGACAACACTATTTATATATTATTACATATTTTTGATGTATATCCAGCCATTAGCGTTTAACAGAGGAAAACTAAAAGCTTAATTTATTCCCATCGTTAGATATTCATATCGTTATATCTATAAATATTATATAATATATCTACCAACATTTATATCGTTAGATTTATAAAATGTTAAATATTTATTACGGAAATAATAAGGGTATGCCCCCATACAAAATTATGAAAAAATTAAAATTTTAACCTCCTTTAATAAACGAGGTTAAAATATGAATTGCGTAGAAGGGATTGGGTAGTGAGTTCCAAAGTCCACAACGATCTAGAAGATCTGTTGTAGTCATTATATGGAGGAAATTCCACACATTGTCAAATTGGCAATAAATTTTGAGATACAACTTAAATTCCGAAAATCTTAAACTGTGTTTTTTTTTTCATGAATACTTAATTATAACACTGAAAATATTATAGCTATCCATTACATTCATCCGATGCAGGAAAAAACTCATTTATCCATAACTACTTCTTACAAGAGCTTATCAGGACGATAATAATATATACAAAAGGAAACTTACTTCAAGTTATCGGAGAGAGAATATTTTAACTACTGTAATATTATGATCGAAGTTATAACAATACGTCCATTGTTATAATGTTTCGACTAGATTAGCACACACGAATTACGTTCTTATAAGTTTAATATAGACAGTTTTATCTGTGGCAAAATTACAGTGTAAAAATGTAAACAAATTTATACGTAATTTATGTATGCCACGTGCCAATAACACATTATGGAATGGATTAGGATAGTTTATTACAAAGTTTAGCACGATAAAACTTTAAACATAGTTATGGGAATGGTGACATCTCTAATTAGAAATTGATTTTATGCTGTAAGGGATTTTAGCAATAAGTGCGCTGAGTATTGCTTGAAATGCGAAAAAAAAGGTAAATAAAATATGTTGAGATTTTCAGCCGTTTATCTTAGTTGTTAAAGCATTGAAGCGAATCCGGAAGACGTGAACCATTCCCATAGCCATCCTTTTTTCTATATGTTTTAATGTTTCACCTTAGGTGCAGAGATTAGCGATTAGCACCATACGAAGTTCAATTTGAATTTTTTACGTCTTATACCCTAACACTCAAATTTATTGAATTATATTTGATGATGTACATAGTCAAAATCTTTGCTCACGTTCAGAATTTAAGCACAAATATCTATTTAATCAGATATTTTAATGATTAAATTTAACTAGACAACCATATATTTTCTCTATCAATTCTTTTATTTTTCCTTTCTCTTTTCACTTATTCCACTATGATTTTTTCAACATAATGTCTCCGGAATTTATGTATAATCTTTTCAAAAACTTTGATATAACTAGAGTAAGGGTAATCTTTATCTTCTAATATCACCTTTCAAAACCTTATTTTTATAATGCAGTTTAATAGCAATAGAGTGCTATCAAAGTTATTAATTCACCAGCTTTCAAACTGCTTTTTAATCTCATTCCATAAATTTGTATAAATTGTGGAAAATAGCATTTGCGTGACTCGAAAGTTTAAAGCGACTTGAGACGACGGAACAAAAGAACAGATTGGAGCTTAGTTTTAGATAACTTACCAAATATACAGAAAAGGTAATGGAATAATTTAAATTCTTGTACTTTTTTTTTCTGGAAAATGTAAAGTCTGAGTTTGGCAAGAACAAAGTAATTAAAATGTAAAAGTAGGATATCAATGTTTCCCCTTTGTTCCGCTATCTTATATCCTTCTAACTAAATTAACGCGTTTTTTCAACGCCCGCGTTGAAGCCCTTAAATAAACCAATTTTTTAATAAAAGGAATGCCATGTCCTTTTTAATACCTCTAAGAATATGTCTACAATGTTTCATCATAATATAAATAAATAATAAATAAATATTTTGGGACACATTTTTACACAACATTCTCTAGTCCCAAACTAAGCAAAGCTTGTACTATGGGCACTAGAAAACTGATAAACATACATAAAGATACTTTTCTTTTGTAAATAAATACATATTATACATATTTTAACACCCAGACACTAGAAAAATACTATGTTCATCACACAACATTTATCCAGTAGTGGGGATCGAACCCACACCCTCTGGAGCAGGAGGCAGGTACACTACCCACAACGCCATTCGGGTCGTCATTCGATCGAGTAGTTTTAGCGTGAAAGCGTAACAAACAAACTTACATTCACATTTATAATACTACTAGCTACTCCCCGCGATGTCTGCGTAGAACAGGCTGTAGGCGTAACATTCAGACAGAAAGACATATATACATAAAATTATGTATATAATGTCTTATGTCTTATTCTGATGAATAAGCTATATTATTATAAAGTTTCATTGAAATCGATTAAGTTTTATTTGCGTGAAAGAGTAACAAACATCCATCCATACATACAAACTTTCGCCTTTATAATATTAAGTAAGTATATATTATTTTATTATGATTGGCTTCTTTTAAGTCAGTTAGGCTTCATTTAAACAATTAGACGTCAACAATCTTGGAAAATTAATGCAAATGAAAGGTCATCACATCTTCAAAAAATGTGAGTGACTCTAACTCCAAAGAGTTTTATATAATTTACGCAAAAACACAGCAACAGTTGGTTCGTTTCAAAGCTTCTTCGAGAGTATGTAATATACGAGTAGATAAAATAAAATATAGACAATATAATGGCGATACTAAATCAGTAAAGAAAAAATTTCAAACAAATATTAGAGGATAAGTAGTGGTATATAACTGAATGAAACTGGCCGCTCCCTCAGGTCTTTTTATTTGATTATCATATGTAACTTTTTCTAAACTTTATCTTATTGGGACAGTTTTATTTTTAGGGTTCTGAACACAAAATGTAAAATTAGACCCTATTATTAAGACTCCGCTGTCTGTATGTGACCGTCTGTCACCACGCTGTACCTCATGAACCGTGATAGTTAGACAATTGAAATCCATATGATGTATTTCTGATGATGCTTCTATAACAAATAATAAAAAACCAGAATAAAAATATTTAAGTGGGACTCTCATAAAACAGACATGATTTTATAGATAATGGTACGGAACCCTACGTGTGCGAGCTCGACTCGCACTTGGGCGGTTTTTCGATCATATGCGGCCTTTACATTATCTTCAAAAACTTTATATTCGAGGAGCGACTGACTTGAGTGGCAGGTGAAGCGTAAGTCGAAACTAAGTGAAGATATTCCCAAAAGACGACTTGAGTGTTTAGAACAAATGGAAATGTCATTATACGTATGTTTCCATTTAACGTTCTTACTTCAGTGTGTCTTGCTATTGATATTGAAAAAATTAGTTATTTACTGCACGTTATGGTTTTAGGCATTTGAAACACTGTTACCAACAACGGGCGTTCTACCTGTAGTACGAATAGAAGAAGATAGTTGAAAGAAATACTTTGGAGTAGGCAGAGCATCGACCAGTCCTTCAAATGTGAGTATCGTGCATTTGGAAACCATAACAAGCTGTAATATACAGCCCTTATAAATTAATATTGAGTACGCTTCTTTTTAAAATAATATAGAAAGAAGAATATTAGAAATTAAAATTATCAATCTAAGAGTAATCTTATTATTTTAAGGAAATTAATGCATGTCTATAATGAAAGTTTATTGGATTAAAAAAAAAGCCAACCAAGTGCGAGTTGGACTCGCGCAAGAAGGGTTCCGCACCATTAACTATAAAAACGGCATAAAAGTCATATCGGTTGTATGGGAGCCCCGCTTAAAACATAAAACTGTTATAGCGGCAACAAAAATATACTTACACTAAATAACCTTACTAAAATAATCTTACTCTCACGGTTCATGAGATACGGCCTGATGACAGACAGACAGATAGACAGACACATTTTACCCTTTGGGTACGGAACCCTAAAAATGAAAATGAACGGAAAATCAAGCTCTTAAATTGAACCTAAGTTTAAAAGACTTGGAGTACTACCAGTTCTATGGTTTGCAGTTATCTCGAAGAAAAGTTACACGAAATAAGAGCGAGATTAAAAAGTTCTCTCACCTGCTTTGATATATTAATTAAGCTTTCCGATACATTTAATTCGGATAAGCATTTTTATACCAAGAGCTCTTATAGCCAGGTGATTATAGATTATATGCCAACCCATTTTACATATATGATATAACTGTAATTTAACAAATACAAGAAATTATTATCTTTTTACAAAATACGATTCGAAGATACGTAATATGTGATATATGGAGTTAGTAAATAGTAAATATAGTTAAGCTTTCTTTGTATACAGTCGATTCTACAGATCTATCACTGTCTCACGTTATTGCCAGGTTAATACTCGTAGATCGTTGAAATGTTGACACTATTAATCTATGTTTGTGTATGTGCAAAAATAAACAACGATGGCTAATAATGAGGGCTACCATTCTGTTGAGATTTCATTAAACCTTTCATAATATATCACTTTAAATTTTATTATTTCGTAAAAGGCGTATTTAACCAGTAATTCTAAGGTCCAAGTCGTGAGCTTAACTATGAAGGGTTCGAAGTGAAGGTGCCCTTTTACAAATTTCTATCAATATACCATGTTAAGAGAGCAACACTTTGTCATCGAGTACTGTTGTTTTAATTCGAGAACGAAAAGTAAGGGCTTTGGACGCTTCCTTGTAAAGTTACATATGAATATTTAAAGGCAGTGGGTTTAACGTTGAGTGGCTACGTTAGCTTTTCCCGCAAAACCGCTGGACCATTCGGGCGGGAGCTCGTGTCAAACGAATTGCGTCAAGTATTCGCTTACTTAACATAGCTGTTTCAACACACATTAGTCGGAGGTTAAATGGATTTTAGATCAGCGAAGTGGGAATGTTTACTCATTTCGAAGGAAATGCATTCGTTACTAAATTAATTAAACACCGAATACGGGATAAAGCTATTTTGGGAATGTACCCGTGATCCAGCCTCGAATGCCGTCAACCGAAATATTTCGCCTAAATTGGGTAAATGAGATAGTTAAGTACACTAATCCAATACAGAGACTTTTCCTTGTATTTGCAATATATGGCAAAGCAAATCGTATCAACCATATTATGTAAACATAGCTCTCGAAAAATATTTACTCTTCTCTTAGTAATCTTCATTCAAAAATACGTACAAGAAGTATATCAGGATGCGCACATTTAACACATCAGTTTGTCAACTAACCGTAATAGTGTCCTTATTTGACATACACCTCTAAAAGTCAGCAAAATGTAAGCTACATTTAAACCATGCTAATTTTTTCTTGAACATGGCATTTAATTTTCCCTAAGATACAAAAACAGTAGTTACAAGGTAAAAGTTTACAACGGTTTTTGTAAAAAAAGATACTTTTAACAGGATTTGTGTAATTAATGAGTAGTAACATATAATTGATTCCGATTGATAATCAGAGTATGATCCAATTATTTGCAATATAATATTTAGTTATCATAATATTTATTTTGTTATTATAAATATATAGTTAATGATTAATAATATTTATATACAGGGTGAAATTGAAGTCATGAGCATCCTTTTAAACTAAGACCCTATACATGATACTAGTTACATTAACACTAAGATTATGTTAATCATAAATTATTTATGCATTATTAATGTAAGTACGGAAATCCTCAAAAATCTAGTTAAGATTGAGTATAATATTTGGAAGTCACATTACAATACGTTATTATTGCAAATAATCAGGAAAAATAACAATAACACGTAACGAAGAATAAGGTCAACAAACTGAAGAGAAAAATATGTAATAATTCAAGTTCAATGCTCTTTGGTTTAGCACTTACCATCTACTTTTCGTAGTTTCTTTAGTCTAAGACGTTGCGACGTTGCCATGAAATTTAAATAAATAATAAAAAAAAACATATAATGACCATTATAATAATTATTACAAAGATTTATAAAAATTACGTTAAAATACACCACATTCGTACTGTATTCTACCTAACGTTCACTACAAAAGCACTTTAAAACTACTTCAAACGAACCGAGCGAAATATTCTCCTGTTAAGAATCAATCGAGTCCAAATTTTTGTATCGGATGCAAGCAAATTAACTGTGTGAGAGGTTGACCCCTTTTACTTTTTAATAATTTAACGTTTCATCTTGAATAACTGTAACATTTTACGAATTTACGAAATTGCTTAAATCAAGGTTTGCATTTAAACTAATTGATTTTTGATTAAATTTCTGTACTCAAACTATAGCTTCAAAGAAACATTATAACAAAATACTTAGTTCGTTTCCTATTTGACTGTGACAAATACCAGAGCAATAAGTGAAGCGTACGTAATCCATATGTGTTTTCCACAGACGGGGTTACGTTGGCCGTAATGGAAGCCCCTACGCATTGTTTGGTGGGATTAGGGTGTAAGGGCTTATATGGAAGAGCTGAGTGCCATTGTGTATCTCAATAACGCGGCCGGTGACCTCGTAGTTTTCTGTTCCATGTAATACGAAAACAACTCATCATCATCCTCGTGCCCTTATTGCATCTAGGTGGGATCGCCACAATGTATTAATAATATTTTAGTGCTATTGGCTAGGTTATTTACTACCAGCCGCTTGCCTGACGTCAACCCTCCTTAGGAAGGAACATCCAATAACTGTCCGTGGCTCACAGGCACTGACACAGGGAAAAACCAAGCCCTGCATTTTTTATGCATTAGGACATAGAAAATACAGGGACTGCATTCTGCGACGTGTTTGGAATAAGTTTGAATTATTAAATGCCCCACTTCCGGGGAAGTTCACTTTTATAGTCAAACTGCTAACGTTTACATGATTAAATATTTAGCTACTATAAGCAAAGACAAGAGAAAGACGAACTGTAGATTTCATGTAAGCTTTTCGGAGATCCACAGCGCAAACTAATTTGTGAACTGAAGCCCTATCCGTGCTCTTCACGCTCCACATAAGCAATATTCTAAAAGTTTACTCGGCTTACGTAGTTCGCCCCCACAAATTGGCACAGCGGAATCAATCCACTGGATACATTAGATGGGTGTATCTAATATCATGATTTTTACCGCTACCTATCTATAACTTGACTATTTACTAATCAATAAAAATTGTATCTATTAGCTAAACGTCACTTGAAAATATTAAAAAAAGGAAATGATTGAACATAAAATCTTGCCTTTTAAAGTGAGAAGTAAAAGTAAGACATGTGCCATATGTGGCTAAGCTGGATAAAATCAAAATCAAATGTCTTTATTCAACTTAGGAGCATTACATTCACTTATTGATAGTCAAAACACTACCAATGGTTCGGAAAAGAAAGCCACTGTACTGAGAAGAACCGGCGAAAGAAACTCAGCGGGCTCTTTTTTTTTTTAAATTAAAGATTAAAGAAAAATTAAAGATTACCATAAAGATGTTTGTCAATACTGGCATGGCATAATCAAAATCCAAATAGCAGCTTCGACTCTTCCGCGCCTTTTCTGGCGTCGTGGAAAATACCTGGACCGATCCAATATTTACTTTTTTTATTTGGTGACGTATTTGCAACTTGTATGTTGCAAGTGTTAAAAATATCATGCGTCACATAACATCGAATGAATCAATTTTCTCGCTTGCCAACTAGCATTTTTCTTATGCGAGAAAGTTCCCCTGAGGGTAAGTGACAACCGCCGCCCATGGACATTTGTAATACCCGCAGGGTTGCAGATACGCTGCCACCTTTTAATATAGTGGGCTTCGGCTACCTGACTCGCCAGACGAAACGCAGAAGTAAAATACATCTAATTCACGCCGCTATTCTGTGTGTATTTATTTTCCAGGCAACTGATCCAAAAGTATTTTAAACTTAAATTATTTCCTACTAATTTGTTTTCCAATAAATGGTTAAAGTTTACAGGTTTTAATCTTGCAACAAATATCATTTCAGCTAATCTATACTATATTTTAAAAGGAAAGATTTGATTGTTTGTATGTATTGAATAGGTTCCGAAACTACTGAACCGATTTGATAAATTCTTTCACTGTTGGGAAGCTACATTATCCCCGGTCGATATGGGCTATATTATATTTTTTTTAAAATAGGGATCTTTACTAAAACTTCAATAATGTAACCCAAAGTGTACAAAAATTACTTAAAATATTCTTTACATCGCGTGCGCTGCGAAAACTATTGATGATTCAATAAAATAATGTACTACGAATTTGCAGAACACATCATTATTTACAAAAAGTGTCGCGAAAGCATATGTTTAACTATTATAGTTATGCCGCAATAAGTGTTCTTTTATTTTAAAATTTTGATTGTAATGCCGCCACTAGAAAAGGATCTTTATTTATATCTTGGTATTAATCCTTATAAAAAGAAATTACTTCATATTTAAGACTGTTTCAATACCTTTATATAAGTTTTTGAATTATTAAATTCGGACATTCCATTCGAAAGGTATCACAAGTTTAAAAATGTTAGTATAGTGTAATTTAACTATCCAAACAGCTTCGTGACTGACTTAGTAGTTCTTATAATTTTTCAAACACATTTATACTGGTTATTTCTGTTTAAAAGTTAGCAAATAATTAAGTAGAAAGGCAGTTTAATTATTTTTATCATTAAAAGATCAAAATCTCGTAATTCCTTTTACACGTATTCAACGTCGGTTTAATGTATTAGATTCAGATTTTACTGAAATTACGTTATCATAAGGAGTTTACGTAATGATGAGTGCAGAGCCTGAACTATAACCGATTACAAATTTGGCGTAAATCTGGCCATTTGAAAAAAAAAATAACTAAAGAATTTTAAAATGGAACTCTCTGGCAACTACTTTTTTAATTTTCAAGAGTGCCCTTTGTTCATGAATCGTGACGTCCTATAGAAATCCTGCTATTACAATAAATTACATTAATGAAACGAAACTTAAATATATTTAATATAATACATGTCAGCGCGAATACGTATATTTTGTAAGTTTTAGTTTTTAATGATGCAATCAACTTAAA
This sequence comes from Iphiclides podalirius, assembly GCA_933534255.1. Taxonomy (NCBI): domain Eukaryota; kingdom Metazoa; phylum Arthropoda; class Insecta; order Lepidoptera; family Papilionidae; genus Iphiclides; species Iphiclides podalirius. The sequence continues at coordinate 96,292 of OW152830.1, read as the reverse complement.
TCATATTAGTAAATTAATTCTTTCAACGATTTTGTACACAGAATTGAACAATTAATTCAAAGTCAAAGTCAATTTTTTTTTATTCAAAGGCTTTAATTGAACGTCAGAAACTACCACCGGCTCACTAAACTAGACTTAGGAGACAAGAACCGGCAAGAAACTATCCGGTTATATTATAATTTAAATTATCATAAGTGATGATAAAGATGATCATCGACTTCATTTACATACCGTAAATGCTGTGAGTGAGGCGAGCCAAATACATTTCTGTTTCAGTCGTTGAACTGTACGGATCCACTTAAGTGACGCTATTACACTGTGCGAAGGAAGATTAAACTTGTGTTAAGTGTCATTTCAAGTTTCAATTACTGCTTCTGTGAGTGAGCACCAAGATAGCGTGCTTAGTGACGTTGGCACTGATATCTTCAAGTTCTCTAAAAATTTTTGATTCTACTAATTTATTTACATTATTTTCATGCAAGTTGAAGTACGTAAGCCCAAGCTGTAGAGGCTCAATAGGAGAGGAGCAATAGTCATGACTGTTTTTAGGATAATAAATAGTCTCAAAATATTATCGAGCATCAGGTGGTAACAGTCGAGTACTGTTATTAAAAGAAATATAGGAAACTGTAACTTTGAAGGTGGTTTCACTGTTTACTGTAGTAATCCTTCACACAAACTAAAAATCACTCTAGAAAAGTGTATAGATGAACGAAAGATAAATTATATAAATAAGAGCGTTAGTCCAATTTAATAACGACTACGATGTGACTCCGGGTATAATTTTCTTCCACACCATAAACTGTAGATGAAACGCGTCGAAACGGTCTGACAAAAGTAATTTGCTAGCCTATGATACGATCAAGTTGGGTTCTGTAGTCTTTGAAGGGAAATAAGGACAAAATTGGATGTGATACCATTCCCCTAAAACTTTTCTTTGCACACTTTAAACATAGGTTAATTTAAATATATTTAAATGGCTGATTACATAATTCCTCAGAATTGTTGAAGATTATATGATTATATATTGATTTATAACTTGACACATCGTCTTGAAGTGTTTTAAACATAGTACTGTGAAGATACTTAGTGTGCCGAACCGTAAAAATTGGCGAGACATGACGTGGAATGCTTTGTACTTTTAATTGAATTGTGCAATAATTTCCATTCTCAAAGCTGTAAGTCAATTGTGAGAAAACATAATACTATTACTGTCGTATTAGTTCGTTGAAACCAGTAGAACCGTATAACTTATTATTGTTAAATGGTAGTAGACCAAATAGGACTCATTTTAGTGTCATTTGTGATTTATTAATATTTTTTGTGAGGCAATGATGAAACATTCTTTTTCATAATAGTAAATTTGAGATGCTAATTGAATGTCACATTTGGGTGCGGAATGTTATAAAAAATACAAACGAATAATCTAAAATCACTTAAAACTATAAATTATTTTATGTTTAAAAAGTTCGTAGCACAAAATTGTTTAATCTTACGTGTTTATTTGCTGCTTTTTTATGGCCATCGTTTGATATTAATGAACGATTTGTTTTTGATTCGTATTGTTTTATCTTCATAAGCAGCTGCCTCAAACTGCTAAACCGATAATAGTTCAAGTGTTTTAATTTGATACAAAATTTGTTTAAATGCACACGTGGTACCAAAACGATGTCATGAACTCATCAGGAAAATATATTCGTACCAGAAGAGTCGTTCGATTCGTTATTAAAAGTACACCCTGCCACACAGGCAGCGGATAACCCTTATGCTTGTGACATGGGATTGATGAGAGCTCCCCCTGTCAACGTAAATAGAACTCATTCGTTCGGGAGCTCGGGCTGAATTGAAATGTTTTTGTAATTTCTTTTTTTGTTTTGAACTACATAAACATTTTATTAAAAGGTGACATTGATTTCTTTATACGAAATTGAAATATCCCGGACGTATTCCAAAGACTGCTAAACAAGCTGGATCGCCTCCTTAACAATTGTATCAGGTTCATTTATGTATGTATCGATCTCAACTTAATTGGCTTACTATTCGGCAAAGGCGGCAATCCAGAATTTGGCTAGTGCTTTTCTCCATTTTAAATAATTGTTCCTCCCCTTCTTACCTCAAAAACAAAAAGTCCGCACTTTGTTACCTTGTTTTACTGAAGGTTGGCAATAAATATTAAATATATAAAAATAAATATTCTGAACATATTGATTTGACTCTAACTTCTTTCTAATTAAAAGCTTACAAATTATACAAGTTATTTTTAGGCTATATGTTATAACGATAATTGGTAGGGCCACGCAGCAGCCTCGGCTGTTGCACGAATAGGCAGGCTCGTCCAGGTAAGTACCACGACCTCACAGAAGACCGGCGTAAAGTCGAAGTAGATATAATACTTTCGCGTTTCGTCTGGTGAGTGAGGTGGCCGGAGCCCAATTTTCAAAAGGTTGTCAACACATCTGGAACTCTCGGGTGTAGCAGATGTCCATGGGCGGCGGTATTCACTTAACATCAGGTGAACCGTCTGCTCGCTTGTCAACTTTTCACATAAAAAAGAAAGTAGAAATTTCTATGTGGCATGCAACTGTTAAAAGTCAACCTTCTGACCGTCTTCAAACGGTGAAATGGTAAGATTTTAATTTATGCTTCATTGAATGATATTTGTTTATGTATTTGAAAGTGCGAATGAGAATATAACGTTTTCGTAATATAGTAAAAATGAAGAAAGGAAAGTATCTATACCATTCGTCAGTTTTAAGGAATTTCGTGGTTCCAAAGTAAACAGCCCATCTACCTCGTTAACGTAACAAGTTCATTAAAACTAATGTTAAAGGAATAAAGAGAAATAACAAAAACTATTTGTTGATTTTCTTAAACAACTTAATGAACAGTGGTGGTAGGGCTACGCCATAGTCTTCGCTGTTGCTCTAATGGGCAGGCTCGTCCGGGTAAGTACGCACGACCTCACAGAAGGCCGACACGAAGTGGAAGTATATTTATGCATTTTGTCTGGCCGTGAAACGGAGCCCACTTTACCAAAAGGTGGAAACGGATCTGCACCGCTACGGTGTTCATGGGCAGCGGTAATCGCTCTACGTCAGGTAAACCGCAAGCTAACAAAAATATAGGAAAAATATAACTTTACCAATAGCTGAGCACAAGCTGTTTATTCATCTAGCCACTTAATCACTGATATTAGTTCTGAAAAAAGCTTTGGGATTAAACCAAGCTCTAATTATATCTAATTTCACCGTTAATTGTCGGGTGGTTGAAATAAGTTTCAATAGAAAAAAAATTCTTTATCAATAATATTAATACTTTGTTACACGTTAAGAATATTTTTAAAGAACTTTTAATTTTGTATTACATTTCGCTGCGATTAATTTGTTGATCCTTGTTGTTTTATTTTGTGACATGTTTCGAAGAAGTATTTAAAAGTCATAAAAAATTTTCTAAGCCATGGAGTTAGCCCAAATATAATTACTTAAAGTATTTTAGTCTTTCTGGTCACCAGAATTAGGTGCTAAATTTTAAAAGAAATTTGATTTCAATAAAAATTGCTATTTTCAATGTCGTAAGTAGGTATATTTCTGATTACGTATAAAATGAGATGTTATTTACAGTAGGATCTGAATAATACTCGTACTAAATAAGAATTATTTGCACAAATGAATATTTTATGCTTTTGATGACGGGAACAAGCTTTTTCCGTTGATATGACAGTGGAAATTGGAGCGTTGAAGAAAAAGGTTTTCCTTAACAGCGATTTAATTCAATAATAAGTTTTGTCAAAGTAGCGTTAATTTAACATTAAAATGTTAAATTGGTCAGAACCGCAATGACTCGGTTTACAGCTTTAAAATACTAATTTATTATTAAATACATCAAGCAGGCTTTAAATTAACGTGCTTTTATTCTTAATAACACTTTGATTTAGTTCCCACACGTGAGCTTAAGGACATTTATTAAAATATTGTAAATAAGTTTCCGTAACAGATATAGTCCGAAAATTCACAGAATTGTTTCGTGTCCTAATATAGATGGGAATGTTGCGAAATCATTGCGCTTGTACAGTCCTTTGTTCAACAGTTTCACTTCACTGTTATTACATTTGTGTGAACTATAAGTGGATTTAGATTAATTTCTCTCCTACCATGCCATTATAACCATTACTTTTCTGTTTCCAATTTATCAAGTGAAAGCTTTCTGAATCACGATGAAAAATAATACTTGGTAATTCACTCCGAAGTGACCTAGCCGTGGTTCGCAATCGTAATACAATCTTGTAATGGGACGAATCCCCACGGCTTCATTCCATTTCAACATTTTATTAAACACAATTTCCCGGGTTAAAGTGAACAAAAGAACAGGATTACATTTTTGCTTTCAAACAAAATTAACGCAGTGAAATGCTTGCTTAAACACAGTACGAAAACAATTTTCAGTATTTGCAATATATAAGTTTTGTAATTAATGAAATATTCGGTTTTAATATCTACTAAAATTTGTAATAACCGGTGACAAAATCGACGGTATCATGAAGCCCTTGTAAATATTTACAGTTTTCTAAGTTTTTATTGGTTTTATTAATTACTAGTTTTTCGCAAGCGGCTCCGCCCGCGTGTTTTATACCTGTATTTTATACTTCAATAATACATTATAGTATATTTTTTAAGTGAAAAGTTGCAAAACGAGCAGACGGTTCACCTGACGTTAAATGAATACCGCGGCCCATGGACATCTGCCACACCCGAGGGTTGCAGATGGGTTGACAACCTTTTGAAGATTGGGCTTTGAAAAGTATAAGCTTCACTTAACATTTAGTATTAGTTTTTATTACATAATGGATGCGAGAAACATTGCTTCAAATGCTAAATAAGCAATGTAGATGAAAGACGTTAAGATTTTCGTCGGCGTGGCTATCAGCCGTTTAGCTCAGTGGCTAGAGCGTCAGGCCGCGAACGCCGAAGACGTGGGTTCGATTCCCACAGCGGCGGTAAACTTTTCGTACTTTTTCTACAAATTTTAACGGTTCATAAATAACAACTTTATATCAACTAAAAGAACCATATTGAATATTTGTGCAATAAACTGCTATATAATAGCTACGGCTGAATTGGATAAAACTGTCGTGAATATACGTTATGGTCTGTAAAATGATGATGATTGTAAGTTTATGTAAAGTTAAAAAATCGGTCAAGGGCGAGTCGGAGTCCTACACCGTGGGTTCCGTACCTTCCCGCTATAAAATTGATAAATAATCACCACCTATTTTCTCAGGAAACGGGCGGACATAGCACGTTGAAATTTATAACAGATACTGGGTCTATAATCCCTACTAGGTATAACAATCAAGGTCCTGCTTCAACACGATCAAAATATACGGGCAAAATTTTTTTTTTATTTTTCAGAATTATTCCTTTATTTGTGCTGTATGCTTTTTGCTTAATTACATGATTCTAGGGATAAAATAGCATTGACCTATGTAGGTTTTCGACCCAAAATCTACAGGATGATTTTTTAGACGAAGTACATACTTTGACATAATGTTGATTCAGCATTCAATAATTCAAAAAATATATAAATATTTTATTTTAACAAGAAATAACTAGAAAAATATTAATTCAAACATTGTTTGTTTATTCCGTCAAGAGTCGTCACCCTATTGATAAGCAGTTTACTAATTATGCAAACAGTTTAAGTGCTCGTAAATAAGTTATTGTATTGAGACGGTAAGGCCGGAATTTCTAATAGGGTGTCCATAATCTTTGAAAAAAAAATGAGGTCACAAGTACGTACCAGATTCAAATTTCGAATCAAATTCTGCATATGCTCTGTTAATATGTCCGTCGTCTACAAAATCACCCTGTATTAGGTACTTACAAGTTTTCGCTAAAATCTAAATTTGTCCATATCTTTTTATCGTGTTGACTCAGGACCTTGATAAACATAATAGGGCCTATAGACCTCAGTATCTGGTATCAACTTGATAGCTTCACCCGTCCCGAGAAAATCGGTGGTGACACACGGACTGACAGACGGCAAGAGAGTGATCTTTAAAGGGTTCCTTTTTTATTTTGTAAGGTATGGAACCCTAAAAATTGTTACATGCACTAATTTAAATATTCCACATCTACCATGCGTCCTGTAACGGCAAAGGTTTTTTTTTTATAGCTGCTTTAACGTTGCATTTTTGCTATCGAAGGCCACACAGCAGCCTCGGCTGTTGCACGAATGGGCAGGCTCGTCCGGGTAAGTACCACGACCTCACAGAAAACTGGCGTATGGTGGAAGTATGCCAAACACTTTCGCATTTCGTCTGGTGAGTGAGGTAGCCAGAGCTCAATTTTCAAAAGGTTGTCAACGCATCTGCGACCCTAGGGTGTAGCTGATGTCCATGGGCGGCGGTATTCATTTAACGTCAGGTGAACCGTCTGCTCGTTTGGCAACTTTTCACATAAAAATAGAGGATGAACGAGGATATTATCTAAATATCAAGTTTTATTAATCCTAAAAATTTTTTGACGGAAAAATAAAAAAGCAAAAATTAACCTCCAGCATCATTCGATTTAATTTCTTGGTTAAGTATTCCGGGTCTACTAAAAGAAAATGATGGATTCATTTTTTTCCTGAGAATGCTTCAAAATTCATAATTAATATTTAAATGTTCTCCAAAAATATTTCTTTCAATCATTTCTCCGCCTGTTTAATAATACATGCAGAATAAATGAATACGACATTTAATTAACGTAAAATATAAAAAGAATGGAGCTCCTGACATTCCTTTAATATTACCGATATGATTAAATATGGATGTCAAAATGTTACTGTCACTGCGAAGCAAATATTTGTCACACTGCTGGCTTTGTCGTGTACGGAATGTTTGCCAAACACATATTATTATTATTAGGTACACGATAGTATGTGAAATGGCTTAAGCAAGATTCTACATTACATTAAACATAAACGATGATGACGTAAAAGAAAATTATAAAGACGCAGATGTTCCTTACAGTTCCTAACTTTCTTAACAAATATGTCTTTTGATACTACTAGATATTTGCAAAACTGTTCCACAGAGGCAAAAGAATATCTGGATAAATATGTTAATATTTCAATTGATTCGAAGTTTTGCCACATAGTACCAAATTATATTTTTATGTGAAAAGGTCGCAAAGGGCCCTTCCAAGCTACAAGCGCTGAGTTTTTGAGAAGGTGGTTTTTATATTAGTTTATGTGAGTTCTATGATTAATTGACACATTATTAAAACCAGCAAAATATAAGCGCAATACATAAAGAAAAACAATCCTCGTTTACTTTATCAGCATATACGTGCTATGATTTAATAGATAACGTATCACTTAAACTACCATTGAGTACCATTATTTTTGACTGCGAATCCTACACATCAAAGTTATATCTCAAATGGCACGAACAACCATAATTTGTCAACGTCAATTTGTTCGAACGGTTCCAGTTATTTGTAAATTTTAACAATTAATTATTTAAAATGTAAATTTATTACAAATGTATTCTGGTCTTTCGACACTTAGGTGTTCATTAAAAGTCATAAGAAATGTGTAAACAACCATAATATTTTTTTTTTTCACGCAAACAAAAAATTTCACCGTGCGGAAGTTTTAAGAAACACGAAAAATAACGTTTTGCAGGCCGTTTCAAAAACGGACTAAAACTTTAACTTTTTATAGTGTTACTCTCTACACTTAAGATCAAACATTAAAATGTGTAGAAAAAAGTGCGAAAAGTTTTTTCGCCGCTGTGCGAATCGAACAAACGTCGTCGGGATTCGCACCCTGACGCTTTAACCACTAATGTAAACGGGTGATCACCTAACCGACGAAAATCTTAACGTCTTTTATCTAACATTGTTTTTTCGCATTTCGGATAATTTTCGTCGGTAGCAAATATCTTTTTCCCGTGGGGATTCAATCCAAACATTTTCCCGTTGACGCGCTTAGCAGTAATAGCTTCTGAAAGTAATAAGGTGTTTGAAACTCGATTCATATAGACTTAAACAGCTTGCCCACATTTCCTATAAAAAAGAAATAAACATATATTTACGGTAATAAATTGTGACAAACGCAGATACATTATATAACAATTGAAAGTTTTTTTGTTACTCTTGGAAGAAAGAAATATTTTTGGCCGATAGATAGGCAAAAATCGCAGACATTAAACGTAATAAATATCTAGTTTTTGGAAATGGCTTTGGCTAGCATTCATAAAAAATCTTCATAAAATACTTGAATCACCCAGTTTACGTAGTTCGTAATTATTTTAATATTTTCCACAACTCACACGTAAAGTGAGGCTCAATTTTACACAAAGATTTTTTTTGTTCTCCGTCCATTAGGTAACATTATTTAACACGCATAAATGTTACATTAGACTAACAGTGCATAAATAGATCAAAAGTGGAGGTCGTGGGTTTGATTTCCACACGGGACCAGTAGTTTGCGACCCACAGATAATAATTATTTCTGATATAGATTTTTACCGCGGCGGCCCGTAATAAAAACAACTAGAGATAGAAAAGAAGATGTGCTTACAAAGGTAATTCCTACACGATGTACAGTGTTTAGATTTTGATAGATTTTTCCGCATGCTTTTCTTGCTGGTCCCATAACATAATTTTTAATTTTGTTTCATTAGATGAAAATTTAAGGGCACGCAGATGTTTTTGCGCTTATTGGATAGATTTATTTCATTATATGGTTAAAAAGGAACACAGGTTTCTTTTTTTAAGTAAAAACATGGCCTTTAGGATAACAACATTACCTTATCCTGTATTGTAAGGGCGTTTTAGAAACAAGTTTCACGCAGACAAACACCCAGATGCGAAACAACTATCAGTGGATAACACGAGTAGTTGCCCGTGTGGGCATCGAACCTACGACCGAAGCCAATACCTTCACACAGGGGTCACACACACAGGGTTGTGACCCTGTCTGTTAAAACGACCTTACGGACATCAGCGTCAAACATCTCGATACATTTGCCAACAATTGAGAGCTGAAGTAGTTTTTGCTTGACTGAAATCATTGATTTCGGGACCCACCGAAAGGAAACGTTAAATACTCCGAGTTTCTTGACTATGACGTTCTGCGATTTATAGATCATAATGTCAACAGCCTCCTGCATAGTCAATATTTGATCTGCAAATATGTGATCTGCGAATCTGTATCCACAGAGGGTGTCCCCCTCTTGGATATACTCAAGTTCGATTTCTGCCATCCACTTTGCATGTAGTATTGGATAAAGGTAAAATATCTTTACTAATATTATAAACGCGAAAGTTTGTATGCATGGATGGATGTTTGTTTCTCTTGTATGATCGATGGTTGTTTGTATGATGGATGTATTCTTCTTTGTATGATGGATGGTTGTTTGTTTCTCTTTCACGCAAATACTACTGAATGGATTTAATGAAACTTTACAATAGTATAGCTTATACGTCAGAATAAAACATAGGCTATAATTTATATACATACTTTATGTATATCTGTCTTAATGTTACGCCTTCAGCCTATTCTACGCAAAAGTAGTCGCGGGCCGCAGCTAGTATATCCATAAATAAGACCATTCAATCCATTCTCGTTATTCATTCTTATTTGGAAGTTGGCCTGATTATGGGAAAAGTCTTTACAACACAGAAAAACGGTGAAGTGAGTAGTGAATAGGACAATATAAAAAGTATTGCGAAACATTTTCCTTGTATATTCAACAGAAATTCGCTTATGACTAAGACTCTTTGTTCGACCCGACATACACTACAAAGGCATGTGGTAAACTAATCCAAGCGAGTCCGGCACAATATCCTGCTTTTAATAATCTCAAGTATGAGTAAAGTACCTTTTGTTCTCGTTATTTCATTTATAAGCGTCTCAATGACACACTTTGAGGTTATACATTAGACATAATTTGGAGTAATATACGTATTTTGCATGTAAAGGCACCATCTGCGACTTTGCTTCTAGCATCGGCATTGCATTGAGTAAAATTGCATTTAAAAGCATATATAATAAAAATATTTTATTTTGAAGAAATTTGAAAGTACAAAGGTAAGAAATATTTTTAAAATAAGAAACATATGTAAACTTAATACGAGTGAGAAAAATCAAAGAAGGGAAATGTTATAAAAAAAGGCCATACCAAAGCATTTTTTGTACACCCAAGTCCGTTTTATACTCGCCACGAAGGGCTCCATTCCATTATCTATAAAAACGGTAAAAAAAGCCCACTAAAATATTTTTTTATTCTGTCTTTTATTATTTTTTGTTGTAACAGCAACAGAAATACATCAATTCTGTGAAAATTCCAACTGCCTAACTATCACGGTTCATGAGATACAGCCTGGTGACTGACGGACAGACAGACAGAGGATTGGTAGTAATAGGGTTAACCCCTTGGGTACGGTACTCTAAAAGGGCGTAACATTATCTTAAGATTTCAACATCATATGTTAAACTTCAAATGAGGCAGTGGCGCAGTTGTTACGCTTCGGCGCCAGGGTTTGTGGATTCGATTCTTAAAAGGGAGAAGTATTTGTGCGACCCACGGGTAATTATTCTGAATCTGGGTATCTATTTCCAGAGGGTTGACGTAGGAATGCGGCCGGTCGATAAAAACTTATCTAAAACCATGAACAACGTGATTCAAATTTTATACCGACCCAAAAAAGGTGGGACTAGGGCAAGAGAAAGATAAACAAAATTTGAAATCGAAAATACACTAGTTGATAATTTGATAGTAATGAATGCCGAATTTATTAAACAAAAAAAATCGATAAGAATACCCAATGGTAAGAAATAACCTTTAAAGTTATGTAAATGTATTCAAAAGATTATTTATCATTTTTCGAACCTAATGACATATCGTTTAGATGTAATACGTCAACATAACATTCACACACTGTTGAGTCTCTACAGTTTGTGTAACTCATTACTGAAAGTTTCTTAAGAAATTTGTTACAAAATTTTCTTTTTCTCCGCAAGATATTAATTGCCGAGCGAGATATGATGTCATATTTTTATAATGATCTTTTCGCTTTTTTAGTAAATTATTAATTTAATTGAGCGAGATATGATGTCAGTATAACTTATTAATTTGATGGAGCAGGAAAATTCGAAGCGAAGAGCATTCTAGCTATTTAACGGCCCTTTCTTAAGAATCAATAATTTAATTAAAGATCATTTAGATCCAGTCGATAATGTTCTCATCAGTTATCATAGAGTAAAGTAACTTGAATTTCCAAATCTCCTCAAATCTTAGCTTTGTCCGGTTCATAGAGTTAGGGTCCAAAGCAGTAGCAAAGAAGTTTGTTTCTCTGTCCTTGCAAAGGTCTGGCTATACTTCAATCTGGCAGGTGCTCTCCCTTTATAAAGCCCAATACCGTTCATACCACCTAGGTGCTTTGAATTGGGTAGATATTCTGGTAAGTATCACAAACTCTCAAACAACCGGCGTGAAGTGGACGTGTTTTGCTTCTGAATTTCGTCTGGTGAATGAGGTAGCTACTTTAAAAAAAAAAATAAAGAAAAGTTCTAAGGAAGAAGAAATTCTTGGTTACGTAACATTTAAAAATATACTTTAATAACAAGTTAACCTTCACTAGTTGTAGAAGGGACCTTAAGAAGAATTATAAGTTAAACTGGTTTTACGATTTTTCCAACATTTATTTAAAATTCTGGAACATATCGAAGCGTCTGTAGCATCATATTCATGAGAAGGACTGAGATGAGAGAACATTCGAATGAAGAAACAAGCGTTATGTTAATGAATCGTTATTTTAAACTGTAACAAGCATTGTAATGAACAAAGGTATATACGAACAATTATTTTTTTTTTTCTTTTTTTTTTACACAACATTTTCTATTCCCAAACTAAGCAACGCTTGTACTATGGGTACTAGAAAACTGATAAACATACTTAAACATACTTTTCTTTTGTAAATAAATACATATTATAAATATATAAACACCCAGATACTAAAAAAACACTATGTTCATCACACAATATTTTTCCCGTAGTAGGGATCGAACCCATGAAAAAAGATATTTCTTATTTCTCCTGCCTTTATTTCACCTAGGTGGGGGCGGCATACTAATACTTGACCCGTGTGGGAAACAACTTGAGACCTCCGGCACTAAAACCAATGGCTTAGCAATTGCGAAACCGAGCATATAATATTGAAAGACACTTTTCATTCTTAATACCGCAACGGGTAAAAAACAAGGCGCACAAAATTTCACAGTATCCGTAAAACGATAACAGACCCGACGGAAATTTGAAGCCGATTGATGCGATTTATTGCTGAACATAAACCAGTGAATTACTTAGTCAGCTTCTTAGATAAGTTTTCAAATCCATTTTTACGATCCATTTGTTTAGTGTGAATTATATTTGTATAGCATTTGTAAACTAAAAATACCTTAATCTAGAGAAACTTATGAACAATTTCAAATAAAGGCATGTTTTATTCGCTTTGCTTATTGAAATTAAGAACTAAATTTCTTAAATAATGAGTGACGATCTATGTCCTTGGACTCGAAGTGGTGGTTGTAGTTACCCGGTTGGACCTGCCCATTCTACCAAATTCTATGACTGTTGCGTAGCCCTACCACAATTAAACAAAGTTTTTATTTAAAAGAAAATTTAATATTTGGGAATTATTTAAATCGATACCAATATTTTGACATAGTCAAATAATTTAGATAAGATCACGTTGTACGTCGTCCACATTACCTCTAAACTTACCACCGTCAAGGTACATACTTATACCTACCATTCATTTAGTTTACATTTCAATTTTAAAATAAATGGATAGATTCATAAAGATCCGAAACATGTCTTGTGAAGAATAAAAATGCGAAATCTATCGTAAGAGCTTTCTTTTTCTTAAAAATATTTATATAATTTATAAACATACTTTTTAGTACATATCAAAAGAATTTAGTTTGTATTTATAAAATAATTATCATAATTAAAAAAATGTAAGTATTTATTTTACTTTTACGCAAATAACATAGGCTTAATGCCTGAGGCATTCTCTACCACTCAACTTACTACGTGATCTACGAGTACATATCTTTCGTATTATTACTGTAATTTTTTTAGAAAATGAAAGTCTACGGCATAAGGTTGTGCTCTCGAAGGGATACAACAATACGTACAACTTGTTCCCTGTAGTCTGGTACACGCCAATTGAGCCGATTTATTGCTTCATTGATAGAAGTTTATATAACTTGTTAGATAAATGTATAACAAGTTGAAGAACCGTCTAGTACATTTTGTAGCAATATTTTTGTCGTTGAATTTCGGGACAGTTGTATAAATGAACTCACATTTTTCCTCACTAGAAACCAGTAATTTACGTGGATCGATACTGATACTGAAGTTAGTAAGTACTATTGACTCATACTGGTTTAATTTGCATGAAAATTTCAAAATGATGTATAAAATGATCTATACTCATAATAACAGTAAATGCTTAATATGAAGTACATTTACTTACTTATTACTTATTTATACTTTATCTGATACCGACTCTTTTTACTGCCCAGTATGAAACTTTTCTGCCGAACTGCCTCGCTCTCTTTTACCTTCCACTAGACACTGAACCTTGCAAAACCCCGCAGTTAACCACTGATGAACTGACATAACCCACATAATGGATGCCAGCTGTGTAAATAGGCCCTGATGAGGCACGTAGCGCAGTGAGGCAACTTTTTATGTGAAAATTTGCCAAGCGAGTAGGCGGTTCACCTGATGTTAAGTGAATACCGCCGCCTATGGACATCTGCTACACTCGAGGGTGGCAGAAACGTTGACAACCTTTTGAAAATTGGGCTCCGGCTACCTCACTCACCAGCCGAAACGAAAGTATTTATTACTTCCACTTGACGCCGGTCTTCTGTGAGGTCGTGGTCTTACCCGAACGAGCCTGCCCGTTTGTGCAACGGCCGAGGCTGCTGCGTGGCCCTACCACAGTAAACCTGCTTGTAAGCTAGTGCCTTCCTGATTGTTCTTCGCAGTGTTCTATCTTGTAGGAATCCACGTCGCTAATCCAGTGCCTCCTCCACTCGGCCTCAACCATCACCCAATGCTGCCGACCACACCACGAAGGCTTGCAGTAGTAATTCCCACACCCCGCAGGAGCCGAAATGGTTGGTTTGGAGGAGATTTTACTATAGTACGACCACGCAGCAGCTTGTGCCGTTGTGCAAAAATGGGCAAGCTCGTCCCAAAAGGTACTGGGTAGTCACAAAAGGTAGGTGAGAGGTAGTTTTTACCCTGTTATTAAGGAGTAGTACGAAGATTTACTGTTATAATAATAGTTTAAATTTAATGCCGACTTGTTTAGCATTTTGTCAATTTTAATGAGAAGGACTACGATGTACTGTACTTTTTTGTAGTAGTGTACTAATTTTGCATTTAAAGCTCCTCGTCGTTTAAGAAAACAGCTTGTAATTTGCTTAGAAATATGAAACCAAGATAAATCATAGATCATTGGCAGTACGTCCACAGTAGTAATAATAAAAAATAAATATTTAGAATTCCTGATTTACTGCTGTTTCGATTTCCACGACAGAAATGTCTCGGTATCTTGCAAAACGTTGGCAAATCGCCCACGATAAATAAAAAAGAGTCAGCGCAAGTCAGCGCTCCACGGAACATTAGGTCATGTTTAATACTTTACGATCCCTTACAACTGAACTTTTTCTCTCTTTAAAAAGACGCTCGCGTTTGTGTTATATCAATTCTCTTCAGTTGAACTCAGTTGAGCTCTCTTACTATTTAGATTGTTTGAGCATTTATAAAACTTGTTCTTAAATTTAGAATATGGGATTGTAACTGTGAAAAACAAGACATGTTAGGTGTTTCATTATTTTATTTTGCACTTTCGCTCAAATTTAATACCTTAGGTAGAAGTAAGTTTTAATTTATTACTTCCTTCATAAGTATTCAGAGGTTTTCGGTTCAACATAAAAAAATGATATCCAAATTAGTTAAACCATTATCCCTCATTATCATCCATTATCTATACTAATAAATGTTATAAAGAGGAACGATTTGATTGTTTGTATGCATTGAATAAAATCAAAAATATATTTATTCAAACAGACGCTTGCGCGCTCTTATGAATCGTCAAATTTTACATCAAAGATTATGTGTATACGTTCGTAAGGTACCACCGGTTCGGAAAGCGGTTTCTGTTGAGAAGAGACCGGCAAGAAACTCAACAGTTGCTCTTTTTCAAAAGTATCAGTTGACAATATAACATACAGGTATAATAATCTTATTCTAGCCTACGTGAGTATCAACAGTATTAACTCCACACATTGGCGTCATCGAGACATTCCGTAATAGTATAATATGCTTTAACCATAAGTTGACTTCTAATTTTACGTTTAAATTGGTCAAGCGGCAGACTTAATATCGACTGTGGAATTTTATTATACATGCACACACTTTGTCTCATGAACGACCTATTTCATTTTGTAGACGAAACAATGGCTTAGTAAGTTTGTCCTTATTTCTTTTGTTTGTTTTATGTCTGTCACTATTCTTTAGGTAATAATTAAGGTTATGTTTACTGGTTAGGTTTACTGCAAACTGACAGACTCCCGTCTTATACAAAATTCATTTATCATACACTCAATAATTAATGACTAGTAAGTATTTTGCTAACACTTATACAGTTTAATCCTTTAATAAAACAAAGAAGGAATTTATTCCGACAGGAAGTAACATAGAATGTTTTACTGTCTTTATTTCACTATCGAAGCAAGTACACCGTTCAGCAAATTTCTTCATAGAGACATGTTTCGAAACTGTTATTCTTTCCATAAAATAGTTACGTCCATTTTAGTTAATTGGGCTCTCTGAAGAACGTAACAAATTAGTTGTAATAAAGGGCGACCCTGCGTTCTCAAGGAGCAAGCGAGAACTTAATTAGTCTACGTAGTAAGCTTTTGTCTATTTTTATACGTACAATGTTATTTTCCCTCATTTAACTTGGTGGCTTCATTCATACAGAAATTAGACTTTCTCGATACATATTCCCCAATGAGGATTGCTTTTAGATGTTTTCGAATCTCAATTTTAAGTTGTCTCTGTATATATCACGTGTAACGTCGTATGTATTTTAGTAAATATTCATTTTTTCATTCTCATTTTTAATTATTCTGGAAACATTTTAATTACTTAAATAAAATAGTCGAAACTATTAATTTGTCTAACAAGGTGAAGCTGATTTGTCTGAACCATTAGAAGAGCACATTACTCAGTAAGACTTTTTCAATAATGCAATTTAATAAAATGATCTGCTAATGTTGAAATATAAATATCAACTAAGACTTTAGTTTTCAACCATAATGATATCTAATATTGCCATGAGTCAACTTCACCTATGAAACATAAAATAATAACGTCAAGTTTTGCATTTACACTTTTGCATAAATTGTACATCTCGCCCTTTTAAAGCATGGAATTAATCACTCAGATCCGGAACAGTTATCTGCGGGTTACGCAAATACTTGTCTCCTGCGGGAATCGAACCCACGTGCCGCGACACCGAATCCAATATCTTAGCAACGGCGCCATCGGGCCACGGGTGGAACGCGAATAAGAATATCACACAAACCAATATGTGTTAGTTAACTATAAAGAAGGTCTTCGTACACATGTATATAATGTTAATTGTCTTAATAACAAAACAGATTTCTGTGAATTCCAAAATGCAATACAAAAGTGTTAAGATATTTACTTCAATTACACACATACATACACATATATTTGTGAGGCCCTAGTAGTGTGATTTAATTTACATTAATTTGTATTAAGCTGTGACTGCAAATAAAATAAGTTTTTTTTTTTCATTTTGGGGTTAGTTGTTAGACTAAAAACTAAAATGATGTACTCGATAATAATAAAATCGCACCTTATCTTTAATTGAATGAATGAATGAATGAATTACTTTTGTTATTTAATTTAAGTAACATTTATAAACTGTAATCCACAATATACCATTGCAGACTTGAACGATAGTTAATGTTCACATTCTATTTTAATCAACGTGCTAATAGATTGTTCCCGTATTGCCCAGTACCAGGTTTAGAGTTAATTGTAAGTAGTAAATAAGTTTCACAAGTATGAAACTATCTATCTAAAACAAGTGCGGATGCACAGTGTCAGTAATGAAAGACAATTACCGTACACTATCTTGAGTTCAGTCATTATTCAAAAATTCATCTTCCAAAGCGTTTTACGCACAGTCCGCCTGAGATGCTTATTTCGATACATGAGCTTTACGACGGCGCATAGCATCCCTGTTCCTACGATAAAGAGCCAATAAAAAGTGTAATAGGAGATCCACCCTAAAAAGGACAGTGACATAAATTATTCCGGTCGAAGTTGTCAATTACTAAAATATATCTTTATTATATATAAAAAACACCACAATCATATAAGTTTTATGTGGAATACTCCATATAAAACTCACAATATTTCACTGAAAAAAAAAGGCATACGGGCTAGCGGTTCACCTGATGTGAAGATAACCGCCGCCCATTGACACTTGGAACACATGTATCCTTGCATGCATGGTGCATCCTTTTAATAAAGTGGTTGCGGAAGTATGAAAATGTTTCCATGATCCTGTAGGTATGCAACCTGGGTGGAAGATTTTGTTGGGTCCAATAAAACCCCTTGCCCCTGAAAAGGCGCGTATGCGTAGGCATTACGCTCTACCTCTATAAAAAAATGTCGAAAATGTAGAAGTATTTATTATAACTAATTCTAATAATGTTTCTCAATTTATATTAAAATCGAATACTACGCGGACGAAGCCCGCTCATTATGTATTTTATTTAACACATTTATTTCTTATTTGAGAAGTTTGTAAGCGAGTAGGCTGTTCACCTAACGTTAAGTAATTACCAATGGACATATACTATACTCCTTTTGGGCGGCAGATGCGCAATCAACATCCAATGGATAGGGCCCCGGCTGCCCCACTTGCCAGATAAAGCGCAAAAGTAATATAATAATGACACTTCCATTTCACGCGATTTTCTGTTATTTATTCACCAAATAATTTTACTTTTTTTTTTTTGTCAAAAACTGTTTTAAAGCGAGTTACTAACTGAGTTATATATATTATTTCGAATAAATTTTAATTTGTTTTCTATTTAGAGTAATAAACATACAAAGATTTCACGTCCATCATTCCAAATGAAGACCTTAATTGTCTATTATTAGGCTATGTATAGTGAAATGTTAAAACTCGCCTAAAAATGTACCATCACCCAGCTCGAAAATCGCCTGCGATAAATATAAAACACTGCGTCGGTAGTCTACGCTACGTCTACACGAATCATTAGGTCTTGAATAATAATTCGCGATCTTTTTCAGCTGAACTGTTCCTAATAATACTCTGAAGACATCCACGTTGCCTTTGTAATATTTCACTTGAACGAACATTTTGCCTTTGCATTTACCGTTTCTAGCCGATGTTCTTGCCGATGGTATGTATGCTTGGAATGTAAAATTTACATTATGTAGTACAATGTGTTTTATATTTTAGTCTAACGTTAGGTATCTTGTTATAGAAATTTAATACCGAAATGATATCACATGTTTACAATTGAGTAATACATATAACAATTCAATTTAGAAACGATGCGTTAAAGCTGGGATCATTTGTCTTTCGACAAAACATTGATTGCAAAGATATTGATGCTATATATTAAAATCTACGTTGGTACGAATAGGCAGGCTCGTCCGTGTAAGTACCACGACCTCACAGAAGACCGGCGTAAAGTGGGAGTATGACAAATATTTTCACGTTTCGTCTGGTGAGTGAGCCGGAGCCCAATTTTCAAAAAGTTGTCAACGCATCTACAAACCCTCGGGTGTAGCAGATGTCCATGGGCGGCGGTATTCATTTCTATTTTTCATTGAAGGAAAATAATAATAATAATAATAATAATAAAATGGTTCTATATCTTTATTTTTATTTATTATTTATAAACCCAACCAGACGAGAAAACAAATGAATATCCCCCCAATAAAATGGTTCATTTAATACCACAACTAAAATATTTAAATTTAAAGATAAACAATTTTTGAAAAAGATTTTAAAACATGCTTAGTTGTGGATTCCTGGTGGCTGCAGTAGGTATTGAAAACCCGTAAGGCACAGTCCACCAGGTCACCACCCTTTGGAATCTGTTATTAAATCAGGTATTAAAAATACACAATTAAATAGCTTGTACACATTATTGGGAAACAAAGTAATTAAAAGAAATTATACAAAAAGAAATACAACAATTATACTAGAACACCAAAATTTAATAAGAAAAAACTATCCTATATGATTGGAATATAATAATTCCTATTGGGAGCCTTCATGCGTTGTGATGACAATTTGTGTATGCGAGTGTGAACGTGTCATGTGTAGTGTAGAGTTGTGTAGTTAGATTCGTAAAAGCACTATATCCTAACCTCCAACAGTTGTTCCGTATCCTCATACGTTTGCTTAAGAAGATATTGCTGAAGAACATGTCTGATACGGTAAGTATTTAAGGGGTATAAAGACAATTTTTTATTTAATTTGTTGTACAGATATGGACCCAAAAAGATAAAAAACCTATGACTAAAACAGGTTTTGAAAGGTAAGGATTTAACAACGAGGTGGTTTCGTGGCGTTAGCTCTTGTGAATAATATGTTAGTGAGTGTTGTTTAAGGGTTATAGACATTATGAAGAGCTGCCTTACCGTTAAAAGTTGACATTGTTCATAAAGTTTATATGTAGGATAAATTCGGGGCTTAAAAAAACATACCTTAAGTATCGCTCTTTGTGCACGTTCAATTTGAATTAGATGGGTCTTAGCAGTGCCACCCCATGATGAGATGCAATAATTAAGTATCGATTGGCAGAAAGCAAGGTACACCATTCTTATTATGTCTTTGTCTGCAGATTGACGAAGTTGTTTAAAAATATATATTAATTTGCGTACTTTGTGTGACAAACTGAGAACATGCTCTTTAAAAGTGAGTTTAGCATCAATAACTATTCCTAAATAAACAGTAGAGGAGACCTTTTCTATAGGTATTTTTGAAGTAGAATTGTAACCGGTATCGCATCCGGTAACCAATGGTTGCACAACTACTTGTTGATAATTGTCTGTTTGTGATTTTGAATTTGGTATAGAAAAGTTGCAAATTCTTGCTTTTTGCAATGTTTAAGGTCAGCAAATTTCTATGCAACCAAAGATTAACTTTATCAAAACCAGATTGTGCAAATCTATAAGTTTCTGACCATGTATTAGAGCTGAAAACAATTACCGTATCGTCTGCGTACGAGAAAATAGCACCGTTTTCAAGATTAAGATTACACAGGTCATTCATGTATACTAGAAAGAGACTGGGGCAAAATATACTACCTTGTGGCACACCGTAGTTAATAGGCAGTTCAGAACTAATATAATTATTGATCTTTACGCATTGTGTTCTTCCAGTTAGGTAGGTTCGTAACAATGATAATTGAAGTCCTCGGATGCCTATTGATTCAAGCTTTGATAATAAAATTGGAATTGATACTGAGTCAAAAGCTTTTGCTAGATCAAGGAAAATGCCTGTACATTTTTGACCTTTGTCTAAATTTTTAACAACATAATCTATTAAATTATGGACCGCATCAGCCGTTGAGAGGTTCTTCCTAAAGCCAAATTGATTTGCCGATAACAGTTTTTGACTTTCCAAAAAATTAATGAATCTGGTGTTAATGATTTTTTCTAGAATTTTTGACAAAGCAGGAAGTATAGAAATTGGCCTGTAATTTTCGACACGGTCCCTGTCCCCACATTTAAAAATAGGCCTAATAACCGCTTTTTTTAAAAGATCCGGGAAAATACCACAATTAATTGCTAAGTTAAAAATGTATGTTAGAGGGGGGACAATAATGTCTTTATGTTTTTTTAGAAAATCATTTGAGATACCATCCCACCCTACAGAGCAGTTGTTTTTAAGTGCTTTGATAAGACGTTCAACCTCCGCTTCATCTGTTTCCAATAACGCGAAGGAGTTTGAATGAACTTCCGGACATGAGTATAACGGATTGTCTGTATTAATCATGTCAGCAAGTCTTTTGCCGACATTTGCAAAGTAGAAATTAATTTCATTTATAGAAATACGTTTGTCATCATGGATATTAAGAAGATCATTCTCGGACGAAGGAGGTTTATTTTTATTCGTAATATCATTAACAACTTTCCATAGTTTTCTAGTATTTTTACCCGCCTTAACTAACTCCATCTTTTCGTATTCTCTTTTAGCTCTTCGTAACAAATTTGTACAAAAATGCGGTATCTTTTGTAAGAGATAAGTACAACTTCATTTAAAGGATATTTTCCGGAAGTAATCCATGCCTTAAGAGGCTGCCTTTTGCGAGATACATAGACCATTTTTGTGTTTAGCGATAATGCCAGAAGTATCGGTTCCATAAAATAGCTAAGTGCTTTATTAGGATCCTTAGTTGAGTAGACCGAGTTAAAATTTATCATATTTACGGCTTGGGAAAGTTTATCTTGGTTTATTTTTGCAATTGAAGTGCGAGTTCTTTGTAACAAAGTATTAAGCGAGAAAGAAAGTACGACAGCCAAGTGATCCGTAATAGTTGACTCTATCACTAGAACCTTATTTGAGCATTTAGACTTTAAATTGGCATGATCTAGGCAGGTATATCCATGTGTTGGCAAAAAATGACCAGGAAATAATCCATGGAAAGCAAGAATATCTAAGTAATCCAAGGACTGTGTAGGTAAAGAGCCTTGTGCCATGTCAATATTAATGTCTCCCACAACAATAATATTTGGAAAGGCTTTATAATCATTAAGCACAAGGTCCAGAGACTGTATAAATTTGGACGGATCCAAAAACGCGTGAGGTCGATACACTGCTAAGATGGCTACTTCCGTTCCCATGGTAATTATTAAACAATTACATTCTGAAACATTAGGTTCAATTACTTTTATTTTCGATAAATGGTCATTTACATAAACTACCACCCCGTCATTTTGGTTGTATTGCTTCGTAGTGGAAAAGCAGTTGTAGCCCTTCAGTACTGGGATTATTGGATTGCAAGAGAGCCAACACTCCGATAGTATGATAATATCGCAAATTACATTTAATCGTTGTAATAAAGTTAAGAGACTATTGAAATTGGCTTTGATGCTGCGTATGTTTTGAGATAGTAGGGTAAAGGAAGTGTTTTTTTGTGTAGTAAGTATTGTGGAACATTCTTCTGGTTGGCATAATGTCGCTTCACAAAAGGCAAGATTATCAATATTGCTTAACAAATCATTCATGATGTCGCGATTTCAGTAATAATTTATGAGTAGAAAAATTAGATACTTTTTAGGCAACTATATATCTTTAAAATGATTAATTAAACTGATATAAAAGTGAGGAATGGAAAAAGAAACTAATACAAAAATAATAAGAAATAAAAATAAAACAAAATACAAAAACTGTGCAAAAAAAGGAAATTCGAATTACTTATATTTTTTCTAATATATCTAAATTTTTAACCAATATGCTTCGGGAGATTTCGTCCTTTCTCATGTATATGCGCCCCTGTTTTACCCAGACAAACTTAAAACCTTTTTCTTTTGCTTTATGGCGAGCAGCAGCGTGTAGTGCTTTATTTGACGGAGAAAGGTGTTCAGATACGTATATTGGTGTCCTGATACCCTCAATACCAATTTGAGCCGTATTTAATTTCTCCTCAGGGTGAATCCGGTTAAAGCGAATAACTGCAGTGTAAAACTCGTCACGGCAGCGAGGGTTTCGGAACTTAGCAATTAGCGCTCGTGGTCTGTTACTCTCCTTATTGATCTTGGCAACTCTTGTACAGCTGACAATATCAGAGTCTTCTAGCTTGTGCAAGACAGCTGACCCTATTTCTTTGAGGATCTTCACAGGATTTTCAGAGTTACGTTCAGGTACACCCTGAATCTCCACATTTGCTGTACGTAAATGTTGCTCTAAGTCGTTCAACCGTCCAGACAGTGCCGTGACCGTGTTTTCCAAAGTTCCACGCTTAGACTGAAGACTCCTATTTTCGTCAAGAAGGGTGTTAATGACTTCTTTTAACTCCTTTGTCTGAAGGTGGAATGCTTTTATGTGCTCTTGTAATTGATCTTTCAATATGCCTGGTATCTCCACTGCTAATTGTTTACGCAGAATTCCTAGTAGTTTTCCTTCAAGCTGCTCTCTCAATATATGAGGTAATTCTGAGCGAAGGGCAGATGCCACGAGTTTTCCAATATCCGACTCAGCACCAGGACTTTCCTTTGCGATACTACGAATAGTTGGAGAGCCTTTAATTGAATCCCCCACAGTACACAACGAACCTACCGACGTGTTGTCCGTAATATTGGACCTGCTTACTTGACAACTAGGGCACAGCCATGCAGTTTTTGCTTCTCTATTTAGCTTTCGATAAGTTATTTTTACACACTAATGGTGAAAGGTGCGGTCACAGAGAGCGCATATAATCTTATCGGCGAGTTTAACTCCTTTATTACAGGCGTCACATAAGCTGTATATGCGTATAAGACTGAAAGATTGAGTTTTTTACTCCCCTGTTTATTCCTAAGTGATTTTAAGAGACAAGAGTTGGAAGTACTACTTGCCCAACCAATAATACTAGGCGTATAATATTTTTTTTGAATAAAGCTTTGCCTAAAAGTTTCTGTAGGAGCATAAGAAAAAAAGTCGTGTTGACGGTAGGCACTCATCGACCTAAGTAATCACAGGACTATATTTTTCACAATTTGCACTTATACAAGATTACTTTTCACGTCTCGTGATAACTCTGTACTCACAAATCACAATTAGTTCATTTAATTATATTACAATATCGTAAATTTATTTTTATTTACTTTTTATCGCGGAGCGTAATGAATGTACGTCTTGAGATTTGATGCGCGAGCCGGTGGTTGAAAATGAAATATATGCATGCATAAGTTTCCCCTAATGTAAAAATTTAAATCTTATATATAAAATTCTCTTGTCACGGTGTTTGTAATTGAACTCCTCCGAAACGGCTCGACCGATTTTCGTGAAATTTTGTGTGTGTATTTTTCATCCTCCTACATGTTAAGGGTGGTTCACCCCAAATATTTTTTTCTAGCCCTACAAATAATTTATATGGCAAAACAACTTTGCCGGGTCAGCTAGTTTACTGTATAAGTAAAAAATCAAAGTAATACAATAGGTTACTATATTTTTATTAAAATGTGTATACTGAAAAATCTCTTTTTTTTATGTGCCTGCTTACATCAATGACAATTTTGGTTTATTGGTATCTGCGTATGGTAACTTTTTATTATCGCATAAATATAAAAAGAGGAACATCGAGTTTTCTATTGACACAAAGTAGAGTTATGTCTCTGTTGTTTTATGAAAAAGTTAATCAAGGGAATCCTATCACGAAAAACTGCTTAAATTAACAAACATCCAAGACAGTCGTCCGTATAGCAACTTTGCATAAAGTCACGTAATGATTACGTATGTACGTGTCACAGATGACGCCGCTTTATTCCGCGCCACCTCGCGTAGTTTATTACACCCATCATGACAGCTAATAAAAACCAAAGTTAATTAACAAAAACGTAAATCGAGCTTTACTAGTGTCTGTTCATAACTCTCGTGTACCAAAGGATGCTTAACTTATTTCTTGTTATTTGTTTTATATTTAACTAGCTGATCCGGCAAATGTTTCTTGGAATTTCGTAAAATTCTTAGCTGACCTCTCCTCGGCAAAAGGAATATTCCCACCAAATTTCAAGTCTCTACGCCTTACGGTTCCAGAGATATCGTGATGAGTTAATTATCGGTGGAAATCTCTTATTTTATAAATTAAATACATACCTTTCTAATGATGCTTTCACTAGGATTCCCTTTAGACTTAATGTTAAAACGCTCGTTACAAAAATGACAGAGTTATTAACCAAAAGTTCACTAAAATCATTAAAAATAAATCACTAAAATATTTTCCCATTTCCTTTATAATAAATTATGTTTTAATAGAATTAATACAGTGCACATTTACCACTAATTTAACCACAGCTCGTGAAGTTTACCACTTGAAATTGACTGATATATCAGGCAGATTATTAAATTCTTTATTTAATTTAGTATACTTTTTTCCGCCCTAATATAATCTGCTATCATACACAATATTTCTTTAACCTATCACCCAGATTACAAAAAAAAGTTATCTTTTGGTCCTAAAAATATTTGTCTAATGCGGAATTAACTCACCACTATCAATCCCTTTACATTACATTACATAATTATAAATTAATGTAATGAGATAACAGTCTATAGAATTGCAAAATACTTTAACCAAGTTCAGTGCTCAGTTTCGGTGCGCTATTGTCATATCTGTCTCGTATTTGTATAAAATATCATTATATTACTGTGGTGATGAAGCCAACGGTGATTCTTTATCATACTTCATCAGTTCCTAGTGACATTACAAAATAATTTTAACATATAGATGACTCCACCAAATAGACGATCAAACACCGTTTTGTTAGAGGCAATAAATTATTTATAACGTAGCGAGAAAGGCACAACAAAAGTAGTTTACCTTTATCCGGTGGAAAAACTTGGGCCTTATAAATTGTTAAATGGAGAATATAAAGCGTGGGGCTCGATTGAAGTAGTTTCGTACATTTTATTGGAAGAAATCTTTCTTATTCCTAAAAGAGTTTCTGTGTTTAATTTCACATTACAACTGTAACGCCATATTAATAATAATAAAAATTATTATTAATTAATCATGATAAAGATCATTTAAGATTATAATAAAAACGTTTAATCACAATAAAAGTTAGTAGTATATACTTAAAATAAAGAAATATAAGTGATGATATTACCAAAAATTTACAAAAAATTGTTAAAAATCATTTAAAATACTCAAAAAAGGGTATTAATGAAAAATATAGAAAGATACGATCACTTTGCATACCAATACTTAAATATGCTTATAACTTCCTCTGGTATATCTCATATACCAGAGGAAGTTATGCTCTCATCTTCTTCACAACATGTCATATGAGACCAAATCGAAAGCCTTGGAAAGGTCAAGGAAGCAAGCGTAAACCGATGTATTTCTTTCAGTATAGTATTTGACAGCACTCTTCAAGCACAATATTGTAGTTTCTATTGAGAGACCTTACCTAAAACCAAATTGGTTATCATGCAAGTGCAAGTACGAATTTAACTGTACATTCAGGGTGCTGTCAAACACTTTTGCGATAATAGTAGCCAAGGATATAGAGGTCTATAGTTATTAATGTATGACAAATCTCAAGCTTAGGCTATTTCTATTAAGGTGATAATTTTTAATTCAAAATAAGGAAAACTCCTTCATTAACCCTTAATGTAACTAAAAATAAACTCTTACAGGTTGGACCGAGGCGGCTATTTCGACCCTCATTCTACCGAGCTTATTTAATGTGCAATTTTATTTCGCAGTGAGCGTTTACTTACACAAAAAATCTTTCATCTTTTTAACCTAAACAGATTGAATCCAATAAGATAATAGGGCGGAAATTATAATTTGTCCGTAAGATAAAAATTATATTTTTTATAACGAAAAAATTATATTTTCAGAAATATTGAATACTAAGTTTAAAACAACAACAGCTGTTAATTTCAGTTTTTAAGGGTTTTATCGTTTTTGTATAAGTTCGGTAAAGTTTTTATTGGCACGTTTCCAAAAGTAAGTCAAAGTAAATATTGAATAGGATTTATTTCGCATTAGAATAAAAGCTATCACAAAAACACAAAAATTCGATCCATAGCTTTACACTCCTGTCAGGAGTTTCTTTGTTCACATAAAGGTTTTATCAAATAAACTGTTATTACGTTAAGTTGTTAAAAATTATGAACTTCATTCAACGCAAATTAAATTATGTTAATCATTTTAAAAAATCACCCAGACAAAACTAATTTTACGGATTTATCACGTTTATTTTCCCGACGTTTCGAACCCCCCAAACAAACAACAAAATTACTGAAATATTTTTTAAAATTATAATTGTGTAACATTAATTGATTTGGCTTAGGAAAATTAAAAAATAAATATATTAGTATAAAAGCTATTATAATTAAAATGTCTATAACTTAAAAATAACACTTATTTCTTTTTTAAAACACAGCGTCGTTCTTACACGGCGTAATACACAGTCACGTTCATCAGATACGGCTCCTACAAAGGATGGGCATGACTATATCAAGAAAATATGAGCTGGGCTCAAAACAAACCTTTAGGAAAATCTTGTCGTTAGTACAAAATATAATGTAAGCGAGGAATGTTTACATAAGTCTTTTCTTCTTACTTTCTAAAAATTTTTATTATCGTTACAAGTTTTGGTAATCCGTCATTATCTATAAGGCTATTATTAACTAGCAAGGGACGTAACGAGGCTTGCTGAATTCATAACAAACTTGAATTCTTACTGTACAAGTTAACATAAAACTGCTACATCGGAAAATCGCGACACGAAATTTTATTTGATTACTATGATAAGTAGAACTGCAAGTCTATCCAAAATATCGCTAAATTTCGGTTTTGATGAAATCGTGTGCAACACAGCTTAGACTAGAAACACAGAAATATATCCCATTTATCAAGAACCTTGTGTTGTGAACCGGTTGACAATTTACCGTTTCTGAACAAGTTGTTATTTAAAAACCGAATTTGTAGAAAAATTTAAAATAGTTATCTTCCAATCTGTCGTGTATACACATAATGTAAATATACTATCCTTGCAGCACTGAAATATTTAAGGTATACGTCCTTCCAATCCATAGAGAAAATAAAAAAAATAAAAGATTCGTCTAATGGTTCATTTATGTACAAACAAGAAGTGGCGGCCTAATATCGCTGATTATGGCCTTTTTAGGTTACCTGGCAGAAATTGCCAAAGGCTTTTTCTGCCATAAATATGTCCCAGCCCAGTGGGGCTCACATACGGAACCCTTCTTGCGCCCGACTCGCACTTGGCCAGTGATTTTATTATAACTCATCAAATAAATTATATATTACTTTTATATACTGTTCTTAGCAGATGGACTATCAGATGGTTACATAAAGTGCGATCTCACTTAACCAATGACGCAACGCTAATTGTCTAATGCCCAGTTTCCGAAAGACCAATCAAAGCAGCAATCACATAACACTATGTCAAAAATGATCAGCTGTTAATCTCTTGTTAAACTGCCTTGGGTTTCTGGAAGGTTTGTTCAAGAAAAATTAGCTAATCACTGTATAACCAATGATAATGAATGAAATGAATGATTCACTTCAACTAACTCTTTCTATTGTATAGCTGTCCCTTTTTAAACAAAACTTAAACTTAAACTGTCACTATCCAGTCCTGTCACCGTGTGATTGCCAACGTAAAAATTCGAGCTATAATAAATTTTATTTTATATAAATACATGCAAAATGTAAAAAAAAAAAAATTTTACAGAACGTGAAAAAAATGAACTTTTATCCATAATAAACAAGTAAGTATTATAAAAAGAAAGAATCCATATTATTTATTAACTTTTGAATTGCATTTTGTATTTTTTCTAATCACATGATATGTTCGCATAATAATAAATAATAAATAGGTAATAGAACACATGAATGTCCTAACAACGTATTAGGGAATTATGTTTATTTCTAATAAAAACTAAGATTTTTGATAAAATACATTTTTAACCAACGATTGATCGTCCAAATTGGCAGATTATTTAATAAAACTTTTGACAGCTCGTTGACCACCGAAAAACGCTTTCAGAAACTCGATTTTCTGTTGAATATCCGTTAATCAGTGACTAATTGCATATCAAAATCAATGTTGTTTAAGACGTTCTAGCAACTCAGATCATGTTAAACAACGATTGACAAGAGATTTATCGTAAATTAAAATTGATTGCGCTTTCGGAAACTGGGTGTAAAGGTCGGAATTAACTGACCGCAATTCTCATGAATTCGAATTTCAATTCCTCATCCAAGAATAAACAAAACTTAATGAAGTAGATGTACCTTCCGCCTAACGTTATATTAATTTAATATTTAATTCTATTCACCAGCATTACTAAACTTTGAGGGAAATCCGCACTTTGAAAGCTGATAATTGCTTAATCAATGTAATCTCCGAATAATTTTCGCTTAACAAGGCTTTGCATAATTAATACGTACTACTATGTTACGTAACATAATTGTGACCACACTAAGTAAATGTAAGAATTGTATGTAGGTAAATTAACTTTAAATAACTTTACGTTCATTCGCTAATAAATGAAATATAAAATATATGTTACGGGACATATTATTTGCACACATCGCTATCTAGTACCCTTTACCACCATTTACATAACGTCTTCTAAGCCGACTAAAATGCGACCATCACCAATCAATACGTTATCTTATCCTTTAAACGAGCAATTCTTGTATACATATAATATATTATATATACAATTATATTATTATATACAATCGGAATCTCGGAAACGGCTCCAGCGATTTTCATGAAATTTAGTATATGCGTAGATTCGGAGGCGAAAAATCGATCTAGCTAGGTTTCATTTTTAGAAAATTTCCTTTTATCCCTGTTTTCAGGGAATGAAAAATATCTTTCGAATATGACGGTAAATTCGCCGCAAAAAAAAATATTTTATAATAGCTCGGACGATAATCGGGCGGCCCCAAAACAGACGGCCGCGGTTCGTATCATGATCATTTACGCACTTATTTTTTTTACTTTTTTTCTACACCAGATCATTTTCTTTATTTTTTATTTTTTTATTTAAAAAATACATGACTTACAAAAAAAAACCTCCTCTAAACATCAGGTCCTCCAGGTACTTTTTTATGTGACAAAGTGGCAATCGATCTGGCGGTTGACCTGATGTTAAGTGAAAACCACTGCCCATGAAAATTTGCAACATCCTAATATACTGTGGCCATTTTGTTGATGGTAGAAAATGAAAGTAATAAGCCACGTATATAAATTATATTCATTAGACGACACGGACAGAAACGTACAGACAGTCAAGAAACACGTAAAAGAAGTTATACAGACTAGGAAGAATACTAGATAAAAGATGCTAAATTAGAAATGTAGAAATCTATTATATCGCGAGAACAATTAGCGGAATTTTTCGAGCGCAGTTAAACGTGCATTCGCCGTGAGATATGGATTCCGACTCGCTCGTCTGTCCAAGCGGCAGCGGATTTCGAAATCCAGTAACATCGGGTTCATGTGGTGACGTAGGCGCGGGCGCAGGTAACATCGCTCTCGCTTGCACGGCGCAACGGTTACATTTTGTTCAAATTATTTCGTACTAGTGCTGCCACAATACCTATAATAAAGTCGGCCCCGGCTACCTCACTCACTTCACACCGGTCTTCTGTGAGGTCGTGGGACTTATCCGGACGGACCTTACCATTCCTGCAACAGCTATTCTGTGGCTCAACAGTGGCTCAACCTCAGGGCCGGCGTTATACATCATTGCCTTAATTATCAGTGGAAACCGCAGGTGCCCGTTCTCGAAGGCCTCGCCCCAAATATTGAATAGCATACACGTCAAGATCTCCATTTGACCAATTTCGGCGAAATCCTTATTGTCACTGAGAAGGTCGTTTTGTTCTAGGTATGCCATGAGGTGATTGTTAAATATATACTCCATAATCTTGTGGTGTACGGAGTTACTTGATATATGTCAACTCGGCTGCCCATTTGTGGTACAAGCTCCATATTTAGCTCAGCTTTTAGGACTTAGGCTTTGCTTGATGAGAGATGGAACAGAAGTGGCAGCATAGAGAAGACTCCGGTGTACAAGCCTTGGAAACTTTCACTGGCATACCTTTCCGTCCGCTGGGTTTCTTCACACCCCTTTAAGTCTTATAGTACCTTTTTGTTTGTTTTGCGTAAAGAAAACTAATTTAACAGCATATATATGTCCCATTTCTGAGCCTGGGCAGAGACCTCCTCTGTACAGAGGGTATTTGGGCATAGTCTGTCACGCGTCGCCACTGCGGATTGGCAGACTTCACATATCAGCTATCACGGCTATCTAAAAAGAAAGCCTGTCAACCACTACCGCATTTTCTTACTCCAACAATTCACACCATTCCAAAGATCCCTGTCCTTAGATGTAATGGACTGATCTATCCATCTGTGCATCCTCCTTTTCATGACACTTATCACTTATAATTTGTCTCAATAAATCAATCGCTAGTAACATTAACAAATGGATTTGTTAATAAAATGCCATTTGAGACAATATGGAATAAAAAAAATTCGAGAGATACAAAGTAAGAGTTTCATATCATACATGTCGTTCAACTTCTATATCATGAATTTGTTACAGAGTTGCCCTTCACCGACGCAACTAAACAAAATATCAACGTATCAATACATTTATGTACGTGTCTGATGGTCTCTTTATAGTTTGTAAGTAGAAATTAAATTAATAATGATATTGAATTGGATCTAGAGCAAGCTAATCTCATTGTTAACGGCAAAGGCCAAGGGTACAAACAAAGTAGCGGTCCAATGCACAAGAAAGACAGTCACTTCATATTTATCTTATTTAAGATCCTTCGTTAAAAACTTAAACGCGGACTCTAAGCAGAAGCGAGCTTAAAAGAAAACTTTTCTCATTACGTTTATCGTCTGATCTGAAGTGAGCTTCATTTAATCGCTACTTCTATTGTTTTCTCAGTTCGAGACATAAATATAGAACAGTGTTAGGGTCACGCATCAGTCTTTGCACGAATAGGCAGGTTAGACCGGAGAGGTATCATGGTCTCACAGAATACCTGCGTACGGTGGATGTGTTTTACTTCTGGGTTTTTTTCTTGTGAGTGAGGTAATCGGGGCGCACTTCATTAACAGGAGACAACACGTGTGCCATCCTAGACGTACTGCAGATGTCTATGGATGCTGGTTATCACTTAACATCAGGTGGAACACCTGTTCGCTTGCCATCTGCTCACATTAAAAAAACAGATAAACAGACAATACATTGTGTCAAAATAGCTTTAGTCCTTTAGAGCGCTGTCGGAGTACTTGAGAAACCTAAATTTTAACCACAATCACAAAATCTGATATAATTATGTATCCTGATAAGTACCCACGTATATAATGGTTAAATTGAAATTCATTTATAGAATTTAAATCGAATTCTTACGCTTATACTTATAACATCTATAGTACAAATGTACCTAACTAAATGTATGTAACCTATGAACAATAGATGTTTAATCTTGTACGAGACCCTGTTTGTTTTATTCCTTCCACTGAAATCGTTTTAATATTTCAAGAGGCAAGAAATAAAGTCCCACAGATATTAATTAAGAACAAAAGAGAGACGGTAAACTTAGAAAACTTAGTTCTTAGAAAATGTAATAACGCTTTTAAAGAAGCTTTTAACACAACCATGATTTTGTTATGAAATTTGAAAATTGGCACAACATTCTTATACATATAATTTCGGTGACTAATAGAAAATTGCAACAGTTTTTTAATTTAATATTTATTTACAAGAAAAATGTTCCGGGGTGAAACCTTTTTGAATCAATCTTTTTCAAAACAAAAATTAAACAAATTTGTTAATCAATTTAAGAGAAAATATAAACTGGCTGAAATGATGATGCTCATTTCGTGGACCGAATCATGCACCGAATTGGCTAAGCTCGCCTGACCCGGTAAAACGGAGGGAATTTAAAAGATTATACTGTGGTTCAGAAAAGCAGAGTAAGATTCCTTCAAAACTTTGAAATAAAGCGCGGATATTATAGAACATTAATAAAATAATTTTAGTTTTCTAGATCAGCGACTACGATAGATAGATTTCGGATATTACTTTTTCCCAGATCATTTATTGATTATTACTTAATCATGATGAAACCTAATCATGACATGATGGTCCCCTATCTGAGAAAAAGCTAAAAATCAAAACGCAATCATGTTTTATTTAAATTGAAATTAATTAAAATTATTATTTTTATCAATCAATAAATTTTCTATGACACTGAATTATTTAGAATCATCGCGTAAATCTAAGAAATATTTACATTTTATAATTAGAATTTGCACATTTTCAATGTAACTTAATTTTATATATATGTCGGAGATAGGTGGATCACGTAGGACAACTCGTTGTCAGATCCCTCATTGTAATTTACTTGTTCGATTAAAATCAACAATAACGAAAATAATTATTAACCACACTGATGTAATTGAATGGAAACGTAGCAAGTTGGATACAGGAAGATGACCGCTCGCACCGCCGTCCCTTTTCTAAGTGGCGAGCCCGATCACGTCCAGAACACACCCCGGTGTCCGATGTCAATCGACTTCCACAACTCATAACCGTCAAGTCCGCTCTCTCACTTCCTGTATCGACCTTACTCAAGCGCACTACTAGACGTTTCCGAGAGCTACCAATAGATGGTGTTGTAATAAAATTATAGCGTTATATATTATCTTGATCCTGCGACATATATAATTCGTGTGTATGTCACTGAACTCCTAAAGGGCTGGACCGATTATTAATGAAATGTTGTGTGTGTCTTCAGGTCGATTCGAGAATGGTTTGAGTATTTATTTAGTTATATGATTTAAGTCGTGTGTACAGGACAATATCTGTCAGGATCGCCAGTTTTTTTTTATAAATTTACGAATTACTAAGCGTATCAAACGGTATACAGATTAATCACAACGATGAAGATAGGTAATGCCGTAATTTATCGATTAAGTTACCTATCTTATGAAAGGACTTTATAAATTTCTTTTTTGGATGACAACATTTTATTCAATACTATACAAAGAAGATTTCTGGTATTAATTGATAATAATAGAGTAAAACATGTTTTACAATTTTTTCTTTTGTAAGCTTTTTATAATGTTGGCATTCCGCCGCGAAATGTAAAACCAATTTTTTGCACGATAAAAGCGAACAAAGGAACCGCTGTCTGGTGAATGGGATCGTCTACTGCCCTGTGACAAATTGGAGGCCATCCCTCTGGAGAGTTAAATGTCCCTTATCTCTAACAAGTAAACCGTAATGTGTTTTGATGCGCATTTCATCCTTCCTTTCTTCTTAAAATTTCATTGTCAGGAGACTAATGTTTCTCGAGGGGGATTTTTTATTTTCGTTTTTTATATTTTTTATATAATTAATATATTATTAATTTTATATAATTTTTTTAATTAATCTCTGCCTTTCCCATGCGTTTTTTACTTTTTACGGACCATTTAAGGCGCTGTATGCAGTAAAAATAGGTTTTTCAAAAGATTTTTTAGCAAAATCTACACATTCTATAGCAGCAAAAAAATATATGTTAATCTTGATCGTACATTCTAAAGGAACATTGTTTCCAAAACATATTCTCGATATATTTTCTCGATAGAAAAAAATCATGAAACTACCTCTAAAAGAGAAATTCAAAACCAAAAATGAACGTAATACATCAACATATCTTAATGAAATTAACATCAGTGGTGTAGAATATATTAATAAAAAGGATTGTTGTTTTAATTTTTTGATTGATGTAAGATATTTCTAAATATTAATTTAATTCATTAAAATTAATTCGAACGCGACGGCCAAAACACCGCGCCACCGCGGCGTTGTTTTGGCTCTCTTCCAACTCCACACGTTGAACAGAGAGCGCTGAGGCGCCTTGCTAGATGCATAATGCATGCTCTCAAGTATACAAAGTTACTCTATGGCTAGATGGACCTATGCCGCTCGTCTTCCGCTCACCGTTACTACTGTGTCTGGTATGAATATTTTATGTATTCTAATAATTTTTTTTAATATGAATTATGAATTATGTTATATTTGATGTTCTTGACCATGGTTTATTTTATCAGATAATTATTTTGCCTTTTCCTATAATATAAAAAAATCCTGATTTTAAATTTAGAAATTTTTGTTTGAATTTAATAAATTTTAGTCGGTTTTCGAATTGTTTTAGGAGTTTTATTTTTGAACAGTTTGTAACACTGTGTAAAGGACCATAATTTTATAGTGATTGGGTTCAAATCCCTACATTTTTCTTTGTTATATTTTTTGGTGATTTTCTTTTTGTAGGTATTTTTTTTTTTAATTTACCATTTAATTTTTGTTGATTTTTTTATTTTTATAAATAATTAAAACGAAATATTATTGTATTTGTTGAACGTAGAACGCAACAGTTGGAGAACAATCTATCATCAAGTTTTCATAATAAAATTTTTAACAAGTTTTTGTATATTGTCAAAACAAAACTGTATCAACCATGTACGTTTCCACATTTTATCTACACGAAAAACATGTCTGCGGAAGGGAACAATATTTCTATTCTAGTTATAATTGTTGTCGTTTATCGATATAAGGAATTTTATCGATATTTTTTAAATTTAATTTCATTGAGGAATTAATATAACGTAGTAAATCTTTCACATTTAAAGGATAAATATGTAATAAAAAAGTCGTATTCGTAATTTCTGCGTGGAGACTATGAAATTGCGTAATTAAACTTTAAATGAAAATAAATAATTATTCTTTAATTTATTTTTTTGTTATAAGAAATGTCATTTGCCTTTATTAATTTATTTGACCTTAAGATGTATTTTCAATCAATTCTAATCCGTTTCCTGATAATTTAAAATAATTAATAGGAAGTTTTTCTAAAATTGTTGATTGCTTTCTCATACTTTATATTCGTTTGTTTATTATGATTCCTATATTAATATAAAAGTAAAGTACAATCATGGTCTATAAAAGATATTATAGGTTTTATATCATAGGCATTTGTGTACATTTTCGAAAGCTTTCCATGATACTATCAATAGTGTCCTACGGCCCATCACTACACACTAGGTAATGAATGGTCTAGCGGCGCGTCGACGAAACTCGCGAGCTGCGCGCCGCCAAGCGGCGTTTCCCCTCCTCCGCTTCCTCATACTTCACCTGATTTATAACATAGTTTCATTTCTACAAAGTACTTACTTTGGTAATATTTTACATACACCCCTCCCATTTTTATGTATTAATTTCTTTTTCCCTTATCTCATACCATTATTTTTTACCATTCACTTATTAAACTTATATTAACGAGTTATTGCATAAATCTAGACCTGTTTTCAGAGGTAAAAAATTTGCACAATATAGTGGCCAGGTAGAATGTTTTTTTTTTTTATTTTTATATGTCAGCCGCCCATATACATTTGCAACACTCGTAGGGTTGCAGATGCGTTGCCACCTTTTAATAAAGTGGGCCCCGATCACTTCACTCACAAGACGAAACGCAGAAGTAAAACACTTCCATTCCACTCACAGTCTTCTGTAAGGTCATGGTACTTTCCTGGACAGACCTGCTCATTCTTGCCCTTAACTTTAAGTGTGATAAGGCCACGCAACACTCTTGTGTATGTTTTTACACGAAACAAATATATACAATTTAACAACTAACTTAACTTTGAAATGGCCATAAATAAATAATATATATTAAATAGTACTTACGAAACAAGAAAAAGTTAATATTAGTAATCGAAGGCTTAGTAAAGTATGGCTCTGTATTAAGAGAACAGACGAGAGTGTTTTTCAATTGATTGGATCGGTTTAAAACTGTTTTAACCAACGCGCGTGTTTGTTTAGGTTCAAATAAAACAAAAAAGTTTATGCACGGATCGTGAAAACTTCAACCTTCGATATCTATTTGATCCTCTGTGTAACATGTACGAGAACGGTAAATATTTTATTTTATTTATTACGTGTCTTGTTTCAGTTTGGATTCAAACAAAAAAAAAATACTAAATAATAAAGTTTAAATATTCCACCATCACAGTTATAGCTCTTGGACTCTCTTCCACTTTAAAGATAAGATAACTAATAAGTTTTCTGTTCATATTTATTTAATAACTGAAATTAATGTAGTAGCCACAAAAGATGCGAAATGTGAACACGCACAATCAATACTAATGTATTAATTGCCTTTATTACGTCCTATTTCATATATGGAAAAACGCTTATGATGACTCGCTTTGTATTCCTAATTAATTCGTGAATATTGAGATTTTTAAACAAAATATAAGTACGATTTAAAGTAATGTATCATGATCATCGACTCCTTTTGATACTACACTGATACTGATTATACATAAGAATATTCCATTATCCAGTTTAATCCATTTCTCAGATCTATTAAGTTTATTTAAGTTTATTCCTTCAATCGAAATGAACACAAGCTTTAATATTCAGTAAGTCGTGATACGCAAAGAATGAGTCATGTAAAGTTTGAAATAAACAATTCAACTTCCACAAAGAAAATTGATTTCTAGGCTGTAAATCGTTATTTTGTTACTGTCTTTACATGTATCCAACGAAGTGAGTAACTTAAACTGCTCTTTGTGCTATAAATTGGATCAATCGGCGTACTAAGTACTTCCACTTAGCTATTACTGTTTTATGGCTATTGTGCGGAAACTTCCGTGCATTTATTTTACTTGTACGGATTTCTGTAGGGAAGGGGTTTTCAAACTTTGATAGTAAATTTTAGAAGCGGTAACTCTAACAAATCGACTCGGCCGTTGAAGCCGTCGGTCAACGGAACAATAAAGTCTCCTTTTACAAAGATAAAATAGGTGGAATTTTTTTTTTTTTCAAAAAACCGGCCAGTGCTATTTAAAGCTGAGTAAATAGTTTTATTACGGTTTCCGTGTTCTCCTTTGATTCTAACCGTAGTAAAATCTTAAATGGATTTTCATATTTGATTCTGTTAAAAATTTCCTATAATAAAAATAATAACGCACTAGGCCCGTCCGCGCGCTCATCCCACTCACCTAGGTTAAGGACCTCTGATAGGTCCAAAGCTTCTTGTCCTTTTTTCAAAATAATTAATTTAAAATTTCAATTTCAATAGCAAAGGAGAGAGATAACTTACGTTCGAATTATCGTTGTAAAAAGTAATTTGAAATTTTTCGTACTGTAAAAGTATTAGAAAAACGGCGCAGAGCATTTCTTAAAATGCGAAAAACAAGTTCATATCTTTAGTAACGAAAAACAAAAACGACTCCAAATATCTCGCTCTGTATTGATTTTATAATTGATTTTCAAGAGTTCCCTAAGCATCTCCGGAGCCCACGATCCAATACAAATGAAATTAATATGGTACCACATGGGAAGCACCAGCTTTCAAGTAAAAAAAGAGTAATCAAAATCGGTTAACTCAGTCGAGAGTTCTGAGGTAACGAACATAAAAAAATATAAAATACAGTCGAATTGAGAACCTCTAGAATTGATTTTGAAGGCGGTTGAAAAAGTATATAAAACAAGTCGATATTTTTGTTGGCGCTGCAATCAAACGCTCACCATCCATCTGAGTGCGTGAACTGCACAAAATCTAACACGGTAGCTACTGGGGCTGTGATAGGGCACCTAAAACCTCCGCGAGACTTTCGAAACCGCGTACCCACTAAAACCGCGTCTACTAAAACGGCATCCATAAAACCCGTCATCTGCGCCCGTTCTTTCTCTGTCGAACAGTCTCTCGTCCAGAAGTCTTAGCGGTCACTTACAGCCAAAGCCTCAAACGAAACCCGGTAAGCGACCTGCCACAGACCACTCGGTGATAATAGTAACGAATTTCTAATTTTCTCTTTGAATTTCACTGCCCTAGTTTGCAGTCCTTGAATATTATTAACGTAGACGAACATGCCATTAGGCAAATGAAATCTGCGTAACAGAAAATCCGACAAAAAGGCTCTGTGTTATCTTGGAGAACATGGGCCTAATTAACTCATACTACCTTACCACATTTAATGAACAGCACACAACAGCGCAAAGGAAGGACGAATTTGAGAAATTTTTAAGCGAATGCAATATAGATATATTTTTGGCGGAAGAGACATTTTTAAAACGTGATATAAATACCCTTAGGATGCTAATTAGCAAGTCGTCTAGGCGGCACACTCATTAACTATAAAATTTACCCTGCACGACTGTGCATACGATGACCCCGAGCTAACCCAATTAGAGGCATCGGCATATTAGTTATATACATATTATCGGTAGATTAGGGCTCCCTGGCCAAAAACCGCTTATGTTAGATTTTGCCTAGCCTGTTTGAAATAAATCTTCCTGAGAAGTTATTGCAAACATGGATTATAGGGTCCAATATTTTAGTTTAACGAATTAGTAGAAATCTTTTTGATTTTGAAGAAAAACTCACCCATAGCTTTATCGCTCCTGCGACTCCAAATCATCATACCGACAAAGTTTAGCAAAACGGCAACGAATCTTCTTTTATAGTATCTTAAAGTCAATTTATTTATTGTAAAAAATGTTCTCTCTTATACACTCTTCATGGAGGAATAAATCTTCTAGTAAACATAAGATGATTTTAATTGCTCAATGAGGACTTGTCTACTACAAGTCCTCATTGAATATTATTATATAATTAATAGTAAATAAACAAATAAATGTTTCAATAAATTTTTACACAGCGTTATCTAGCCCAAACTAAGCAAAGCTTTTACTATGTTTACTGGGTAACTAAAAATATACTTAAACATATCATGATTTTGACTTTATGTCAGGAAACGACCTAAAACGACTACCTTTTTCAACTCTTATTAAAAAGGTCGATTTTAGAAAGCTACATAACGTCTACATCGGTCTCTTTCACTGACCTGATGGATTATTGGATCACCGCGTTTGTTCTTAAGTACACAAATCTTTATTTTACGTTTCGCAAATATTGTCATATTTTGTATAAATAAATTCACTATAATTCTAAAGGTGAGATATTTTTTATAAACAAATTCATTAAAATTTGTAGAAAAAGTACAAAAAGATTGTCGCCGCTGTGGGAAAAGAACCCACGTCTTCGGCATTCGAGGCCTGACGCATTAGCCACTAAGCAATGTTAATGTTTAATCTTAAATGCGGAAATTAGAACATATGTTATAAAAAAAATAATATTAAATTTCTAAATAAATTCATGTTACAGATAATATTGGTATCACGGCAAAACAATACGGCACGGCAATACAATATAACAACATTGTATTGTTTGCCGTGAGATAAAACGTGCGAAATAAAAGATGTAACAAAGGCTACCAGGGCGGGGTTGTAGTGAAAGAGTTTTAAGGCATTGTCTTCGCGTCATTTTATAAAGGAAACGTGGGTGAAAATGTTAGAAAACATATAATTAATGAAAATTATCTGTTCATAGGCTAATGCCAAACCTAGAGAGAAGTCCACAATACTGAAAAGCGGAAAATCTAAAATCGATTTAATGAAATGTAATGATTTGTTGATTTTAAAAACATATTTTAAAGAAACTCGCTAGAGTAACGAATATATTATTTTACGGTGAAGTAAAAAAAAAAAACGTTAAACATTATATATTTCTTCAACTTATCATAACCGAAAAGCCAAGTATCAACACTAGACATATGAGAAAACTTTTATGTCGCCCAAATTTCGTATATTAACCTTCTAGGACTAGCTATCGTCAGGTAAACGTGGTATTAAGATACTTGCGGGACTGACCTAACTTAAAGTATCACAGCCTTTAACTAAGGATCCAATTTAAGAGCGTACCTATACATTTATTCGTTATCTAAGTTTTTTTGCTAAAAACAAACTATTGTACATATATAAAGTCCAAGCGTTTTATGAGAATACATATAACATTCGCTTGTCACCTTTTCACGTGTAGCAATAAAAACAAGAAGTAGCCTAAACACCCGACTGGACCGTCCCGGGACGCACGAGTTTAACCCAGGCGCAGAGCTGGTCAGCGAAGGCTGGTAAGTATCCGCAAAACTTTTTAGGGTTTTGTTATGTGGTTTAATTCCCAAAAAAATTAACCCACTGAGCTATCGACGTATCGACATAGTATTTGACGGCTGACGCACAGCTAAAGACAAATCGTGAGGTTGAAACATTTCTTCAAACTTTTGTAAAATGCGAGGTTAACCAAAGATATTATTAATGCTATCGCACTTCTCTCTTCTCTCTATAAGAATGTCTAAGCATCGTAATGCCCTGAGCGAAAGACAGCATCGACATAAAATAAATTTATGACACAGTGGGCACAGTCAGCACGGAGTTGTACAATGTAATATCCATTCTTAAGAAAATATGGATCAATTGCGACCATTCCAGTTCGTTAGAGAGTGTTGTATAAAATATTTTAAAAAATCGGATTCCAGTTTTGACGAATACTAAATAAGTCAAAAACAAACTTATTACCAATAAACTGTATGTTGTTCATCGATGAATATATAATATATATTCATCTTAAAACTCAAGAACGTTCAATTCCCTCGAGAGCCCGTAGTAATATTTGCTCGTAAGTTTAACGTTAATGAAGCAATTTTAAATTACCGAGCGGAATGCCCGCCGCTGATATCGATAAAATCAATAATTGAACGCGCTGCTCTCAGAATACGATATATGAAAGACATTAATAAAAAATAGTAGTTATACATTACACACATTCCAAACTATTTTTATATGTCTATTGTATTATTGAGTTCAGGATTATTAGTTAACCTTATTTTAATTACGATTTAGAAAGCGTTAATGTTGTTACTAATTAAAATTGTATTGTTTTTCTGTCACATCAAAATTTTATACAGGTCATAGATGGACGAAAATACATAGCTCTATGATTTTATTAATGTTGTTTCAATTGGTCAACGTTTAAATAACAGGTTATTATTTTTGCATCAGTATGTTGCGTGAGGTAACAAAGCCTCTCCCATTTGAAAATCAGCAACGCAACAACAATCCCATGGGTGTTGTTGGACGTAACCATCTTTTTATTGAATCGGGGAGGAAACTTCATGACAGAATATCTTCTTCAAAAGATATTCTGTCTTGACATGACAGGGTTATGTGGGGTTCGTACCCACTAAAATCCCCCTCGGTGGCGAGCATCTGTATGTTTGGAGGCACTCCGGGATCTCCTACGGAACGCACCGATGTCCTTCAGTACTACGAGTGAGCACACCTCGGAGAAGGCTAAAAATTCCCCGATTCCCTCGCCATCTTTAAATTGCTAGACTGTTTTCTACTGCTGCCTATCCGTATCCTCCTTTTAGTCGCCTTTTATGACAGGCAGATACTTTAGCTCTATTCTATTAGCCCGAGACTACAGGGTTGGTCCTCAATCTCATGGTTAGTGATTACCACTTGCTGATTTGACCTTCTGTCAACACTTTAACAAAAGAAAGGCGTGGAACATCATTATCTTAATTACATCATTTACTAAAGATCCTGAAAAATGATACGCTTTACGCGCGAACGATGGTTTCATCCTACCAAATGCCCGGTGTCAAAGAAATGTATCCTCATTTTGAACAATTTTAGAACACGATAGCTCCATATTTCCATTTTTGGTAAACGTGAAACATAAAAGGTTTGGAAGCAGCAAATATGCATACATCTGTATGAAAAGTAAATAAAGTAGTATGCTGTATTTGTCCCACTGTTCAACTAAGGCTTTCTCTGTAAAGAGAGAATTAGGACATAGTAAACTAAAGTCAACACTAACTATCACGTCTTGCATATTTTTTTATGGAAATTAGATTTGCAATCAAGAAGAAACTTCAAATATGGGTTTAAAAAAATAAAAATAACGTTTGTCAAATTTCTGTTACCACATTTTCTAAAAATTTATGCATAATACACGAGGTATATTATTACAGTATCATTCTCTGATTTTCGCTTGAGAAAATTATTAAACTATATCATTACTTAACTAAACAAATATAAATCTTCAAATAGAGGTAATGGTAAAAGCTTACGTCACAAGATACTTACGAGTACGAAAATGAAAGTGCAGATGGATTACCTTATAGGGTCCTTTGAAGACAGGCTTTGTCCTGTCATTCCGCGCTGTCTTTGCCACCTGCTTATATACTATTTCACTTACCTTGAAAGATACTTCTTCAGCATCTCGGCTTCTTCTCGCGATAACCTGTTCTATGTTACCGGACATGTAAGCTGCAATACACTCCTGTATCGCTTTTACTTTTATTCGGTGATTGAGTACATAATCCTGGTAGAATTCCTTCGGGTTAAACATTTCTAAGGTATTTCGAGATTCTGTTTGATCAA
The DNA here is from genome assembly GCA_933534255.1 of Iphiclides podalirius. Classification (NCBI taxonomy): domain Eukaryota; kingdom Metazoa; phylum Arthropoda; class Insecta; order Lepidoptera; family Papilionidae; genus Iphiclides; species Iphiclides podalirius. The sequence goes on along the minus strand of OW152830.1, from coordinate 53,069 downwards.
ATAGCAGTTCATGTGGTTTATAGCCTGTTACGAAATGTATCGCGTTATTGTATCCTATGATCACGTACTTCATGATATGTTGAATGGGGTTGTCTTTGTTAGTTATTTTTTTGTATATAATTTAATTCACAACTACTATTTCTATTTTTATATCCGCTGTTGAGGTGTGTAACGAGTTATTATTGAAATCAATGTCACATCCGATTAGACCTTTGTATTTTGGATGAAATCAAAAATTAAAAATTTATGCGTAATATTGCTATTAAACGCGGGTGGTAAGGGCAAATAGACCACATGATCATGACGCGAAACAGTATGTGCCGTTGATATTTCAAAGGGTTCATAATCTACACACTGTTCAAAGCTAGAATCACGAATAACATCGGGTGAAATAGTAGAGTGACTTGTTCCTGTATCTACTAAAAATTTACCTTGAAATTCAGGTAGCTTGATGAAGGGGTGGTGGTCTTTATCTTGGAAGTTGATCTCTACCAGCTCTGGTCGTCCTGTCTGTCCCTCCAAAGGAGAAACCTGGTTGGAGTCTTGCTTGTTAAAGTAAACATCAGTATCGAAGTCATCGCTGTCGACCGGTTGAATACTATTTTGATACTCACCTTCGTTGGAGTATAATTGCGTATGGTTAGTCATCTGACTGGGAGTGTAAAAGATCTCCTCGGTGGTGAACTGCGGTCTCGGAGTCTTGTTTACAGACCTCATAATCACGTCAGAAGGCTTTTGAGGGGTTACCTGTCGTTTAGTTATGTTTGGCTGGTCCCTGAAATTGCTGCTTCTGAAGTTGCCTGAGCCACCTGTTCTAAAGTTACCTGAAGTTGGTTGTGGTATCCAGGGTTGCATTGGCTGCACCCACTGCTGCCGTTGTTCAGGGGCTGCTCTATTATTGTGGCTAAAAAGGCGTTGTGGCATATGAAGCGCTAAATAAGTAGGCGCCATATACGGGTTACCATAATTTTGATATGGGTAATTAGGGTTCATTTTAAATAACTCCTTCGCCTTAGCTTGAAATGTTGACAGTGTATTAAAATGAGTGTCTTTATTATATTCAAGCCTAGCCTCTTCCTGTTTAGCCGCTATTATAGCCAGCTCTATCGTATCGGGTTTAGCGATTCTTACTCCGAATGAGGCATGGAAGTCCAATTGATCAATATATTGTTCTATGACCATGTTCTCATAGAAGTTTTTGTTGCTATGACTGCCTATCAAGAGTAAGGTGTCTAGTAATTCTCTAAGCCGTTTTCCAAAGTTCTCGGCATCCTCCTGTCTAGAACGGCGAGTATGTGTAAGTTCTTGCATCACCTGAAACTCATTTCGCGGTTGACGGAGTCCTCTAATAAGAGCATTTTTAATGGATTCCCACGTATCTAAATATTCCTCATAGGCTAAGGCTTCTACAGCGTTGGATTACCTTATAGGGTCCTTTGAAGACAGGCTTTGTCCTGTCATTCCGCGCTGTCTTTGCCACCTGCTTATTATACTATTTCACTTACCTTGAAAGATACTTCTTCAGCATCTCGGCTTCTTCTCGCGATAACCTGTTCTATGTTACCGGACATGTAAGCTGCAATACACTCCTGTATCGCTTTTACTTTTATTCGGTGATTGAGTACATAATCCTGGTAGAATTCCTTCGGGTTAAACATTTCTAAGGTATTTCGAGATTCTGTTTGATCAAATAGCAGTTCATGTGGTTTATAGCCTGTTACGAAATGTATCGCGTTATTGTATCCTATGATCACGTACTTCATGATATGTTGAATGGGGTTGTCTTTGTTAGTTATTTTTTTGTATATAATTTAATTCACAACTACTATTTCTATTTAAATTTTCAGAGTAAATATCTAATCTAATAGGGGCTTTGTTTGAAATATATTTTTTATCAGCTTTTAAGTTAATACCAGATGTTCTAAACGTCCCGTTCTTAACGTTAACTATCGCCGCGGGTGATTTTAAACCATCAGACCAATAGAAATCGTGATATAAGTACTCTCCTTCTATGTAATGGGTCTTGAATGTCATTAACTTTTCGCATCTAGGTTCTTCTTTAAGCTTTTGGTATGGGTAGTTAAAATATATCGGTATATCCGCTGTTGAGGTGTGTAACGAGTTATTATTGAAATCAATGTCACATCCGATTAGACCTTTGTATTTTGGATGAAATCAAAAATTAAAAATTTATGCGTAATATTGCTATTAAACGCGGGTGGTAAGGGCAAATAGACCACATGATCATGACGCGAAACAGTATGTGCCGTTGATATTTCAAAGGGTTCATAATCTACACATGTTCAAAGCTAGAATCACGAATAACATCGGGTGAAATAGTAGAGTGACTTGTTCCTGTATCTACTAAAAATTTACCTTGAAATTCAGGTAGCTTGATGAAGGGGTGGTGGTCTTTATCTTGGAAGTTGATCTCTACCAGCTCTGGTCGTCCTGTCTCCTCCAAAGGAGAAACCTGGTTGGAGTCTTGCTTGTTAAAGTAAACATCAGTATCGAAGTCATCGCTGTCGACCGGTTGAATACTATTTTGATACTCACCTTCGTTGGAGTATAATTGCGTATGGTTAGTCATCTGACTGGGAGTGTAAAAGATCTCCTCGGTGGTGAACTGCGGTCTCGGAGTCTTGTTTACAGACCTCATAATCACGTCAGAAGGCTTTTGAGGGGTTACCTGTCGTTTAGTTATGTTTGGCTGGTCCCTGAAATTGCTGCTTCTGAAGTTGCCTGAGCCACCTGTTCTAAAGTTACCTGAAGTTGGTTGTGGTATCCAGGGTTGCATTGGCTGCACCCACTGCTGCCGTTGTTCAGGGGCTGCTCTATTATTGTGGCTAAAAAGGGGTTGTGGCATATGAATCGCTAAATAAGTAGGCGCCATATACGGGTTACCATAATTTTGATATGGGTAATTAGGGTTCATTTTAAATAACTCCTTCGCCTTAGCTTGAAATGTTGACAGTGTATTAAAATGAGTGTCTTTATTATATTCAAGCCTAGCCTCTTCCTGTTTAGCCGCTATTATAGCCAGCTCTAACGTATCGGGTTTAGCGATTCTTACTCCGAATGAGACATGGAAGTCTAATTGATCAATATATTGTTCTATGACCATGTTCTCATAGAAGTTTTTGTTGCTATGACTGCCTATCAAGAGTAAGGTCTCTAGTAATTCTCTAAGCCGTTTTCCAAAGTTCTCGGCATCCTCCTGTCTAGAACGGCGAGTATGTGTAAGTTCTTGCATCACCTGAAACTCATTTCGCGGTTGACGGAGTCCTCTAATAAGAGCATTTTTAATGGATTCCCACGTATCTAAATATTCCTCATAGGCTAAGGCTTCTACAGCGTTGTCGCTAAGCCTACTCTTAATAAGACAACTTACTAACGGGTGTGTCCGAGCATGTTCGTCTAGCAATAAATTCAATATATTTTCGACTTCGCGAATGTAGTGACTTAATAGTTTAGGATTCCCATCATATCGAGGCATTAAATCCACTATCAACTTAAAATGTGTATTGAAATCTTTTAAAAGCATTATTACTCACTAACTTACGATTCCTGTTAACATAAAACAATAGCGATACGTATTACACAGTAAATTCCTGATTCTAAGGAGTTTAATGAACAATGGAATGACGCTCGCGTTCGTTCACAGTATCGAATGTCTCGTGCGATTGTTTGTAGATATCTGACAAACGAACTGATGATAATTTTAAACAAAGTTATTGATTTTATTATGTATTTTAATTTGTTGTATTTATTTTAGCTTCTTTTAAAGAATTTATTGTTGATCTTATTATTATAAACATACTAATAGAATGGGAAATGTCTGTTGCGATTAAAGCTTATAGACATACATACACACTCAATAAAAAAAAAACCTAAATTAAGACAGGAAATAGAGCAGGAACACTTGGATAACTAGAGTACTTACCCCAGGATGTTCTGCATCTCCTGACAAGTCCTTGCCCGATCGCGCGATTGAGGTTCTTTAGGATCGCTCAAGGTACGATTTGAGAACCGTGACACAATCGTAATAGAACATTTGATTCAATACGAGAGTGCTGCGATCCTACCGACTGCGCCAGTTAAGTAATCGGCGATCGGTATTCCAATAAAAAAAGATTTATTTAATTAATTACAAGGTGTTAACTGTATGACAATTTGGAATGGACTGATTTATAATTACAAAAACTTATGAACTAAAACTAATGGTGTCAGCGTTCCTTCGATGCGCCTTCGCCGTGCTGAGTCTGCAGTAATCGCGGTTATGACGTGCTAACTATCGTCAGAATGTTTTCCTTCAACACTGACAACGTAATTAGTCAGCGCTTAAAATCAACAATTTCATTGATGCTACCACCGGGATTGGAAATCATGTTGCTCGAATATATTGAGTTAAAAGGGATCACAGTCGCCGAATATCACAGCTCGGTTAAGGAATAAATACGTATTTTAAAGTGTTTTCCTATGACCCTGCACAAATGTAAGATATGTACTTAAAGAAATGTAATTAAGTCTGCTGTATTAAGGCCCCGATCGGCCCCATGCGCTAAGGATAGTGAGTTTTTTATTATATGCATTTTTTTTTAATTAAGCCTTAACAGAAATATTCACCGACATACACTGACCGACATTTCAACGCGGAGACACGCGATGTCCCAACGATTCCTAATGTTGCGTAATAGGACCATTCGGATTCAGAGTCCGTGTTGCCAACACAATACAGCCACACTCAAAACTACTATTTAATGTAATCTGAGACTATATTCCAGACTTGTGAAAATTTTTCATTCGATTTTTATCAAGGTTAGTTTTTATAGAATTAGATTATTATTATTTTATTTTATAGATTTAGATTTATAACAACTCAAGTTACCTATTTTTTTATATCTTTTTGGATTTATTTAAAAAATTAAATTTTATTGTTGCTTTTTAAGTTGCGCCAAGGCAAGCCAGTGAGTAACGCTCCTCAATGGGATAACTTTGATGCAATTATTTTTAATTGTTCATAACACGGTGAGAGATTAAGAGCCGTAATTCAGTGGCCGGGCGCTGGCTTTTAATTCAATAAACTCGAGTAACCTGAGTTCGAACCTAATAAGATTGTTAATTTAAATCGTTTAATTATCACCAAACATCATGAGGAAACCTGCATCTTTTCCGCCTGAATCCGGTTACAAAATCTTCATATTTTACTGCACCTACCATAAAACCTCTCCACATCCTGAGTTGACTGGTAGAAGAGATCTGATGATGGCATGCCAGAGGAATCGAGGGCAATCCTCAAATGTTATAGGCGTTATTTAGGGTGTACAAGGTTTTATTACTTTCCTGTTTGAAGTCGGTTTTTTTTTGTTGAAAATTATTATTGATAATTTCAAGTACTACCCACCGTGGTACGGTCAGCACAGCATATGAACCATGAATATCCTTTTTAAAATAAACACCTGGATCTGAACTAAAACTATCTGTGAACGACACAATGCTAATCCCGAGTGCGAACCGTGCCCAAGAAGCTATAAGCTTATAAACTGTGCCATCGAGTCAATAATAATATTTTACCTCTGACTCTGGCCGAGTCTATTTGATAAGCAATCCAACGTAAACGCAAGCAGCCGTTTAGTAAATATTTGTATCGCAATGAGAGGAACGTTTTCCTTCCACCCTTATTTGATTGTTTTCACGAGTAATTTCAAGGAAACAAACGTATGAAAATGTTATATATTATGAACAGCAAAGTATTTTTAATAAATCTCATTTATAGGTTACTTCGATTTTCTATCGCACTACGAAAAGTGGTTTATTTTTTAAGCAAAAACTTTTGCAATGGCTGCCAAATTTAAACTAGCTAAGAGAGGCGAATCTTCAACGTCGAGTTTCTCGGCACGATCGACTAAACAACCGTCCGTCTTGAATATTCAAACACATTGACATTTGAAATTATTTATTACTTGAATAAAAGCAATATCTATAAATGAATTGCTAAAAGGAGTAACGCGTGGTTCCCTAATACTCTGCACAAAGAGCCGTTGCTCAGCAGTGGAACATAGTTTTGTGGACTTTACTAAAAAAAAGTATCAGCCTATACATGTCCCACTGCTGGGCAAAGGCCTTCTCTGTACAGAGAGTATCATGGCAAAGCCGCCACGCGGCCCCACTGCACATTAGCGGAATTCACATATCTTCGAAATATTTTTTTTGTTATTATTTCGAAAATATGCAGGTTTCACAATGTTCACTTCACCGCTGAGTACGTGACAATTCAGCACTATAAATTGCCAGGCGAGCGCCCAGACACTGAGCTATCACGGCTCTTTTCAACGCTATCCAACCTAAGAGGATCCATTAAAACATCTGGACTATGTTGCAAGTGGTATCGAATAGGTGTACGACCACCCAGCAACCTGACTTCAAATCCCAATCAAACACACGAACGGATCGCCAAAGCCATTACCTTAGCTCCAGCGTCCCAAGTCAGTATCTTGAAAAAAATGTTAATAAATGACAATCATTCCTCGAAAAACGAAAAAAAATTTCCTTACCTTAGATAATCGTTAAAATTCTTCGACATAATACTTTGTTTTAAAAAGAATGAGCTCGATGTTATTTTTTATTATTATCTATTTGTAAAACTTTTTCGTTTCATATTTAATTAAAATTTTCCAAGCAAAGAGACCAGTGGAGTGTAAACACTATTACTACGTCACATACGACAAAGTACCATTGGGGAAAATTTGACGATAAAAATATTTCCCAGAAACCAAATGATTCATTATGAGAATGAATTCTGTTAGTAACGAAAAACTGCTAAAGCGAATAATAAATAAATAAAAGCCTTGAATTATTAAGTTTCCCATTTGCTTTGAGTGACCGTTTTGAATTTATTTCATCAAATAGGGGAGAGAAATTTGCAAATCTGAAAATTGAATTTGTCATCTTCCTATTACAGTACAAGAATTCTTGAGGCGATTATTAAGAAAATTGTTTTCCGCGCTGACGGTTATTTCGAGAAATCTGTCATCAACAATCATTTCTATATAAATAGTAATTTCTGGTGCCCTTTGTTCTGAATGATGAAGAGGAAAATAACAATTAACTATTTATATATATTTGATTCTCAAACCTATGATGACATGTTTTAGTGAGGAAAAACTGTGGCCGTATCGGTTTTAATTGGTATAAATAAAAGTCATTGCGTACTAACCATGGGTCTTTTTTTAGTTTAATAATTATGTTTTGAACACATGGAAAATATTTTAAATTAAACGAAATCAATGCGCAATTATATTGAAGTTTGATTAATTGGTTAATTAAAAAAAAACACTATTAAAGGCCTATTGGAAATGCAATTTTAACAAAACTAATTTCATGGTGATTCTTCCCCATTTTAAAACACCCGACGTTTCCATTACTTTAAAAAGCATTCATGGCGAGCTGCATTACATTTATTTTCAAAACCTATATACACGTTCAAGATTATATCATCGCATGGATACCCTTTTCGCAACTAAATTCCACTTCTACGTGGAAAGTCAGTTTAATAGAAATTACTCATCCGTTGTATACAAAAAAATGGCTCGTTTAAGTAGTTTATTTCCTGAAATAAGGAACAACGTAAGAATATTAAATTACATGTAAATGAATCACTAGACATTTAAAGACCATTATAAAATAGTCTGACTAGTGACTAGATGGCGCTAGCCAGCTTAAAACACGCTAGAGAAGTGTAGTTCAAGATAGCTTAAGTATTTTTTGGGAAAAAGTAAATGTATGCGGATCCAGTACAATTAAGTAATAATAGTTAAATTAAAATCATTGTAATCGTTCAAGCACCCAGTTCAAGTTCATAGATCATATTGGACAAAACACTAGATCAATGTATGTACAACGTTATATGTTCCGTCTTATTTTTGTTGAAAATATGAGTTGTCGAGTATGAATAAGTGTCAGATATAACCCACATTATTCTTGATCTCTGCTGATACATACACAGATTACAGAGGCAGAGTTATGTCAAAAAATATCGGCATCGAAAGGAAATGATTACGTTAGTATTAACTTTTATTATGCATTCCATTACATCTGAGGGCAAGAAAAAACAAGCATTAAAAGAATCACTGTCTATTTTAAGACATTTTGTCGGAGTGGTTACGTTTATGTAGAGCTGCTTGCACAATGCACCAGCAGACCTGCAGACCTAATATTTTATTGAAAACCTATAAACTATTATATATTAGAATTAGTTCTTTTGTTGTCCTTAGGCGCCGGGGGTTGATTGGGTTTGATCTCCACATGGGACAACTATTTCTGTGACTCACACATAATTGTTTCGACCTGGGTGTTTATCCGCGTGAAATTTATGTATGCAAAACGCCCTTACAACCCAATATAACTACGGCGGGTATTTTTGGTAAGTAATGCGTTCTTCAGTTGTAAAAAATCAACCGCTAAAAATTAAAAATTTGAAAGCATTTATATTGGAAGTGGCGTCATACAAGTATTTAAATTACCGCAAATCTCACCCCGAAAGCGTACATACAAGGAGTGTGTAACTATAATGTACGTAGATCTTATTGAATTAAAGAGAAAAGGATTATTTTATTGCACTGCTTCGTATCATAACGAGAAGTAAAACAGAATCGTTCGCTTCTTCTCAAAACATTCAACAAAAACAGCGCAGTAACGAATTACAAAGTAAGCTCCATAAAAAAAAGTATTATAGAAAACGTGGCATGAGATGGATTTGTTTTCCTTCCTTTAACAAAGATTACTTCGCTCGTGACTGAAATTTGCAATGTTTGTTTATGACGTTTTACGGCTTTCCTCTGAATTAAATTTCTTTTTATTCTTTTAACATTATGAATCAAACTAATGACATTCAATTCTTTTAAGAAGATAAGCACCATCCATTACGTAAAAAATACACTTTAGTGGGGTTCGCAGTACTCAGTATTTTAATTTATAATTCTATGTCGAATTGACACGATACTTGTATAAGCTACGAGGCTGCTTCTAACTTGTGTTACTAGAGAAGATATCTCTCAATTGGATTCCTTTACATTGAACCGTACGCTATATTTTCTTCATGTGCCCTTGAGTTTAAAATTAATAAGATTATTTGTACTCTCGACTGTTATTATTTTAATGCCCGGCTTTTAGGAAGAAAAAATGCACAATGGAAGTTTTTAGGAGATAAGTTTTTTGGGAATACTTTTAGAAGTAAAATTTTATTTACATCTTGATAAAAATTACACTGGACTACTTATTTGAACAATAAAATATAATTAAATATTGTTGGCTGCATTGGTGGATGTCAGGCCAAGGCCTAGGTGGTATATATTTTAAATTCTTCTGGCCTAAACTATAAAAGTAAATATGTATGTCTTAGTCAATATGTAAAACAAATTGTCTTGGATAATTTTTAATATTTCTTCAACTAACATTTGCACGTAAACCGCAAAAAATGACGTTACACATTGATAGCGTAAAATATCAAGTAAATAATTTTGATACTTCTTAATAACGAAATTAATTTTCTCTTCTGATTTTAGGAACGGAACATATTTTTCAATATAAAGGCTTTTGGTTCACTTCCAAAGTGAAGTTCAACGGAAATGGTTCATTAAAATTCGCAGGAAAAAAAGGACGAAAATCTTTCGTCGCTGCGAGATTCGAACCTATGCCTTCCAGATTCTAACTCTAAATGGATCGTTCACATGTAAGTTCATTACATATCATATTTTTCGATTATTAAATAAACAAATTGGTTATGTAGTAACCAAATGTTATTCTACACGGATAAAAAATTATCGTCAAAGTTGTCTTTATTCAATATTTACACCATAAGAACGCGCAAGCGTTTATCTAAATAAATGTATTTTGAAATTGAATGTGAATAATTTGCTCTTAGAAATATACAGCTCCTACAGTAGACTATCAATAAGCACACGTCAGTAATCTAACTAACAAAGCTCCAACTAGTCCGAAAATTAATTGAATCGTGAAAGAGTTTCCGCGTTCGAATTTTCAATTGATGCTTTCGGACAATGGATCACGGAACGGTGCAATTAAAAACGGAATTTATTAAACACAATAGAATTACGTAGTTAATGTATGTAATGTAATTTTATTTATTTACCATTTGTTTCCATTATCAAAGTGAAAATAAAAATTTAAATAATGAAAGCGATTACGACATAAACAATTATTATAAAAAATATAATAATAGTTTAATAACAAGAACAGCAGTAGTAAGCATTGCTAAAATACTTTAATCAAAAATTATTAATGTAAGTACGGAAATCCTAAAAATCTAGTTAACATTGAGTATAATATTTGTGTTCACATTACAATACGTTATTATTGCAAATAAACAGGAAAAAAAAGGAGAAGAAAATTATGTAATAATCACCAGGCTGCATTTCATAAACCATAATAGTTACACAGTTAAAATTTACACCGATGATGTATTTCTGTTGCCGCTATAACAACGAATAAAAAAATATTTAAGTGGGGCTCCCATATAACAGAAATTATTTTTTTGCCGTTTTATAGATAATGGTACTTAACCCTTCATGCGCTTCGCACTTGGCCGGTTTGTACATTGTCTTTCTTTAATAACCAGATTCTTTTAGGTGTCTCAGGATGGATAAATATTCACCAGTGACGGTCTTGACTCTTATTAACCATCCCAACGCGCTTGAGAAGGGCTTAGGGCATAAAGTAGACGCCCTTTTTCTCTTCTAAAGGGTTCACAATATTATTTATAACATACCCCTTGTCGCTTGAAAATATCTCACATTATATTTACGCAATACCCGATTCAAAGTATTCGCTCCTGAATACCACAAAATACGTGGGGAAGGCACAATGCTCCATGAAAACAACACACAAGGAAGGAAGAGTGCGAAGACAGTAAATGAAAAAGAAACAAAATGGAATGAAAATTTAAAAATAGTACTGCAAGAAAAGAAAAACGCTTTTCAAACGTTTTTTGAAGTAAAACATCGAAACTTAAAATTGCGATTCAAAAACACGAGACTTAATTTGTGAGTAACATATGATTAGATTTGGTACGGTTTTATTTAATATTATTTAATAAATAGTTTCTAAGCAAATTATATACGCATACCCGAGAAAAAGTACGTTTTAGAAACATCACGATGAAGTGTTTCAGGAGCATTCTGTCTGCATACGCCTCGATAGAATATATCTTCATGAACAACTATATCCAAAATAAACATATTTTTACATATACTACAGAATTACCTAACACATGTTTTATTGTGGACTATAAAATATTTATAAAATAAAAATAAAGGGCTTCAACAAAAGCAATTAGTTTCATCCTTCACTGGAACTCGATCGATTGTTAATGGCAGGATATTGCGCCGGACTCCTATGAAGTAGTTTTGCAATAGCCTTTGTAGTGATTTTTTTCTACGCCAAAAGAACTCGTCCGTTTAAACAGAGTCTTGGTTTTAACATACAATGAAAGTGTTTTTTTTTTTAATTCAGAACTGGCCAGCACTTGACTACCACCCCAACTGTGGCTTACAAAATACAATACTTTTCAATATTTATATCCTAGAGCTTAACCAAAAGCTAATTTGTTCGGCAATATGTCTTGTACAAGATTTCCCCACACCCAGATAAACCCCTTGATCACAATCAAGAAGAATAGCTACTGACTAACAATATAAACAAGATTTATAGACATGATACACGTTTACCGACTTTTGTAAAGTGAAGATACATATTCAAGGGATTTTTAATAATTAAAATTACCTGAGAGAAATATACGGAGAATATTAATATAATCGTAACCTAAGCTAACCTCATAAAAATAAAATGCGCAATATATAAAGAAAAAATATATTAAAAAAATTATAAAAGAAAGCAATCGAACTTTTATAGCATACCAACTACATCTATGCCTTCTAATCAGGTAATTTTGCCACTGAAAGAAACTCCTAAGTAATTGGCTTAAAATGTCTGTGAGACATTATTTTTAAGCCGCGATAAATTATTGTTCAATAATTTTATTTTAGGTGTAAGCAACACCATTTGCCCGTAATAATTTATTTGACTTTTTGATGTAATTAATAAGGGGAAGAATTTGTTGTTTTCAAATGATGCATTACTTACACATACTTAAGTATCTGTTTATTATTATTTCCATACAAATATAAAAGTAATAAATCACCATGTCTAATAAAAGATATGCAGGTGTGTATATTTTTCTATAATCCAACACTAACAGTTAATATAAAGAACGTCACGCGTCGTCTCAAAGTAATTCACATGACCTCGTAGCCAACGAGACCAACCATCCAACGCTTCCCTTGCTTTATCATCCAAATAAAAAGTTGATAATATGCAGGGGGATAGCATTTAAATCTATTAAATAAAACTGGAATAGTACCTTAATTTTTACACCTAAAAATATTTAATTTTATTTATCTGATGATTATATATTGTACAGAAATCAAATCAAAAGCCCCAGTAACCTAATGCAGAGTTCCAGTACTTACGAGTTCATCTCATATAGCGAATAAAGGTGACATATTTTGGCTACTGGGCAGGTATTATCGGCCTAAATTCTATAGTATCTCTAAAAATATCTTCTATAAATATATCTAGTTATAAGAAAAAAATTAACTTAGTTTTTATTTGTCCTTCATTTCAGCAATGTCCGAAAGCCTTAATATTGTTAATTCGAAAGAAATGAGAAAACTTTTCTATTTCGCTCAAATTTGTTGCCACATTCTCCGAGACTACGTGACGTCAAACCTAATAAGAAGACGATATCAGAACAACTTAACTTCCAGTAATCCGACCTTTAAATTGAAGTCCTAAGTCTGCTTTTCTCTTGTTTTATAATTTATTTCAGATGTATTAAAACATGAAAAAACAAATAACTCCAAAACTTTTTATCGTTTTTTAGATGATGTATTTTCTGTTGCCGCTATAACAATAAATGGTAAAAAACAAAGTAAAATAACAATAATGGGGCTTCCATTCAACAAACGCGAGGTGGTTGCTAGGCAACCAATAGGTAGTTACCAATTAGTTTATCTTGTAAATTTTAAATTTAGGTTGTTTTGTAGTTATTATAGATAATGCTACAGAAGCCACTTAGCCGGTTTTTTCTAACTTCAGTCATTTTGAATATTGCATGTTCGTTGAAGATTACATTGTTTTACAGGAGATTTTTTATCTTGTAATTGTTTCTTCTTGTAACATCAAAATATGTGATTATCAGTCATGTTATTTAAAATAAGTTCAATACAGAATTTGAAGAGAATATGTTAATTAGGGCGAGCGAAGCGAGACCTAATACTGACTGAACCTGAGCACTTTTGTGGTACACTTTACGGAAAAACTATCAGGTCTATAGATTTGTGCCTTAACACAGTAATTTATCTTCATATCTAGATGTGTTATCTACCAAAAAAAAAAGTATTTTTTTTTTTTTTTTTTAATATTTATTGGATACTATGTTATTGTACTACTAACGCCATCTGTTTGAAAACTAAAGAGTTAGTCATCGGCAACTGCAAAAAAAAACTAAGGTTGACATTTTTTGAATTTGTTTTGAAATGACTATTAGTGAACACCTTCAAAAAATAATATAGGAATGCGTGAATGATAATTTTGTGAAAACCAGTCAAATATTTCAGCTACAGTAAGAACATTAATGATATTGTTACAGCGAAACAAAGAATAAAAATACTACAGTAAAATGACGCGAAGACTCACATTAATAGGCCACGAACGTGAAAAAAACCGTTTGTTAATGACTCAGACTAGAGAACGTTAGAAAAGAGAACGAGAGGATGAATCAAATTTATATCACGAAAATTAGATTTTTTTAGAATTTGCCATTAATTTTGTCCACTCTGGAGGCGTGCTGGAGGGTGCACGGGATAGGTAGGAGGTGGTAGAAGAGGATCCACTCTCCCTGTTTTCTACTTCCGAGTAGGAGTTGCGGGGGGAGAATAGTGTCGGTATTGCGGTGTACCGTTCTCCTTACCTTCCGCGGCCGAAATATGGTAAGCGGCGGAGCCACAGAGCAGGTCCGCCGCTGGGGGATGGGAGGCTAGCTGCTTACTGGCTCTTCTGGCTCTCCTGGCAGCCGAGTAGGAAGCCGCGTTGAATGTTCCAGCGCGCCTTCCTACTACCGATACGTGCCTACGTGGAACATCGTTGGGGTTTTAGTCGGTGCTAGGCCGACATAACCCGCTCTTGCCCCCACGAGCAGGTATGCGTAGGCATTTGTTCCAGGTTAACAAAAAAAAAGTATATCGACTTAAAGGTGGGCAATTTGATTGAATATAATTGCTAAATCATCAATTTGCATCCAGAAAATGATAATTTAATTTTCAAAGTGCAAATACCAATTAATAACCTAATGTCAACAGAATTAATATAAGTACTAAACAATGTTTGATAAATAAAAAAATATCTAAAATGATTGGTATTGATTATTTACTTCGGTAAATATAATATGGGCCCGAAGCTCATATCAGAAATAATAATTTTAAACAAGTGTTTTCAAAATTATTACCATTTAGAAAAATTACGCGAGCCCTCACAAAGCTCAGCTTTTTGCTAGTGTTAAAGAAACCTTGATATCTGATTACACTCGCGTAACCAAAAGGCTCAAAAGAAGCATAATCAAAGTCTTCATAACGTAAAGTAAAGATAAATCTCTCTTTGCGCCTTAATAATATTACTTTTTTAAAATGTTTTTATCATGAATTGATTCAGTTACCTTTTATGAAACAAAAAGATTTTGTCGTGAAATTAGAATAAAAAAATTAATTGTTATATACAGATTTAGTCGTTTGCGTTATAAATCTGTGACAGCAGAGTTTGCATGTTACATATTAATTCTTACGTCTATATCGTGCATAAGGCACCCAAATGACAAAGTTAGCATGGGCAAAGCGCATGGACGGCTCGTTTGCCACCTTCTCACATAATCGGCTCGGTTATCTCATCAATATTTACGTTACCACGCGTAAACTGTACCCTGAGTTAAATTTGTCATCAGTTCGAAATAATGATTAATCATCATCATCATCATCTCAGCCAGTTTGAGTCCACTGCTGAACATAGGCCTCCCCCATAGACTGCCACGAAGTACGATCCTGAGCCACCTGCATCCATCGACTTCCGCACATTTGCACAGGTCGTCACTCCATCTTTTGGGGGGTCGTCCTACACTGCGATGGCCAGTACGAGGCTGCCACTCGAGAACCTTTCTTCCCCAACGGTTATCGGTTCTACGAGCTACATGGCCGGTCCATCGCGACCTTTGGGAAACTTCGGCAAATCTTCTCGTCGAATATACCTCAATGTTCGAAGACTAAAGTCTTCAATCAATGTGTGTTGCCAGTGATGACCTACGGAACCGAGACGTGGTCCTTCACTGCTGACCGTATGAGGAAGCTCAAAGTCGCTCAGCGAGCTATGGAGCGGGCTATGCTCGGTATTTCTCTGCGTGATAGAGTTCGTAGACATAGACATAGACATAGACATAAACTTTATTTTGACAACCAACAAACAGCACAAAAGATTCAAAAAAAAAAACAAAAAAAAAAAAAAATGACATGAACATAACATATTGATAAATAAAAAAAATAACATCGTTTCAACAAAAAAAAAAAGCAAGTTAAAAAAAAGGAAAACAAAATAAGTACACAAAGTTACAAATATAAACAATTATTAATAAAGAAACAAAAAAACATATAGAAACCTTTGAAGGAAAAAAAAAAAAAAAAAATGCATAGTGTATATGTAATAAGGAATGAATTGTGCTGTGAGTTTATGTCAAAAATGGTCTCCACTCAGCAAAAAAATACGGAGAGTTCCGCAATGCTGGTATTCTGTGGAGCCATTTCGATGCTAGGAATGTGAGGAAGGTGCGGGTAGATGCGCAAACTTGTGAAAATATTACCAGAATAAAATAAACTAAAATTAAATAATAAAAATTAAATTATAATTAAAAAAAATAAAAAAAAAATTGTGCAACACTGTTAGAATTTCTGGCAAATATTGACCAACAGAAAGAAAGAAATGCAAGTAAAAATTATTAAATAATCAATAATATTGATTAAAAAAGAAAAAAAAGAAAAAGACAAACAAACAAAAGGACTTTATATACACATAAATACATTATATTAGTGCCACGGTATCGTAACGAAGACATCTGCAGTAGAACCAAGGTACCTCAGAGGATTAGCAAGCTGAAGTGGCGATGGGCCGGCCATGTCATAATGATTGCTCTTCATTAATAAAATGTATTTTTAATAAAGGGCTTGTGTTTAATTGCCTTAGTTTAGATTAATAAGCGTGGTAACTCGGTGTTCGGGCGCTCACATACAATGTTCTCGAGTAACCTGAGTTCAAGTCCCGGTGCCAGCACCAGTGGTATTGTTAACTGCAATTTTATATGTTAAATAAACACGTTGCCCAGCGCCGAAAATAGTATGTATTCTGCTATTTTCAAAACGATAACAAAAAATATCGAAAACATGTGAAGTCAGTTTGTCAATATTGAAAACATGTGTGCCATCTTAAATAACATTCATATAAAATATCAAAGTAAATTTCCTTGCAAAATAATATGTCTTCTATTTCAGTAACATAATATTTCAACGACATAATGTTTGTGTGATACAATGTGTGAAATCGTTTTAAACAATCTATAACAAAGACAACAAAGCGCTGGTGATTGTGTATATGGAGTAAACTTGGTAGAGAAGTGTGTCAAGAAACAATAAACTTTAATTGGATATTGTTGCTGTACTAACCAACGCGACCCTACTATATATATTATACGATAACACTTAATGTTTAAATATATTTTCTATACAATGGATTATTATGTATTCGGTGGGCCAGCCTCATCGTCATGTTCCACGTTCCATGTTCCACGGCAGAGGACCAAAGTTATCGATATAGTCAATAAGTGTATATACAGCAAGCTGAAGTGGCAGTGGGCTGGCCACATCTGTCGTAGAACCGATGAGCGTTTGAGCAGGCGGGTTCTCGAATGGAGACCACGTCTCGGAAAACGTAGTGTCGGACGTCCCCCTGCCAGGTGGACCGATGACCTGAGAAAGGTCGCTGGTAGTGGCTGGATGAGGAAAGCGGAAGATCGTGCTATGTGGCGTGCCCTTGGAGAGGCCTATGTCCAGCAGTGGACTGCAAAAGGTTGATTGGATTGGATTGGATTATTATGACGTATCATAGACATTTTTTTTAAGATTACAAGTAACAAGCGATAACATGTTTTTAAGAAATATAAACACAGTTAGACTTACTTAATACAGTCCCTCAGTTTTTGAGCCTACCGCTCCATTTGTCATGACCAGTTATATCGAAATACATTTAGCAGCTACTGAAAATCCAAATTCTGAAGACATTTCTACATCATGAAATCAAACTAAACAAGAAGTTAGGGAATGAACCATAATTATTCTATGCTTGGCAATTACTTTAATAACTTTAATAAATATTTTCCTTGAATCATTAAAATTCCCAGAAATTCACACGGAAAACTTAACTTTTTTACTTAACACCAATTACTCAAACCTTAACACCAATTAAACTTGAATATTTACTCCTATGGCTATTTTTGTGAATTCGAGACAGGTATGGCAGGTATCAAACTTTATGGTCTTTACATATGTGATCCCTTAGGTTATTTCATGTCATTCCTTATATTTAAAACAAAAGTGTACTCTTTGAAAAAATTACAGGGTTCACATGACTTAAGAGCGGTGGTAGAACCATACTCTTCTAACTAGTCTCTAGTTGAACAAAATGTAATAAGTGAGTCTGCGTTATTGCAATCACTATAAGTCATTGCTCTACAAATATTATCATGGCTGGTCATCATTGCATTTGACTAAAAAAAAAAAACGTAGCATTGGGGCGTTATAAAGTTCCTTTTAAAAATAGGAAAAGCTAAAAACTAATAACAAACATTAAAATAATATGGGATCAAAACTAAGGCAAAATTTTGTTGCAGGATGAAAAGCGTAGAGTTTTTTAGAGAAACTTTATTCAACTTTTAACATTTATGGAAATTTTATAAACAATGGCGATTAACCTCATTTGAAATCGGATCAAAGATAGTCCGAAATAATGTGGGCATGGGGTGAGAATTTTGAACTTTGGGCAGTATGCGATTGGGCCGATATGAACCAATGTTTTCAACGCCTCCAAAACACAAACGTGTCTTTTCAACGAAAATAGGCGTCCTTTCATCTTATTCGTAGAAGCAAAATCAAAGGGCTGGTCATGAATTTTGTCAAAGGATCGTGAACCTTCATCAATTTACCATATCCCTAAGACTGAATATAAACTCTGGAGTTAAGAAACCTTTTACCTATAGCTCACATTGTGTAATATTTTTTAAGAAACTAAGGACGTCAAGTCTAATGCAGAGTGCAAACTTTTATTACTCCTATATTAAATTTAAAATTACCGCGTCAAGTGCAATTCTTGATCGATCATCTTTAGACCTTGGTATTGGAGCAATGGCGAATATTATACAAAAATAAATGACAAAATTACACATAAGGCAAATCCTAAGCCGTAGGGCGAGTAAGTTACGGACTGTCTACCTCATAAATAAAAGATTCGGACTAAGAAAAAAATTACCATTATATAATTATATATTTTACACACGAAATTTACGCCCATAAGTCAATCCATCATTTAACCTATCATTTCTAAGTTGATACTTTATAAACTGGTATTCGGTATGTAGTACATAGATTAAAATGTACGTATGTCGCAGCCAACAATTTTATAAGACTTTCAATTAACAGACTGTTTGTTTAAAGGACTGAGTGACTAGTTTGGTAAAAACATTGCCCCTACTGTAGGATAACATTATCCTGTCTTGTAAGGACGTTTTATAAACATAAACTTCACATGAACAAACACCCAGATACGAAACAATAATCTACACAAATCTTTAAGGCAATACTATGGTAATTCCGCTATAGAGTAATATTTTAGGTTTCTGGTTGAATGGTGCCTTTTAATATAAAATCTCGGCACTAAACTAATTGAAGGGCTAAGTGACCTGCGCGTATATAGTATTGAAAAAAAATATGGGCAAGATTTTTAACTGGGGATAAGATATTTTATGAGCATGTCATGAGAAGGGAATATGGATGTCACTAGAAGAATGTAAAGTACTAGAGTGAGACCGAGAAAGATTTGTATAGACCGTATGAAAGAGACCAATAAAGGTTTGGATGGAGTGTGCGGGCTGTGTATATTGTGATATTGTGATATGACGATGGGTGATAAGAGAAGTGGACCGGAAGGACATGTTGGAAAACAGGAGAAAGAAGAAATGTATGAAAGTTTGTATATAAAATAGTAACTCACTTTGACGATCTTTAGGGGAAAAGATAGAGATCTTAAAACGCTTGATAGATGACTCATTTGAGCAGTATTAAGTCAAATGTATCGGAACGCTTTGTGCTCCATCTTGGATCGCCTCTCTTCGACTTGCAGGTGTTTTTACGATGTTCTTTTAATACTTAGTAACTTGTTTACATTGAGTTACTAGGCATTTTGTAGGCCATTGTGATATTTATGGTTCGATTGTTTTTAAAATATATTTTGTACTAAAAAGAAAACGCGATCATAGAATACGAAAAACAATTGTTAAGTACTGTTAATATGCTTATTGTAAAATAGTAAAAGAATAAACTCACAGGTATTTAGTAATCAGATTTTTAGATGATCATTTCGTGAATTATAAATCGCTGTCGGTCGGGGGACTCAAATAAAACCAATTTCCTTTAACTTATTCATTAATCAACTTACAATTTAAACTTAAGCTAGCTTAACAATAGTTTTCCAATACGGTAGGCAGCGCTCCCATGAACGTCAGCGCGGCCTGGATTTGTAATCAGTTTACGTGGTTTCAGCCAAACTTGACTCATGGGAGTGTGTCATAATGTTGCGAGGAAGACGCTGCTTAGTTGCACTTTTCTACGGGAATGGTTATGTAACACGCGATAACACATTATAAATGAAACTATTTTGATATATATATATATATATATATATATATATATATATATATATATATTATAAAAGTTCTAACGTTTTTACCTTGATCCTAATATTTTAACTATTACTGAAATTGAATATTAACAACTATTATAAACGACAAGTAGCACTAGTGGTTATATCAACGTCCGGGAACGCAGCCGAAATCCAAGTGACCGCTGCTCCATGCGACCATGTTTCCCTTGGCTCAAGTAGATAACGTCATATCCGGTATACAGTGTTGCCAGCGCCAACAATATCTATGACCGCGTTACATTTTTTTACTCCATTGGAATGAATAGAAAAGGATGCGTTAATGAGAAAAAAAAAAAAACAAAAGTAATTTTAAAGACTGCGAAACGTAGATTTGGTAGAACGACATCGAATCTAATATTCTCGCTGTTTGTTACTTTCAAAGGTCACACAGTCCCACTTTACCCTATGAGAGGCTAGCAAGTTGGCATCGACCGTTATGGAGCGTTTCATCAATAATTTACGGCGTGGAAGAAAATTAACCCGGGATCACATCGTAGTATCTGCTAGATTGAACGTAAGGTATATTGCTGTATTCATGTATGATAAGTACCCAACAATCATAAATAAATTCTGTTAAGAGTATCTAAAATTAGGTTTTTTGCCATGCCTGCATATTAGAAGCACTAAACATATAATTACTAAATTATAAATAAATTTGACTACTTTTTCGAAACATCCTCTTGCTTTTCTCTATTACCAAGTCAAAAAGTTCAATACGAAATATAATATTAGCATCATCATTTAATCTATCCAGTCCCCAAAGTAGTTGACATGGTGTAATAAAAACTAATCATCATCCTCCGGAACTTATCCCACCTTAGTGGGGTCGGCACAACAAGTGGACAATGTTGTAAGCGGTTTTGGCTATTTTTTTTACGACCGGCCGCCTGGCTGACGTCAACCCTCCTTAGGAATAATAAAAACTAATAACTAATATAATTTTTTTTAATTTTTTTTATAATTTCACAATGCAGGCTTCAATTATTTTATTACAATGCATGCTTAAAAATGTGGGAACGCTTACTTATTTCAAGTATAGTCGAGTAACAACGCCCTGCTGATAACGTTTTTTTAGCCTTTATTATTATGGATTATTATTTGAAAAACGTTGCTCTTACTCTAGGACTAGGATAACATTAAGTGTTCATAAATTTCACGTGGACAAACACCTAGTTTCGAAAAAAATTTCTGTGGGTCACACAAATACTGGTCCCGTGTGGGAATCGAACCCGCGACCCTCGGCGCTCAAGCCAATTTGAACCTTGTTGTGAAGGTCTGTCGGTAGAAATTTCGAGATAGTACAGAATAGGGTCCTCGTCCGAGGAAGTACCACTAGGTCACAGAAGGTCAACGTGAAGCAGAAGTACATATTATTATATTTTCGCGTTTCATCTGGTCAATTAGGTAGTCGGGGCCTACTTTCTCTGCAAGCCCTGAGGTGTTTTAAATATCCATGGCATCACTTAAAAGGTGAACCGCCTGCTCGCTTGACAACTGTCCCCATAAAGAAAGTCCGGGGTATAGGCATTTTTGATATATCTAAATAAATCCATCTCGATACAATTTAGAGAGAGCCGTGATAGCTCAGCGTCCGGGCGCTCGCCTTTAATTCAATATACTGGAGCAACATGAGTTCGATCCCCGGTGCCGGCACCAATGAAGTTTTTAGCTTTAAGTGGTGACTTATCACGTGCTCCGCGGTGAAGGAAAATATCGTGAGGAAAACCGCATATTTTCGAAATAATAACAAAATAAAATATTTTTCGAAGATATGTGAAGTCCGCCAATCCGCAGTGGGGCCGCGTGGTGGACTATGCCCTGATACCCTCTGTATAGAGAGGCCTTTGCCCAGCAGTGGGACATGTATAGGTTGTTACTTTACTTTACTTTGATACAATTTGTGGTAATAATGATATACGGTCGCCATAGAAGAGTAAAATCTGAATAGGAACCTGAGAGTACCTACTCATAAATTGAAATTGTTTAAAAACATTTGAAATGGTAAATATGTCGCCCGAAAATGTTTCTTAATGGAGATTAAATTTGCAATAACACTCATGTTTCAGTTTAAGTCATAAAAGGGCGGCGAGAGGTTTGAAATAGAAACATGTTTACTTAGTAAAAATCGTGTTTTCTCAATAAAATAACAAGTGGCTGAGATAGTGTCCGAGAGAGTAAAAATGGCAACAGTTTCTGTGTTGCTAACATTTACCTTAATAATAGTACAATAAGTACTAATTAAATCTTATTACAAAAAGCTAATATTATCTTGAGTACCCGGAGGACCGAGCTTTGCTCGTTTTGTTTTTTTTTTTTGGTAAATCGTGTATTTTGGAAATTACATTTAGATACAAACTACTGAGTAATGAAATATGCATAATATTTTTCGATCTTACCGACGTAATAATAAGAAAATATGAACTGATGTTTTTCACAATAGAAAGAACTTTAAAAAAAAGGACAAAATCGACAAAAATTCAAAATAAAGAAAGCAATGATCTGGAATCGAAAAAAAAGTAAAAAATAAATGTGTAAATGATCGTGACGCGAACCACGGCCGTCTGTTTTGGGGCCGCCCGATTACCGACAGAGCTATTTTGACATTTTCTCTTGCGGCGAAATTTACCGTTATATTCGAATTATATTTTTCATTCCCTGAAAACAGGGATAAAAGGACATTTTCTAAAAATGAAACCTAGCTAGATCGATTTTTCGCCCCCGAATCTATGCACATACTAAATTTCATGAAAATCGGTGGAGCCGTTTCCGAGATTCCGATTATATATATATATATATACAAGAATTGCTCGTTTAAAGGATAAGATAATCAAACGTTCTTGATGACAAAATTAAATGATATTAAGCGTCACGAAAAACAATTTTTTGAATTATGAAAACTATAAAGAATTTGATAATATATGATAATAGCTGCCATCATTAATGTACATTTACGCAAAGCATTGTAAATAACGAAACATTTTCTCCTAAATATTGCCTTAAATATATCACAAAAGTCCCAACAATACCTGCAATGTTCTGGCGTCAACATTACCCGACTATGGTTAATGATCTTTTTATGGCCGTAGATGGACTTGTGACATCGAAACCTAACAATTTATAAACGCAAAAATCTTTTGCTTCAAATTTTATTAAGCCTTTGTAACACACATGGATACATAAGTTATAACCCTGTTACATGTATAATGTAAAGCACCACTAAGATTTAGATAGATATTGTCTATATTAATTCTTTAAAAGTAAAAGTCACATTATATTGGGATTGATGTTACTCAATTTGCACGAATCCATTTATCAGCTAAGCTCATTTAAACTGAACCGAAGAGTGCAGAGCCTGAGCTAAAATCACATTACAATTTCTCATTCGCATACATACCACATATTTGATTTTCAAAACGACGTCTGCAACGATTTAATAACTTAACTGTTTTATTCTAGGTTTGTTGATGACACGTTATATTTCCATGCGTTTTTATAACTTGTTTAATTTAAATAACTTTTGAATGAATAACATAAATATCATTTATTTTAATGTGCTTTTTACAAATTTTAAATTTTTCTGACAAGAATAACTTTTAACCGTAAATTACCGACACCACATATCGTCGAAATATTATTTTTTCTTATTAATTCGAAAAAATGCAGTATTCCTCTCGATCTTTTCTTTCACCGCTTGAGAACGGTATAACTCACCACTTAAAATTAACAATTTCATTGGTTCCGGCAACAGGGATCGAACGCAGGTTGCTCGAGTCTATTGAATTAAAAGCAAGCGCCCGGAGCCATTGACAAAAATATACTTCCCTCGAATACGTCATCTGCATCGATACGATCAGAAAAGATCGCATCAGTACTGGTGCCTAAGTTCAAACGTGTCTCATCCAATACTTATGTGTCTTCTCTGTGTACATGTATTGTATGCAAAAATATTTTTTCATACGAAATGGATCTACTATTACTAGTTAGAAGGACATAATCATAATATTGTTCATTGGAACGGTATATTCAAATTCAAATTATTCAAATTACGCAATACAGTAGCTGATTCGGAAAAAAACCACTGACCTGAGAATAACCAGCGAAAGAAAATTTCATCTTAGGTGCAGAGATTAGCACTATAAAAATTTTATTTTATTAGAAACTTGATTAATAGGCCTTTACATTTATACAAATAGATATAGTTGTATAATAGTTTTTTGGTCACATTACAAATACGTAGTACTGATTGTTTTGCATTTTTTTCACTTTCTATATTATGTAATAAATAATGTGTGTTGTATGTTATATGTAATGAATATATAATATTCACGCATGTTGTTCTCTAGATAATCCTATTTGTGGACTGTTTTACTGATGTTTTTGACGTTTGGATACGCTTGAAAACACTTTATAATAATTTGATACCGACCTTAAACAAACTTTAAATATAATTCATTATTCGATATGTTTAAGAATCATTATACATTTTGAGATTGTCGAGCATTAGAATATTTTAATGCGCTTAAATAATTCAGCGTAAATTTACGAATGTAAAAAACAGTGAAAGCTTATAAACATCAATTCTCTGAGAGTGGAAACGCTCGTCGCACTGTTTGCTTAGGTGCCAATACGAATCCTACCCCTTGAGGATTCAACAGCATTTCTTGGAATTAGCGTAGGCTCCAAGTTGCAATGGGGATTTCATGTAGATAAGTTAGCTATGAAATTGAGCGCTGCCGTCTTTGCCATACGCAAAATCAGGCAGCTAACTAACGGGGAAACAGCTAAATTAATTTATTATGCTTATTTTCACAGCATAATGTCCTATGGTGTCTTACATTGGAGATCCGCATCCGGTTTAGACACAATATTCGTATTACAAAAGCAGGCTAAACAGGCTACAGGCCGTCTATGGCTTGGGTCCACGTGAGTCACTACGGCTTATATTTAAGCAATTAAACGTTTTTACGCTCCCGTCGCTTTACATACTTGAGAACATCATGTATGTACGTAATAATATCCACCTATTTACGAAAAAACAATCCACATCGCGTCGGGGCCGTGGTGACACTCTGGAAGTACCGAGGTTTAGATTGGCTAAAACCAGAAAGTCGTTTCTTGGAAGATGCATCAACTTTTATAATAAAATAGGTGACATCCATAAATAACTTGAAACATCCACCCCGGCTCCACCAGCGGGAGATCGGTGTAGGGGTTTGCTCCGGCTGACTCAACGGACCGATCAAGACCACAGGGTGAGGCTCGGTGACCCAGTCACGGGGACGGACAGAATTTATTTTAAATAGGCGCCAGCCCACCCCGTGCAAGACAGAATAATGCTTATTCTAAGGGATTTGCTTAGTGGAAATAAAAGATATATTCCTTAACAGTTTTACAATTTATTGATACAAGATTTGAAATATAAAGCTAAACTATATGAGGTTAAAAATATTGAAAGGAGTGAGATCTCACCAATCAGGCATAATTATATCAAGATTAAGATTTGGGAGTACATTAGATTAATCACCGTTACATAGCAGTATATAAACACAATCATCAGTTTAATGGCTAGATATAGATTAGAGCAAAAACATACCAGAAGGAACCAGGCTTGCCTTCCTAGTTTCCAAATAAGTGTGAAGACCTCAGCTCAGCAATCCTCACATGCCACCGAGGGGCATTCAGCTAGTCCGCGGCTTCAAGTTGCACGAGGACAGCAGGACCTCAGATTCTTAGTATATATGCAGTTGCATATTAGGCGAACACGCGGTTCGATATCAAGCCATCAGAGAAAAGCAGATCAGCGAGATAAAGTAGAATAGAAAAAGAAAGAGAAACCAATAAAAAAAAACCCTGTAACAAAATACGAATTGTTAGCAGACGAATAATGGACCGAAAACAGACAGATCCCAAAAATATATGCACAAAGGAAACTTACCAACGATGTGGGTTTTTTATGTTAAATATAAAGGCCAAGAAGCCATATACAAGTAGGATGTCAACGGATGTGGCCTAAGATGCCACATATTCCTCTCCTACATGCTCCTACTTAGAAAGGAGACGCGTCGCCACCAGACGCTCCAACAAGACAAACAAACTTCAAGACGAAACCGACCGCCGTTCTCCTCGGAACGACAGATGACACCATCAACATAGACTATGCTAAACGAGACAACGTTTCTAAGCGAAAATTATGTAAAAACAAATTTGCTTGATATTAGTCCAATGTAACTAAAATGATATTATTTTATATTTCGAGACAATAATATCCGTGCAATAATCTTTTATCACACTTGCGCCCAAAGGATGGCAAAGGTCTCATGGGACAAGTATTTATATATAGAGATGTTTTTCCTAATCTCGGCGCATTTGAAATGTTTGTATGCAAAACATTTTCATAGCCAAGGATAATCGTAGTCTCGTTAAATAATTACGTTAAATAAATATTATGTAGTTAGTAATGTTGTTTGTCTTTAATGATTAACATCATTCTTAAATCCTTGAAATACTACATATTATAATCTTGAACACTTTTTAAAATGTTATGGTCATCATAACATTTTAAAAAGTGTTCAAAGAACTCAGAATTTATATGCAAATTGTACGCGATAAAGTCTATATAATGCTTTTTTCAATAATGAAATTGTTCCTTTCACTTTAAATCATGCTTGTCTGAACAAAGTTCCATAAAAGTAGTGATCATATTTTAGACCGCCCCAACCACTATATTAGATTTGATCAACCGAAAATCCTCGCAAAAGAACACCGATTCCTTCCAAAGATGATCCGTGAGGCTATTGAAATAAAGAAACAGCCTAATTTCAATAGAGAAGATAGTTGGAGTTTATCATCTGCTTGGGATCCCATAATTTGTAAAATTAAATCCAAGCACACCAACACTTCCAGACCTCAAGATACAATAAGCTCCTTCTGCGTGGATCGGAATAAAAATAAACAAAATAATTGACGGTAGCCGGGGCTAACTATGACATCAAGACGTATAACAACTTAGTCTGTCCCGTGACCATGAACGCTGGAAAGGGTTCGAAACGTCGGGAATTTAAATCAAAATTAAAAACGCGATAAAATCCGTAAAGTAGTTTCATTTAATATGTATAATATTCGCGTAAAATCAAGAAAACAATAAAAAGCATTTTAAAAAAAAGGATTTTTTTTATAATCTGCTTATATATTTTTTTGCTGTCACAAGTGTGAGGTTCTTTTTTAAAATTTTTGTTTTATTTTTTACTAAAATTAAATTGTGTGTAAAATATTTATATTTTCTATGCATTAAATTTTACATTTTCATTTATTGTTCTGGTTTTACACGGCTGTTTGTCCGCGTGAAATTTATGTTTGTGAAACGTTCTTACAACACAGAAAAATGTTTTCCTAAAAAAAGCAAAAAAAAATGAATATGAAACAAAATCCACGACATAAATCAATTTTAGGAATATGGGGAACAATCGCGTTTTTTACCTTACATTTTAGTGATCCAGTACATCTTAGTAAAACATTCGTTTATTCTGTTAAAAGCCATATTATTATAATTTGGCATTGCAGTAATAATAAAAATATATTTATTTCAGATAATTTTGCAATCCCTATATAAGTTAGTAAAATGTTAGAGTTACTATAATTTAATGTCTGTCAGCCAGAATAGTGAATAGAATTTTCAATAATAATATTCAGTGCAGTGCGAATAGTATTTTCTCGATCAAGATGTTTAAAAAATCGAAGCAAACAATTCGGAAGTGGCACTGATTTTCGTCTTTGGTAACTTTACTAACAACTAACGAGGACCTCCTTCGGAACTTGTACATACTCGTATATGGATCAGTAACGAATTTATGCAAACGTATGCGTAATCAACTCGCTTTCTCTACGTTGAATCGAAGGCTAGAAATCTTCTAAAATATTCAACCTTATGAATGAAATAAATGTAGATAAGCATACAATCGATGTTTCTTAAGCTAGTTCCTATTTCTCTGTCTTTTATTTTTTATTAAAAGCCATTAGTACCTGAAAATCTATTTATATTCTCTTACAGCTCTTTTACTGTTTATGTAAAAGAACCTATCTTAATCAGAGAGTACAATCGTAATTAAGAAAACTTTTAAATTATAATATCTTGTCTTATTAATATTATTTTTTTATTATACCTTTAGAACAAAACTGTTGTTATGCGATTTGGCACACTTTCTACTAGGTTTTGAGGCGATGCTACTGATTCTGCCATTCCTTGGTTGGAGGTGGATTCCGCTGACTTACACGTCGTCCACAGTATCCAGACTCGTCTGAAAACATAACTCGCCGAACGAATAGCTCAGCAAGCACCCCAACACCGTTACACGATCACACCGAAACTAAAATACGTTGCCTGCACCGAAAAGACTGGCAGTCGCTTTTACATCCATACTAAATAATAAAAAACGTAACAATTTTCTTCAAACCTGTTTACCTGTTTGATTCATTTTTACGGATAGAAATCGATTTCACGATTAGTTTTTAAGTGCTGCGATAATACTGGCAAAATGTACCTCAGCTTAGAAATATTCTTTATTGCTTTGTTTGTGATAGACACAATGTATTCATTTGGAAGAGTTTTATATTTCTTTTGTAATCATTTCTCGCAATAACAGTTCGACTGGACGCAAATGAATAAGTTCTACAGAATGGGCCTCACGTAGAAATTCTTTCAACAGACAGTCACCAAACGATCTGCGTTAATAAGTTATACTGAAATCGTTCCCCGCTCGGCACATTACGATATCTCTTTGTGGCTTACCTAATGTACTGAAAATAATTTCTTAAATACTGAAGGCGTAGGGACAGAGATTGTTATACATTATACTGAGAGAGTGTTCGAACACTTTTAGTTCGTTAATTCTAGGCGGCTTAGAAACATAAGCCGCCTAGAATTAACTAACTAAAAGTTTATTATGTACATATTTAAACACAAGTCTTTGAAAGTCCTATACAATCTAGGTAGGTATGTACAATATCCATATCTATATCTCAATCCCTCTGTTAAAAGTTTTTTCTGCAGCACAACCCAAATTATCAAATGTTGAAACATTATGGGCTACAAAATGTGATTTTCTTTTATTAAACTGTATGTTGTTAATCGATAACGAAAAAAGTTAAGCTTATAAAAGTAATAATAGCACTTACACCCAAGATCATAAAATGATACTCTTATTTCTGTGATTTCTTTGTCCCTTTTTTTGTTATATGGCTGCCGGTCCGTCGTTGCTGGTAGAAGGGTCCCAATAAATGTTCCCTTCATATTGGCAGTAGCGTCTTGACAGTTTCATCTTACACCTTACAACCTTACTTCCCTCCGCGTGGGCTACTTAGCCGCTTGAAACCCCAAAGGGGGCTCAGCGAGGCTCCCAACAAGGGAGTGATGCACGGGTCTCCTGTGATGTGGCGATCGTCACGTTTACTAAACGCGCGCTCACTGCCTGCCCCTTTCAAATAGAAAACCTCGACGATGGACGTAGAGCCGTCGGCGTCCTTCGCCTGGTAGGCTCAGATCACACGCAGTGTCGCAGAGCGGGCGTCGTCACCAATTGGAAAACGCTGGCAAAACTTCTCATCGGATACATCCCAATGTTTCGAACATTCTTCAATTAATTTGTGTTACCAGTGATGACCTACGGAACTGAGACGTGGTCCGTTACAGTCTTATTTATTTCAGCTTCATTGCTACACCTTAAGCTAGTGAGCGAACTTAATGCCTAATAAATAGCATTCACTACCAGTCAGCCCTGTCATGGTGAAAAGTAGATGGCAGGTGCTAAATGAAGACTATAAAGTTAATTAAATTTATTCCAAAATATAACATATATGTAAGTATAAATACGTAAATAAATATGTAAATATATAGATACATACATGTATATAGAAATAAATACATATACGGATAATAAAAACACAAATGTAATAAGCGAAATAAAGCCAATGCTTTAACAAGTAATCTCGAACAAATTTTTTGAACATATACTTATTTGGAGCTGTTTTGATCTTATAGGGAAGGGCGTTCCAGAGTAGTGTAGCTTGAACAGTAAAAGAAGAGTTAAAGTATCCTGTATTATGTTGAGGAATGCGTTATGCGTGCGGATACTGTTGGCCGAATGCGGAAGCTAAAAATCACCCGTGGGCTATGAAGCGGACTATGTTCGGTATTTCTCTACTTTGTAGATTTTTCCACGAAGATATCCGCAGTAGAACAAACATAACTATGTGAGAAGATAAGTAAGCTGAAAGGGCAATGGGCCGGCCATATAGCTCGTAGAATCGATTCCAAATGGCGAAGAAAGGTTATCGATTGGCAGCCTCGTACTGGGTATCGCTGTGTACGATCACCCCACACTAGATGGAGTGACGACCTGTGCAAATGTGCGGGAAGTCGATGGATGCAGGTGGCTCAGTCGGTGGGGGAGGCCTATGTTCAGCAGTTGTCTCTATCAGGCTAAAATTATGATGATGTAACTTACGAATGACTGCTGTACGTATAGACACAACGCGCTTATAACGCATTGTTGACACGAATTCGAAATGCCAATATACAATGCATGTTTTTATTTCGATCTTCATTGAACAATTTGGCAGCAGATTGTATATCTTACACAATATCCCTGTAAGAAATATCGCGCTCTGGGCTCCCAATTGTCGGGGTCTAAGGGCTATTTTATTAAAGGGGGAGAGAAGATATTGAATTGCAAATATCTTTATGTAGTGGAGATATTTTAATGTCATTATTTAAGATAAAACCAAGGAACTCGTTTATTAATTTGAATATGCCGTTTTACTAGTCGTTTATTTTACGAGTAAGTAAGATCTTCCTTTATAACTCTTTATTTGAAACCAAGCTATTTAATTAAGTAAATACATCATATACCTAAAGTGTTTGAGTATATTAAAACTGTCAAATTGAGTCAGAGTTAAATATCCTTATGGAAATTGTTTATTTAATTTACAAGAAATAACATTTAAAGGATGTTAAATCTGAGCCCTAATTATCACTTATTAATTTTTATTATATATCACTCGTACTGCGACAAGTTAACTTTTGTTATTTTTATCTTTAAGCTTTTTATTTTTGAGGTAATTATTTTATTTCCACTATGAAGCGCGGAATATTTATATTCAATATTTTTAAGTAAACTGTCAGAGTCAACCATAAATTTTTTAATTTAATATTTGTAGGTATATATGCGACCGAATATCAGATGCATAAAAGTAATAGTTTGTACCAATGGTAAAGCTTGTTCCTAATTCATTTGTGTTTAATAAACAAAAATAGCAAATTGAGTGCGCTTATTTATTAAAAAAATCGGTCATTTACTATTCTCTTTTATTAAAGCCACATAAAGACTGTCAAAGGAGGATAATGTTATTCGAGAGTATATATGTATATATGTACGTATGCATGTTTGAAAATCTAATTCTTTGGCACGCTATACAAACTTTTTAATATTCGACCATGGGAAGCCTTGAAAAGCATACTGGCTCTGTATATTGAAAAAGCTCTTCCTTCACATAGCGTACTTCAGAAACGATCCTTCAGGGAATAGTAAATATCTGTTTAAGAAGCCTTTTGTCCCATTTTGCTTTTCCGAGCACTCACACCTTTTCTTGATTCCTTGCGCTTCAATAGGCTCTAAGAATTCCTTTGGGAATTTACAAAAGTTTTAAAATTATTATTTGAAGTTCTATGTGGTCTTCATTCTACGCACTTATATGCAAAATAGTTATATAGTCGGTAGGATAATATCTAACATTTTTCATTCAACTTTTTATGTACTTATAAAATGCGATTGATATCTGAACGAAACAATGCGAGAACTGCATAACCTACCAAAAGCTTGATAGGATAAACTAGTGGTGTGGACCTTGACATTTTTATTTCCTCTTGTCTGCAAGCACTCCGTATCTAATAAATTTTTCATTTTTCGCCATACTTTCCTGCATGTACTTAAATTCTAAAACGGCAATCTCTCGCGATTGATGCTCTGAGCAACGAACCATTATTTTTTCGAGAACTTGCATCAACCTACAAAAATAAAAAAGCTCCTGATAGGATGGCAAACTAGTGTAGAAAACGTGTGTGTTCACTTTTTTGCGCACGTGTTTTTTTTTGAAATAAGTTTCACCTCATATGAATCAAAAAAAATACTCCTATTAATATTTCGAAAATTGGTTCACATATGAATCAAAAATAATACTCCTAGGAAAATTGGCTGATGTAAAGAATTTCCTCTACATAATAAGACAAGACATAAATTTTGACAGTTTCTCAAAACTTCTTCAACTTGTCATATTCGAAAGCCCCAGTATTAATTCGAAAGAGAAAACTTTTACATCTCGCCCGAATTTCGTGCAACATTCTTTGAGACTACGTGACGTCAAACCTAATGCACAGTGAGTAATGTTACTTTTAACAGATACGTACACATACTCCAAATTTTTTAAATATTAAATAAAAGACGTTCTATTCATTTCTTTTATGATTGCATGAAATATGTGGTTTGCTTTTTTTTGCTTTTATAATAAAGTAAAAGTCTTTTGCTAGGTCAATTAATTTAGAAAGGGCACATTCACTACCAAGCAAATGAGTATACAGGAAATCCATAACAAAACAAAACAAACTATGAATATGTACTATACAGGCAGGTGTGAAAATTCTTTACTACATGTTAATAACCCTGGACTAATGAGATGGTGCTGACAACATTGGGAAAATGTGTTTACGCAATTCTCGATTAAGTTAAAGTTCTCGATGCCCCCGTCCCCTAGAGTACTTTTAATTATTTTGCATATTAATGTATATAAAGACGAATACAAAATCTGAGTGGTACAGCCGGACAGTAGCTTCATCTGCTGGAATGACCCAGTCCGATCGAATAAATAACGAGCTCATGGAAGAACATTAATCTTCTTCTTTATGTGTGTACAAACTTAGCCTCTTGAACTGCACACTTTGTAGCATTCATTAAATTCTGCTGCGAACTGGTGAAAGGACCAGCCAAAAAGGACATCAGGTGAGCCATGGACTGGCCACGATAGTTTATGTCCAGTCGGAAGACTCTCAGAAAGCGGGTCGAAGGGATTCGAGAGCAGTGTTTGAGCACGCCACATGCTGCGTCTCGCTTGAGAGATGTCTTTAAAAAAATTAATTTGAATTTAGAATTCACTGCCAATCAAAACTTTTTCTTTAGAAATGACCAGTACCAAAGAACTGCAATTTCATAGGTAAAGACCTCTTATTATACTTATCAATTTTGTTCCCAAGCCTCAATATTATAAAATAAAAGGCCACGATCTGACACCAAGCTAACACGATATCCCACGTACTAAATATATATCATCCAAAGTGCGTCGTTAATTTTGCCGAAGAACATAAAACATGTTCGCTGTATCAGTGTTTCTTCTTATTCTTGCAAAATAATACAGACTCTTAAATATAGTAGAGAAGATCTTTTTTTTGGTTTTTCCTTTTGTCTTTTTCTTTTAATCTGCCAGAATTTAAGAAATCGTTTTTACACTTTACGTTCATATTATACTAGGGCGATAAGGCCGGCGAGACCTTATACATCGGCATTTCGAATATTTTGCAAAAATATAGCAAAGGTACGACACTAGACGTCTCTGAGAAACCGGACTACCATTAGTTTTTAAGACTATTAATTTCAATGCTGAAAAAGTAATAATAACTATTAAGCTAATAACTATTAAGCATTGTATGAAACATACAAAATACTTAGGATCAAGCATGTTCTACATACACAGTATGCTCCATGTCTTAGTTACAGACTCTTACTCTATGAACTAACACTATGAACGGACTTTCCATGCAAACTTTTTTTGACATTATACGAGTATAGCGGTTGCTGCGAAAGTAGCGAAGTGCATTGTTATGTTCTCGAGTGCCCTTTAATGTTTTTCCTTGGAGAAGATGGTTGTTATAAAAGCACACTTAACCAAATAACAGGATTACTCTCGAAATTTCCAAGTCTGCTTCTGAGTTCTACAGATAAAGGTTAAATGACTGCGTTGGTAAAGTATCACATTTGCTGGTCGTTTAAAATACCTTATTAATTTTTTGACAGATATGTATTTGTAAATTAAAACTGAAGGAATTATTTTGATTCGTAACACCTGAAATTCATATTTCAGCCGAAATAATACTTCAGCACGTGATTTAACTAAATCACTCTATTATGTATACTGAGTTACTTAATGGAACAAAAAATTATGCAGGACTCCAACAGTTTGCTCTTTTAGTTTTCAGCTTTTAAATTTAGTGGCAAACAAATTTAATAATTTGGGAGCACGGCAGAAACGGTGATAGATTTAAATAAAATTACTATTGAAAGATGAAATTTATGTTTATTATTTCGATGAATAAATGATTTGATTTGCTTTAATAGAGCCGATAATTAGAGAGTATCCCCGAGAGGCCACGTTTTCTTGTGATTGAAAAACACTTAAAGCATTTATCAGACTACCAAAAAAGAAATTATTTTACACTGGTAAAAAAAATTTATGCTCCAATTTAACATCATTCATCATATATATCTTTGTATGAAATATTATTGGTTACCTTTATTCTCAAATAAAAACTGCTTAGCTAATTATATAACAAAGCTGTAAGGTGTAGCTTGACTGACTGACGACTGGCTGACGCTTAACCTTTGAGCAAGCCAGTCATCACGACACCGCCGGTTGCAATAATACTTAAATATTTATGTAGGAGCAATCAATTTGTGTAGCCCCAACTAATCGCATCCTGAAAAACCGAAAGGCTGGTTACACTGCGCCTATTTGAAACTATTTAGACTAGTCCTAAGCCAGTTACGAGTCCAAGACCAACCTCTTTTCTCGTTTTACGTTAAATATAAAGCTTGAAAACCGACTTTGAAAGCGGCTTGTAATAATTACAAATCAAAACTTGCTATAAGTGATTTTAGTAATAACCTATCAGCGCCTATATGTTAAGCTTGATGTGCTCATGGAAAGAGAAAATCAATTTAAATCGCAGATGGCACCACCACATAGCTAACTGAATAATTACCGCAAAGAGTGTTTCATTCGAGGCGATAAATTACTTATAAAGTAGCGAGAAAGGGCTTGAACAAAAGTAATTTACTAGCATTCGGCAAAACTTAGACTCGTTAAAAGGAGGTTAAACGGAACTCGTTTAAAGTTTTGCACTTGCCTTAGTATTGAATGCCGGCTTTGAATAAGAATTTCTTATTCGCGAGCGGATTTTTAATGCATCTTAAATTGCAAGTTATTCAACCAAACCTAGTTTTTATTTTAACATCACCTATACTTGTATATAGAATCTGGAAGTGGTACTAGCATATTGAAAGATTTTGTCATATAAAGATATTCATAAGATTATATGTAAGTCACACAGATACTTGCTTAACAGAGGGTTCATTTTGAATCGTTGACAACAGCAAAGGTAACCTATTTACTTTTCCTGTACTTTAACTTTAAACCAGATGAACAAAAACAGTCTATTTTGAAGAAATATATATATTGAATATAATTATACAGCGTGTCGTTACCATCGCGACAATAAATGAACACACATATAGGGGATAGCTTTTTAAAGTTGTATAAAACATTTAAATTCTTTAAACATCAATATTTACAGAGTTATTAAATTTTCCAAAACAAAGAATTTTAAAAGCCTTACCTATAAAAGCGTAACGTAAAGTTTTTTTTTATGAATGGGTTTTGAATTTAAGAGACAAAACGTACTGTTAGAAGGAGAGGCTTTTACGACGCTGTGGCGCGAGTTGTATAGGATGTTACAAATTTTGTTTCTTTTTTACTTAATTAGTTTGTTTGAAAAATATATTTTTTTTTAATTATGGATTTTGTTTAACGTTAATATTTTTTTATGATTATTGGCAAGTAGCGATAGACGTGTGTTCATTTATTGTCGCGATGGTAACGACACGCTGTATATTATTAGAAATATATATACCTTATGAAAATGTAATGTATATACATAGAAATATTAAAAACTTTAATGAGAATACTAATGTACATAATATGTTTACATTATATACTAAGACTACAAACACTGGAAACAAACACAAGCTTGTAACACCAGTTACGAGACTCCATAGAGTAAGTAACTCGTTCATGGGGCGGAGTATATGCTTTTACCGTCTATTAACAGCTTTAATAAATTTATTAAAGAAAAACTTTATAAAAAAGGGTTATTAGAATATAAATGGATACTATAAATAAATTAATGAAATCATAAATACAATAAACCCTGGGAATGAATTGATCGCTCCCAAGCTATTTCTAAAAGGAAAAATAATCCTCATTGCGAAACGGTGGTATTTAAAAAATATGACTATCGATAGATGAAATGTAAGTTTCTTATGTAGATGAATAAATTATTTAGATTTTTTTTTTGGACATAAAAGTCAAAGGCTGGCGAGATTTCCTGGACAGCCTCAATGTGCAGTCATTTAATTAAATTCAGATAGACCTGATGACCACGTATATGACTATATGTGGTCGTCAGGTTTAGCCGCTTCCCTTCGGCTGAGGCATACGAAAGCTCAGTGTAAATTACTTTTAAGCAGTACATTATTTCATCCATTGTTCACTTAAAGATATAAATGATGATAATTAATTAATTATAAATGTAAATGATAAAAATAATAATTAAATAATTTTCCAGTTATGAGACCAATTTAGTACGATTTATACAGTTATGAGACCAATTTAGTACGATTTATAAAGGCATAAACCCATTGTTGCCAGTTTTAATTAACTATTTTAAATTGAAGGATCCGGTTTGTTTTTGAGGAATTGGTTTTATTTAACTAATTGAAATTTTTGTATTAAAGTTAAATGTGACATTTAATTTTCAAAATTTATCAGACTTTCTTTCTTTGATCAGTTCAACCTTTTGTGGAATGCAATAACTCTCAAAATCAGTATGATCAAGTGTCGCTGTTTATTTTAAAACAATTTCGGCAAAATCAGTTATTCGTTAATACTTATATTTTATATGTCATATCATAAAATAAATTAAAGATCTTATCATCCTATTCCGAGTCGGGGGCGCAGACCCCCGAACTTTTTCTCTTTGCCAGACTGTTTATACTTGTACTTTTTATCCCTAATGCATCCGGGAACACGCAGCGCGTCGTATTAAGAATTAAAACGCGTCTTGGCTGAATACATTGAAAGTTCCAATAAAATTGTTTGAATATGAAGTTATGTTAGAACATTTGAGCTATGTGACCATAGCTCAAATGCTCACCATCATAGGAGTACCTAGATCTATTTTGAAAATATATATATTTGGAAAAACTAATCACACCAATTAACACCGCCTATCCAAATAGTTAATTAGAGGAAAGTTTCACAAAAACATTAAATTTAGCCCTTGCTTTAATATAATAATTTAATTTAATTTACCTTTGAATCTCCGAATATATTCTAGTTAACGAAGCTGTCCCGATGAATGACAGACTACGATATTAAATAAGTGAATATTTACTCTCACGTAACTTCGGAAATATTTCGGTTATTTGAAGCCTAGCTTTTCCGTTACTTAGTACGTCTTACATTACACAAATGAGCCCGCCCAATTTACCAAATTAAAGGTTGTTCGAAAGCAGTGACGCAGCCGCTTACATAAACATTATTAAGTAGAACCTATTACTAAGTCAGTGACTAAAGTTCGTAGTCGTTCATTCTCTTTAATCATTTTTCTCATTTTCATATATACTTCTAACATAATTATCGTGACGTTCCTTCCTCTAAATCATGGATTTTACAAAACAAGGATTCTATTAACATGGATTTAATTTTCTAACTGGCCCTGTATGTTTGAAAATTATAAACTTCACTAAAATTATAATTTATAAAAAAGTTTCTGTGGAAACTAAAACTTGTTTCCGTTATGGTTTCTTATTCTTGCCCTAATTATACTGTTACGAATATAATAGTTTCGGAATAGAAGTAAAAATGCTTTTGTTCATTTTCCTCATTTTTCATGATCCTTCGACTTTGAGTTTTTCCAAGTATAGATTTTAAAATAAATGGCAAATAACACTAACACGGTTCGCAACATAAGCCAAGACACAAATACCGTCAGTGATTATCGGTGGATATCAAATACTCATACGATTTTAAAAAAATCGTTATTATTTTTAGAAAAAAATGTATTGATTTATGCTTACGAAATCCATTTAACCTTACGAAAATAAAATTAACCAATGTAAGTAGGCATGAGACATACCTGCAGCATTCTGTACCCGGCCTCAAAGGTTCCTCGAATAAGGCCTCATTCGAATATCCCGCTTTTCTTGTGTGAACCCCGTTTTAATTGAATTTCGTGCTTTTACAAATGCGTCTGAACGCGCTTATGGTGCTTGCACCTATGTTCCGTCTGTCGCCGTAGATGGAACGGTTTCTGTTCGCCTTTCAACATCAAAAAATAAAATTGCTCCAATAAAGCCAAAAACTATACCACGTTTAGACTTGTGTGGTGCCATGTTGGGAACGAGATTTTTTTCTTAAGGTGCGTAAATCACTCACTCTTAAAAAATTCTATTTCTGGTGTGATTCAACCATTGTTCTTGGTTGGCTCTCTACGTTCTCGAATTAATAATTTTGTTCGTAATAGATTCTGTGAGGTTCAAGAAGCCACAATAGGCCAGACGTGGAGTTATGTGCTTTCAAAGTTAAATCCCGCTGATCTCGCATCCCGAGGGGTGAAGGCTGATGTCATCAGCACATCCGATCTTTGGTGGTCGGGACCTGAATTTCTTAACAATCCTATTATTATTTTTCCTGCATCCCCTAATACTCAGAATATAACTTTACCCGAAACTTCCTTGCTTAACTCCGTAATAAATAATGAAACGAGTAACTGCAATAATGCTATTTCGCAGTTAATTCACTAATTATTATCATTTCCTAGACTTATTAGAACATTAGCCTACCTTAAAAGATTGATTTATAATTGCAAATTGAAACACGATAAAACCTTGTTTTACTTTATTTACCTTTTCGGAACTGCAATATTCAAAAAATTTAATTTTACAATATGCTCAGAAGTAAATGTTTCCTAACAAATATATTTGTCTTAAATCTAAACAAAATTTAAGTAATAAGAATCGACTTATAAGCCTTTCTCCTTTCATTGATTCAAATAACATATAACGTGTCGACGGACTTCTTCAGAACTCTAATATACTTACGATGTTAAGCATCCTATATTACTCTGTAGTAAAGACCACTTAACTAAAATATATGTAGCACTTAACTCTTTTACACGCAGGGCCTCAATTCATTTTCGCAAACGTGAAGCTTATGTTTTGGCCTCTTGGTGGCAGAAACTTAAACAAACTATACGTAATTGTATTCGATGAACTCGCATAAAAGCTCAGCCTATGTAGGTCATCATGTGTACCTTACCTTTCTTTGAGGAGGAGCCACTGGCTGCTGAACCGATTCAACAGCAACAGCGGTCATCGCAAGTGCACCTCGAAACCACCAACGCGACACTCGCTCACTACCACGGTCGCAAGCGCACGTACACCGGCGAATTGTTCGAAATTGAAGATTCACGGTTAGCGGTGACAGAGCATTGAAGATTCACTGTCACCGCTAGGTTATCCAGTAGCTACTCTCATAATGTTATTAAGACAACAGTTAACATGGGCTTATAAAATTAACTAAAATTTTACCTTGCCAACACGCTCCAATTATAAACTATAACCTAGATAACATCCCAGTTATCAATCTTAATCCAAAGTTTCATGTATTTCCATTTGATCGCCACTCATACCAAACCTTAGCAGACCCTTTAAGCTTATTCAAAGTCTGGTAACGTATCGTACTATGATGCCACGAAAACTTTAATGCATAAGATCTATTACGTAAATCTATTTTTTTTTTCATTACTGTACTTTAAACTCGTAGGGCGCGAATACAAACTTCACATAAGAGTTAAATCCCACTTCTGATGTTAGCTATACTTTATTTTATCGAGCTAAGAAGGTAGGAATATAAATAATTTTACCAAATCACCGTAGTTTTACTTTGCACAACAATAATACTGGTGTAATTACTCATTTTATCACTTTAATATCACTAATGAAACACTACTTCTTGATGACAGCCAGAGAAAGACCAAGACCACGAAATGCTTCTTGCAGCTTCATTTATACCCCACAGAATGACACTTCCTTTAGTATTGCCAACAACCTCAAGAAATGACTTCCTTTAGTATTGGCAACAGTATTAACTGTTGCTTCTCAATTCATTTTTAAAAATGTTATGTTTGTCCATAAAAATAAGGATAAATTTTCAAGACATAATAAAGTTCATGATATAAATACTAGGAACTAAACATAAATTGATTCTACCCACAAGTAGACTGCGTAGAATAAGTAAATCTTTTATGGGACAATGTATACGTTTCTACAAAAAAATCCCAGAAAACGTTCAAAATGCATCAATAGCTAAACAAGTAGTAAAAGTGTTAAAGGCTATTATAATGTTAACGATTATTTAAATGATAAGCGAGTGTAATACTCCTTCGTTGAATAAACATATTTGATTTGATTCACGTCAGTTTTCTGTGAGACCGTATACTTGCCTGGGGAATGGCATGGACTAGCTAGTCCGTTCGTGCGACGGCAAAAGCGGCTCCGTGGCCTTACCTCTTGAGTAAAGAATGTATATTGAGAATGAATAAGGGCCGTTATGAAGATGAATTCTCTGCTCGTTTTGCAGGTACATTTCAAAGTTTCGCAGTTTAGCAATCTTAATTGTGGAGTTTAAAATAACTGCAAAGCGAGAAGAATGTTAATTTTAAAATTGATTTATTAGTTTCAATAGCATGCTACGAATATGTAACAAAATTACTAATATGTCGAAATGTCACCTTAATAAGTAATTTGTTTTATACATTATATAATTTTTATCATAAATGAAAATCATAAATGAAAACACGTCTAACGTTACTTGCCAATAATCATAAAAAAAATATAAACGTTAAAAACCATAGTATAAAATAATTCAAACTTATTAAATAAAAAAGAAACAAAATTTTGTAACAAACTACAACTTACTATTTTATACATTCTGAGACTTTAACATTCATCGCCACAACGTCGCATTACAAGTCTCTCCAAATGTGAAAAATTTATGTAACTTCTAAAGACTTTGTATGAACGAATCTTTTCCATAGGTCCATAAACAATAACTACATTTAAATCATAGTTTCTACTTCAGACTTAAATGACAAATGTTTTGTTATCTTCTTTTGTATTCTTTCAAGTTTCAAGACCACTTAAGTATAACGACGCTTAAAAATTTTAATTTCCGTCCACATGACATATATATGTACTACTTATGTCTGACTCACATAGGAACCAATCCACTAACACACCTACCTGTTTAATTGTAAGTTTTTTTAGGTTTATGCAAAATACAATGAAATTTTAAAATAATTAATTGATCGACCCGTTTGATGTAGTTGGTAGTGCACCTCTTGTGCCAGAGGGTGTGGGTTCGATCCCACTGATGGAAAAGTATTGTGATATGAACATAGTGTTTTTCCAGTGTATGTATTTATTTATTTATAAAAGAAAAGTATGATTAAGTATGTTTACCAGCTATCTAGCACCCATAGTACAAGCGTTGCTTAGTTTGGGACTAGAGAACATTGTGTAAAAATGTGTTCTAAAATATTCATTTATTTTATTTTTATTTTGAAATACTTCCATGATTAAAACACTTGCATTTCAAAATATTGTGGCCTAACTTTACACAGAGTCAACATTTTAAATTATTCCGCACCCCTATTAACTCAAATGAAATTTCAAATACGAGGCAAACTTTATTAAATTATTTATTATGAAAACTTGACGACATAATTTCTTCAAATAAATATTATAGATTTAAATATTACCCTCCATCAAAAAGTTGAACAAAAGAAATTTCTGGGAATTGTACTTTTGCTTTTATATTAGGAATAATGTTTAATCTCGAATAAGGCACCAATCTGTTCTTTTGTTCTCCTCGCTCGAATCGTTTTAATCTTTGAACAGGCACAAAATAATATTTTGTTTCACAGACAATTACAAAACTACAAAGCAATTTCTTGACTTTAAAACTGTTCCATGAAAATGAAATATCATTTGTTTCAACGCAATTATCACGTGGAATCGAAATAATACACCTAATAGCACGATGCACAGATTTGGCACAGGTGGTGTCAAATTGTGGATTACTGCCACAAATGCGGATTCCGCACTTGCAAAGAATTATAAATTTTAAAATTTGTATTAATATGTAACAAGAAAAATGAAAGCGAAGATAAAGCGCAACCTGAAAGATAGATCTGTATCTCTAGCACTTTATCAGTTTTATTATCATCATAATAATTGTTAAATTATACGGTAAAACCATCGTTAGTCAATATATTTTCCCTTGCGATACTTTTCTGAGGATTAAATTAATACTAATACTAAATAGATACCGTTTTATATTCATGAGCACCGGGCACCTGGCCAAGAGATAGAATGGCACTTCTAAATATATCTCAGAGATGAATACCGTCTTTGAGTATGTAAGTAAGTTATATTGACACACAGACGAAAATCTGGTAATATGGCAATCAGTCAATTAGCTTAGTGATTAAAGCGTCTGGCCTTAAAGGGTTTGATTCCCGCAGCGGTGAAAATCTTTTCTTACCTTTTCTACACGGTTTATTGTTTCATCTAAAGCAGAGATTAGCACAAAGAGAAACACAACTAGTGTGCTGTGCTTGATATACGGTGCAGCAAAAGTGACGCTTTTAAAGAAATATAATCCAACTTTTTGAAGGCTTTGGGTAACTTGTTTTTTTCATTTAAAGAATGTACTATTCAGCTTTATTGTTCAATTTTTTTACTTTATTACGGTAATCGAAGATTGAAGCTATATTCGAACACGGCAAGCTGTTAAAAAATCGCCAACATCATCATCATCAAAACAAAATTTAGCTTGTTTCTCATTTACCAAACGAATTAAATAATGAACAGCGAGAATGAACTTATTAAGTGACTTTGGTAAGGTTTTGATAAGATTTCAGTGTTTTATTAATTACCTAAATAATCAAGTTTATCTTTCAGATATAAACCTCAGTGATGCTATTGAGATATTTAAGTTAAAAAGCTCGTTAATTCGACCAAATGAAGCGAAACAATCAGTGGCGCAAACTTTTCCTTGTCAAGTAGTATACTTTTGTTTGAGAGAGAAACGACTAACTGGTATAAGCGACATGATTTACACGTAAGTATTGCAATTCTCTTATTCTGGGATTATTTATTGTTTACACCTCAACTTAAGGCTAAAATGAAGGCGAACTTAATGCTAACAAGCATTCTCCTTCAGTCGACCCTGGGAGTAGAGTGCTAGTGCTAGTCTCTGCGCTCAAGATGAAATTTTAAATGTGATTTTTTAAGGATAAACGAACAAAAACTTTCAGCACTGCGCGATTCGAACCTGCCTCGTCAAGCAAAGCGGCCAATGACCTATCTACGTTATTTTTATTGCATTTTTACCAATACTTGGCGGCATCTGGTGCGCAACCTTTACAGGATGGTGTACCATGCTATAAAGGATGCGAATCAAATGGAGGAAAAATGTTTGTTTACAGAAACACAAAAATCTCATGCTTTGCTGTAGGAATCCGACTAGGAGGACTGATCTGCCAAACACACAAAGCTCTTATGGTATCACTGACTGTAGCAAAATTTCACCTCCACGGATGTCAAAAATGCTGGCCGTTTTCTCTCGATGGTTTCTTGAAAGACGACTTTCGTAGAATAATGCTTGTTATCATAAACGTTCCCACAATTTTAGAGCTCTGTGGCATTTTTCGTCACGATGTCAAGAGACAACGGATCAAATTTATCCAATGTGGTAGGGCCACGCAACAGACTTCGTTTTTGCACAAAAGGGTAGGCTCGTCCGGGATCAGTGGAAGTATGGTACTCCCTCAGGTGTTTTAGATGTCCATGGACGGCAGTAATTACTTAACATCAG
This sequence comes from Iphiclides podalirius, assembly GCA_933534255.1. Classification (NCBI taxonomy): domain Eukaryota; kingdom Metazoa; phylum Arthropoda; class Insecta; order Lepidoptera; family Papilionidae; genus Iphiclides; species Iphiclides podalirius. Next base: position 8,834 of record OW152830.1, on the reverse strand, counting down.
ATGAACCCTATACTCGCATAATAACTTTTCACATAAAAAAAAGTGTTATTCCTAACCACTGGACAAAGCTTCAGAAATTAGGCTCCACAATACTGTCGTATTTATTAAAATCATTGCTTTTGTTACTCATAAGTTTAACAAGACAAGCGTTCTTATTTTATTTTATATCATAATAAAATGAGGGTCATAAAGTAGTTCAACATAAAGGTTTATACTGAGAATGGAAAATTTAATATCAAACTGTAAGTCGGCTATTAAAGTATGAACATATCAAAAAATCTAAACAAGAGTCTGTAATCAAAATCAGGCATTTTGAATAATTTTAACAATTAAATATATTGTTAAAAAAAGTTAATAATATTTAAAGATTTAGATCTATATTGAACTATCATCCACTAACGCATTCTTCGAGTCGTGAAGGGTAGCTGGTGCTAGTCATCAAAAGGGAACCGCCAGCTCGCTGGCCACCCTCTCACATAAATATGAAGTTAAGTTAAAGACTGCGTAGTACTGAACATATAAAGAGATGTAATATACAGCCGACACAATGGGAAGTTGTGGCAGCATAGCGTTTGGAGTGGCGCAGAACTATGAACGTAAGCGTAACCGCGAGTTTGAGGATCATCGAAAGGCTGACCTCGATGCTAAGCGCGATGACCAAAGGACCTGTCCAGCCGCCGCCATTACCCATAATTTTGTAGCTGGCGTACTCATTGTGCAAAAGAGTTTGCCGTTAAGATTGGATATATAAGCCATTTTCGGGCGCATCAGCGGAATAATCATCATGTATACATATATATACAGGTTGATTTTATAGACGACGGACACATTAACAGAACACATGCAGAATTTGATTCTAAATCTGAATCTGGTTTGTACTTGTGACCTACAACGAGGGATAAACAAACAATGTTTGAATTGATATTTTTCTGGTTCTTGATAATTTTTTTGTATTTACGCCATTACACATTATAAATGAAACAAATTTTTACGGATTTATCACGTTTACTTTTAATTTTAATTCCTGACATTTCGAACCCTTTACAGCTTTCATGGTCACTGGACAGACTGAGATGTTGGACGTTGACGAAATTAAATCGACGAAAACATGGACGAAATTAAAACATGCAAAACCTCCTAAATTGTATGGGTTGCCTAAAGTACACAACATGTACACAATGCAAACCAGACATTCCATTACGTCCTATTGTAAACCAGATCGACTCATCAACTTACAGACTTGCTCCACATCTAGTAAATATTCTCTCCGTTTTGTTAGTGAGATAAAACAACTATGTCTTGCTGATGTTCAGTTTTGATGTACAATCTTTAATTACATGCCTACCATTACAAGACTGCTACTTAAACATTGCCTACCATCTGGCTATTTGCTTTCGAAGGAGGAGTTTTACATGCAGATAGATGGTGTAGCAATGGGTTGCCCATATATATATATATATATATATATATATATATATATATATATATATATATATATATATATATATATATTATAGAAGATTATTAGTATAGAAGTATAGACGATTAATAGTATGGGAGTTAAACTATTGAAGTTGCCTATAAAAACTTGCGGAGCTAGTTTTAAGGGGGCTACAAAAGGTGCCCCAAAAAAGGTTTGACCCACCCATTAAGGAGGTAGTAACCACGGCTGCTTCTGCATCACCAAATAATACTACGTGGTCGAAAACAGAAAAATGTTAAAAGGACCAAAGGAATGTCCGCACCCTCCTTGACCACGAAGGCAATCAGTGTCTTGAGCGCAAGACCACCTTTGTTGCTCGTGAACTCCATCGCTACGATATTGACATCGCTGCCCTCAGCGAAGCGCATCTGGCTGACGAGGGTGAGCTGGTGGAACATAGAGGCGGTTATACCTTCTTTTGGAAAGGCACACCGTCTTCAGAACCCAGGCGATCTGGAGTTGGCTTTGCGGTCAAAAACAGCATTGTATAGAATCTGGAGGAGTATGCGATCCACACCTCGGACCGCGTGACTTCTTTGCGTATACATTTGGAAAATAACAACTTCTTTAATATCATCGGAGTCTATGCGCCGACTCTGCAGAGAAGTGACGATATCAAAGAGCAGTTTTACGAGGAACTAACATAAACTCTCTCTAACATCCAGCCCAGGGAACAAATTTTATAACTGGGTGATTTTAATCAGGCTTGGCCTAGGGTGTTGGGGAGACACGGTGTTGGCAATATGAATAGTAATGGATTACTTTTGGTGTCATTATTTGCGAAATTTGGTCTTGCCATCATCAACACCATGTTCAGACAGCCCGCTAAATTTAAAACTACATGAATACATCCTAGGTCAAAGTATTGGCTATAAGCAATCGACTATACCATAGTTAGGCAAAATAATACTTCCCAAGTTAGCATCACTCGCGTAATGCGTGGAGCTCATTGTTGGAACGACCATCGGCTTGTAGTCACTAAGTTGAGACTTCGTCTTCACTCACCTCGTGAGATCCAGATCTCAAGGTGTGAAACCTGAGCGGCTAGATATAGACAAATTTCAATTTCTAGAGACTAAAAGATCTATGCTCTGGCAGTTGTTAATGCGATTCAAACCCTAGATTGCGACAGTGGTGACCCTATTCCTAACTGGATATCAGTTTCGTCCATCCTAGTCGACACTACCTCACAAACACTAGGCGTTAAGCCATGTAGGCGTGAGGATTGGTTTGATGACAACGACGAAACACTGAACGAGGCATTAAGGAAACACCGGACACTGTTGCGTTTGAATCGTAGTGATCAAGAGAGTTAGATCAGACTTAGTCAAGCGGAATGGCGCTCTACTTCGGAGAAAAGCTAGGGAGGTTCAAAACAAGTGGTGGCAAGAACAAGCCGCGCGCACACAATGGCTCTTCGATACAAACCAGCTGGGTGCATTTATATAACGAGGTTAGCAAGCTTTTCGGACCAGTAAACCGAAGTTCTGTGACGTTAAAGTTTTCTGATGGCACTCAAGTTATTACCGAAAAGCAACAACCAACTCCTACAGGCGTATATCTCTTTTAACTACTTCAGGGAAGGTCTTTGCCCGAATTCTATTAAACTGCCTAATACCACTATTGGAGAGCATTCTACCTGGAACCCAATTTGGCTTCCGACGAGATAGAGACACCTGTGAGGCTATTTTCTCTATTAGCCAACTTAAAGATAAATGTAAAGAACAAGGTCAACCAATGTATCTCTGTTTCGTGGACCTTCAAAAGCATTCGACAGCGTGCCTTGTGAAGCTCTATGGTACTAACGAAATTAGGATGCACGGAGAAGTTTATTAGGATGATCCAACTACTGCATGATAACATGCAATGCTGCGTAAGTTTGAACGGTGAACAATCAGAGTTTTTCGCCGTAACCTGTGGTGTGAAGCAAGGATGCGTCCTTGCACCCACTTTGTTTGCCTTGTACTTCGCAGTAATAGTCAGGGAGGCACTTCAAACTTTATCTGAGGGCATCCGTATTCATCCGATTATCCGATGGTGGTATATTCAACCTATCTCGGTTTAAGGCACGCACTAAAGTATCCCACGCAATAGTCTCTGAGATGATGTATGCAGATGACTTATGTTTTGTGGCGGAATCCCCTGGTGCTCTACAACAGCTCATGTCGAGTCTACATGAGTCTTGTCAAAGATTTGGCCTTAAGATAAATGTCAAAAAGACCGAAGTTATGGCTCTTGACATAATTGCCAATCCGCAGATTGACATTAAACTCGGGGAAGGCTCGCTTAAGCAGGTAGAATAATTTAGGAACCTGGGGAGCACAATTACTTCTAAGTGCCACCTTGACAAATAAGTCAACTGCAGAATAGGAGCTGCTGCAGGAGCATTTGGTAAACTTCGTTTCAGGGTGTTCCGATCGCATGGTGTAAAGCTCCCTATTAAGGTAGCTATCTACATGGCAATCGTCCTGCCGAGTCTGCTCTATGCATCAGAAGCGTTGATCCTATTTCGCAAGCATATCCGCTACTTAGATTCTTTCCATCTGAGATGCCTCCGTGACATTCTGGGCATCCATTGGTCCGACCGTGTTAGAAAGAAACACGGAGTTTCTTAGGCGTGCCGGTGTCGCCGGAATAGAGGCCTATCTAATGAAGCGGCAGCTGCGATGGTGTGGGCATGTCTCCCGGTGGTGATTATTTACCAATTTTATTGTGGCGGTCTCATGGGTAGGTACGGAACCGTCGGCGTATGAGATCGACTCGCACTTGACCGGTTTTTATATAGATAATGATACGGAACCCTTCATGCGCCAGTCTTACTCGCAGTTTCAAGTAAAATAATTACATGAAACCGTTATAAACCGTATATTTAGTTTTAACTCTTCAATCAGTGAATTTAGACAAGAAAATTGCTGATTTGACTGATTCAGTAGATATACAATAAAATATGCGAAACCAGTTTGAGACTTCCCTCATATTGTAACGGTACGCACTTCAGATTTCTGTATTATTCATGCGAGCAAAGAAAAACGTAACTTACTTACGAGAAACTGCTTTGATAAGCAAAGAAAATGGTACAAGTTGTATTTCATTTTTACAAGCTTTTATTTTTTGATCTATTTCATTCTACTTGCCCCATACGAGTAGTAAATTGATAAACAGTAAATTTAGTAAATTAATACATTTTTTCTGAAGTTGTTTATAATGAAACAATTATTTTACCAAACAAATAATCACTATATTTTTTTACATACTTTCTAACTTTTAACAAGTATTTATTAGCTTCACTTGAATCTATTTATCAGTATCAATGTAAGAAAATCTTTCAAGGTTAATTTCACCACCTTCTAGCTATAAGCAATTGGACAGTGGGCTAGAAAATTTGCAGATGTTTTCAGTTCCGATGATAATACAATAATGCAGTTTCAACCTGATGCGCTCGTAGGACAATCCCCGACTAGCTGAAGTGACGACCTGTGCAAATGTGCGGAAAGTCGATGGATGCAGGTGGTTCAGAATCTTGCTTCATGGCAGTCTATGGGAGAGACCTATTTTCTCTATTATTTAACTAAACAGATTAATGAAACGAGCCCGTCACCGGTGTTGTTTATCAAACAGATGACGTCACGGCCACCCTGACTTGCGTACGTCCTCATTCACGTTATATGCTTTATTCAAAGGCAAGATACAGATTCTTCAATGCTGACACACATTAACTGATTTGTAAGATAAAATAAGATATCCAAGATCACTAAATTGTCTGAGCCCCATTACATAAGGTCCGCAAAACCTCATATCTTCGATGTAGAACCCAAAATACAGCTTCACATTTATTTTATACTTGAAAATACTGCGAAGAATAACAATTCACGATATGTAACGCCGTTTTTCAGCGTGTGCAAAATAAATATTAAACTTTTCAACGCTCTTCTCCTGCTGCTGTTTATTTTACCCTTCTCTAATCCCATAATGAAACTTCTTTGAAGGGAAGTGAAAACAAACCCACGTGTTATATTATTAACCATTATCCAATGGTTTTCTAAAAAGAATCTTTATAAGTAACAAAGGAATGTAATAAAAACTAACTTATTACACTAAATGCGATTTTGTAAAAAAATTAGAACATTATGTTAAACCATGCTTGCTTTCAAATCACTTAGATAACGAATGAAGCACTCGATTAATTTAACGATGTTCCTTGAAGCGACAGTTTCTTTGAATTCCAATCTTAAAGAGCAAGAAAACTTAATGAGACATGATCAGTTATAAACTCATATCACGCTTTCACATTATACGCCACCACGTTAATCTTTTATTTCTTAAATTCCGGCAATTTTCCCACAGAAGTCGTATTCAAAATTTAAATGACGTAATTATATGATTTTATTATCTAAATATTTTAAAACAAGAGTTGCACCTGATTTCATACTACGGCAGTTAAAAAAAATACGCAGACTTTTAAATTTTTCCACATGAAAGCAAGTCCGAGAAGAAGACGTGAGTGTACACAGTAAGAATACGAAAATTTGCGAAATGGGGCGTATGATTGGGGTGATGATTACATTGTTTTAACTGCACTAATTATAATAGTCATTAAGGATTTACATTTGAATAAGTACATCCGTAAGAAAAATTAAATAGAGAAAAATAGGCCGTCATGTGACGCCCTGCAGATGTGAAATATTGAAGTTAATATAAGAACTTATAATTAATAGAAAAAATAGGGAAAATATGGAGGGAGTAAAATAATGACTGAAGAGTAGAGTTTCGTTAATGAAATTAATATAATTTTCTTAAAATTATACTCTTAATAATAGTCCGGACACTGAGCTGTGATAGCTCCGTGTCCGGGCACTCGGATTAAATTCAATTTACTGGAGCAACCTGAGTCCGATCCCCGGTCCCGGCACTATTGCTGTCGCTTTTCGTTTCATTGAGTTTCAAATCACAAATATGCGAAAGAAGTTTTCACTTCAAAAGTAGATTTAACATTTAATTACCTAAATCATTCTGTGAAGTAACGTTTGAACTCTACAAAACATTTCTTGTAAGTGTTCATCGAAAATTTTCGTAAGTCTACCAATTGGCTTAGGTAGCTTAGGCTAAGCCACCTTTTAAGGAAACGTACAGAGATAACTCCATAGTTAAACACGTTAACACCACATAGTTACCATCTACTTTTGAATTCACTTTTCGCATTGTTCGCATTGTAAATAATTATAATAATTTAGAACTAGCTGTTAAACGCGGCCTCGGCCGCGTGGTACACCAGAATAGCAAGCAAACGGCGGAATTTTTCCTGCTTACTTGTCACTTATTTTTAAATTTTTGATAATTCACATAATTAATTATAGCATATGTGTTATTCTGATGTATTTGCTATATTGTTGTAAAGTGTCATTAAAATCCATTCAGTACTTTTTGTGTGAAAGAGTAACAAACATCCACCAATACATAAAAACTTTCGCGTTTATAATATTAGTAAGGGTATGATGATTTACATCCACCCACTAGCAATGCTTGATCTTATCGTAGTTTTTCTACAGCAAATGTCATACTTTTCAACATTTATTTCTCTACAAAATCATAAGTAAATCTCGCAAAGTTGCAAAAATTTCTTCTAATAATTTCATAAACACCTAAGAAGTTTCTAGAATAACCTTGACCCAGTAGTTAAGTTTATTAAAGCTTAGCACTGCTTTTACTGAATAATTTGACCGTAGTAAATTTATAAAAGACTTCCTTTATGACATGTGCTACATTAATTAATATTATACAGGTGTTTAATTAAGCAGACTTTTCCTGTGAACGACCGCGTGTTTAAGTTTTAAATATTGTACGGTGGATTCAATTTATCTTTCAACATGTTTAATTTTATTTCATTATTGTTTTATTAAAGAATTTTTTATTAAAGAACGACTGTGTAATTTAAAAATTCCATTAAGCAAGCATACTCGAATTATGCATTACCTTTACATTTCGTCTGATAGATTAATAGATAGAAAAAAGCAAAATTGCAAAATTTTATAAATATAATTTAACCTCATACATTTATAATTTAACCTATTCGTAATTTAATATTATATACCCCAATTGAGTATTAGGGTAGGTAAGTTCTGTGCAAACAGATACGCCCACACTTCAAAATGTTTTAATATTTTATTCTAACACGAATTACAATTAGTAGTAAAAATTTAACACAGTTTGTGTTAAGTTTTTAATCAAAATTTTGTTTCAACAGTAGTAATTTATGCTTAAAAAATGTAAAATGGAAAGGTACTACGATTTGATGTTAAATTATCTTCCCACGTTAATGCGTACGATATACGAGTATATATATAAGTAAAGTAACAGCCTATGCATGTCCCACATGGCAAAGGCCTCCTCTATACAGAGGGTATCAGAGCCTAGTCCACCACGCGGCCCCACTGCGGATTGGCGGACTTCACATATCTTCGAAATATATTTTTTTTGTTATTATTTCGAAAATATGCAGATTTCCATTGGTGCCGGCACCGAGGATCGAACTCAGGTTGCTCGAGTATATTGAATTAAAGGCGAGCGCCCGGCCACTGGGCTAACACGGCTCACAGCTATCACGGCTAATATGCTATTGTATATGTTATTTATATTATATATAAATAACATGTACAATAGCAGAGTATGCGTACGCTGTTAGTTGGTTAAGTATGTATTGTCCGTCAATTTAAACGGAAGAAATAAAAGTAATCGTAAACGTTTTATTTTTTAATTTGACGCCTGTGCCATTGGTTTTTGTTATTTATGATTTTCAATCTGCATTTAAATTAGCTATGAATTACCATTAGAAATATATAATTACACGAATACCAGAGGCGTCCTCAAGAAGAGAACATAATTATATATGGTACATTTACGTAAACATTTAATTTTTGCTACATACGAGTATATGTCTATTTATAGAATGTTGAGCGTCTCTTAGAGTCATTTATCATTTACCAAAAACATCATAAATCTTTATTAATTACTAAGCGAGTCACAGAGCTTAGCTATCTGTCAGCTACGAGTAACTTATAACCTTAATATAATTTGTTATATTGACAATTTCATTAATGTATCCTCTTATAATATGTAACAGTGTATTGAGCTTAGAGAGCTAGAATATGCTAACGATAAGTATTTTTTTCTTTTACACAATTCTCAACTGTTACTTTATAGTGTATAAGATTCATTCGGTATATATTGCTTAAAATAATACGGACTCTGTCACCCTGAGTTACTTTATTTTTGGCTTATTTAGTTAGTTCTTTTAAAACTACATTTATTTTAAGATTATTATGAAACTACATTAATACACAATTTCTAATAAAAG
>OW152829.1:13928614-14059597 GCA_933534255.1 Iphiclides podalirius | reverse complement strand
CCACTTTGTGAAAGTGACGAGGAAACCCAAATGAACCTTAATGGTTATCTTGTACATTTTACGAATTGTACATTCTCAACAGACAAATAAATAGCGCTTCGCTTGCCTGAAGCATGATAAATAAAAACTGTCAGTAGTCAAAAGTATTTGGGTCCACGAACGCTGATTTCTGCAGAAAAAATCCCTTTAATATATTTTGACAAAGTTGCTTTGGTTCATACACAACAAAACACTTTTGGCGTCAAATCACTTAATTTTCTTCATTCTTCAAGTAGTCAAGATATCACATGAATTGAGAATTTTAGATAGTAATAATATCGTCCAAATTCACTTTGGTTACGATCAAAATAACTCCAGCTACCAAAACTATTTTATCCTTTAAAACGTTGATAGTGTCGACGCGGCGTTATTTAATTCTTGAAGAGATTTAAATATATGGCTTATAAGCCATCAAATGGGAATTTATGTTACACTTATGTCCGGTTTACATGAACCAAATTTACTTATCTCTTCCGGTAAGTATACATTCAAACTGAGTGCCTTGTCACACAACAAAAGTATTCAAAGTGTAAAATTATAAATGTTTATAAGAGAAAGTGGAAAATTAATTGTTTAACGTTATTTTATCACATAGCTGTAGCAATAATTAATGTTCACCACATAAGAGCAATTAAAACAAGATTATTATTACTGGTAATAATAAATGTTTAAATCGCTATAACAGTCTGCTAGTGAATCAAATTATCCTGTCACGGCAAGAAGTTGATACAAACTAGATTAAGACAAATCGACTACTGTTTAGTGTAATTAGTTTTTCATCTACATTTTTAAGGCAGGTGTAAAGATTACAAAGGTTTTTATAGATGTTGTTATATTGCTCGAGCGGTGTTTATTCTCGATGTTTTGACAATGACGAACGTTCTTTTCTATTTGTATTTACTTTTAAGTTTATATGCGGGACATGTTAAATGGATTGAGATCATCCTGAACAATTGCACTTGTGCTGACATTTCACTCGATACGATTTAATAATGAATCCATTGACATTGTATTTGACGAATGGAGCAATGTTGGGAGATTTGTATTGATATGGATATTTAGTTGTTTACTTGATTTTCATTAAAGTTTCTATTTTATAAAAAAAGGAGGGATGTTTTATTTATTTTGACCAATATTAAGAGATATACAAAGATTTTATTTTGAAACATAATGGATAATGTTAATAACTTAAAATAAGAAAAAGGTTTTGTAATCCTCGTGACTAGAATGCTAGTGTTTCATTTGTTGCTATGGTTACAGCATGCAATATAATTTCCGAAGGTGACGAAGTATATACAAATTTAAGTAGTAAGTTTTTTTTTTGTTTCTAAAAGGGCCTATCAACGATTGTTTACACTATATAAGTGTAACAATAACAAAGATAAGTTTAACGAAGAGCTGCCAGTGTTTCATATGATTGATTATTTTTAATATAATTTAATAGCCTTAGATTTGATGGATTGTTGTATATACAACAGTTTAATAAAATCTTATTTGAACCTACAGACAGACAGTAGTCTTAAGGATATTTCTTTTTACATTTCGGACACGACAATGTATAAATGCGCAATTCAATTTACTTAAATTTAACTTTACGGTTTTGCAGTTAGCGTTGTTGTGGGCATGGAAATAAAAGTTTGAATAGGGATAAATTTTATTTACACTCAACACCAATACATTACGAACATCACTCATATTGTCTTCGATGATAGTAGATTGCTTTAGGTTACAACAATATGAATCTTGACAACCACAGTTCACTTGTTTACATGTCTCATAAAAGTTTTAAAATAAGATTTAGGAACAATAAAATGGACTTTTAAAAGTATAATACTTATTGCTTATTAAAGGATTAATCTGTTACGTCAGTTTTTAAGAAATTGAACATATTCACTTGAATGAGAATAGGAGAACATTATTCGGCTTTGAACACCAATTCAAAAACACATTCATTGGTCCTTTATGTCTTCGATCTGCTCGTTTTAAATATGATTATTGTCATAAAAATATAAATTGATAGCATTTTCTGTTCAGATATTTCGAAAAATAACATTTCATTTCTTGTAACTTGCGAGAATAAAATGCGGTAAATTAAACAAACGTTAAATAAAAATATAAAAAATAATAAAAAACGTGCTGAGTGCAGCACAAGTAAAAAGGCGTACAAACCACTGATATGTATGAGAAGAGTTAACTGCGCTTTTAGCACCAATGCTCCGAACATACATCCAACATGACTCTCTTTTCAAGATCCTCATTATTAACTTGAAAGTATACCATATTATAAACTACATTAAACAGTACAATAACCACTAACAAGATATAAAAATCTACGATACAACACAGAACGACACAATATTAGAAGGCACGCCTCACACACGCAGAAATGTTGAAGTTAAAACTTATATACAAGAGTTCGCTTTCAGCTGGCTCTGAGTAAAAGGGAATTTAAAGCCCTCGAATAAAAAAACAGAAATGTTACCTTGTGGAAAAATTTACCGTGCATTTGCTTAATACGTTTTGTTTTAATTTAATTATAATAGACCTAATAAGTAAAGTTTTTTTTCTTAATCATTTATAGGAAAACTTTTTTAGAACTTATCTTGTGTAAACTCGAATCACCTAATGAAATCTAATAGTGTAGGAAGTTCATCCTTATTAATCATACAAAAGTATTGGAATATAATTAGAATATTATTTCTTCAAGAATTTCATTAGCGAATAGGAACACACCCACCCACACATGAAAAATTTGTCACAACGACATAAAAGAAAGAATAACTATGTATTTAAATTAGCAAATACGCTTAAGGCATCTCTAATAGTCTCCCGAAGGGAAATGCATATCATTAAAATTCAAAAATATGAAATTAGTCACAAGTAATAAAATTTTTAATTTGACGGTAAACTAGAATAAGGTGACATTTCGTTTAATATTAATATTACAAAATAAAATCAAATGAGAAAAAAGTAAGTTATGGACTTTAGGGAAATGGGAACATTGCACATGTCCTCTAACGCATAAAACCTAAGTACAGTACTATGTAAATGACATAGTACTCGACCATATTGCATGTCGACCTTTGGAAAGTGACATTTTGCTTATTTCGGCTTGATACAACGTCGTTATCTCTGTCGCAAGAAGCATCAACAGAGAGACAGACAGTGTGTAACAGAGATAACGCATTACGAAACCGAAAGTAGTCGATGCCTCTTTCCTAAGGTCGACGTGCAATATTTATACCCGAGTACGTTGTCTTGAGCTCAGAGATACGCACAAGTAAGTACTAATTACGTGTTTTTATACAATTCTTGCCCTGTTAATATGAAGTACATAGTCCGCTTAAATGTTTTATTAAGCCGATGACTTCAATTAATTTTCCTTTTTAGCTCTGCTTACATAGTAACTTTAGAACGAATTCAAAGTTAGTGTTAATTTTTCTTAACTTCTAATATAATTTATGTAACAGAAATATAATGCTGTTTAAATTTTAAGTGTCTGCCGAAAACATTATTATACGCGATCCATTATTAAGTTTCACCTTACTATTTACGTTATCAAGACGAACATTCAAACCTCAACGCTAATGTAAAAAAAAACTGCCAACCAACTGAAACGTCTCACGCAATTGAGCTCGATAACAACAAAAAGGTAGGACATAAGTTTTCCCAACAAAGTAATCAAATATTAAAATAGTTAGAAACCGATATAACGGAACACAAAAGTTAAGGCAGCGATAAAAGTATCGAGAAGCGACGCAACGGAGCGGTCGCGCAGGGCAAGGTCGTCGTCAATAAAGTGCAGACCGACGAAGCTGTCGCGACAAAATAGTCGTCAATAAAGTGGAGATCGACAACCCTTTCGCAACAAAGTCATTGCCGGGAAAGTGTATAGCGACCACCGCATAGCAGCAAAGTCGACGCCGACAAAGTGAACAGCGACGACCCCGTCGCAACAAAGCCGCCGCCGATAAAGCGGACAGCGACAGAGCCGTCGCCGCGCTATAAGCGGCGCAGCGGCACCGCGTACGGCGAGCTCCAGTCCCTCTCGAAGAGCCGCTGCAGGTCGGAGCGGAGGTCGCGGCTCGCGTTGGCCGCACTCGCCGCCTCGGGCCGCTGCAGCGACCAGCGCCGCGCCCGCCGTGTCCGTGAAGTAGTCGCCCGACCAGTTGGACGTGCCGACGAGCGCGCACCGCTCGGTCACCATGTACTTGTTGTGGTTGACGCGCGCGTGCGGGATCCTCTCCTGCTCCGGCGTCGACGGCACCACGAAGCGCCTCTGGGGGGCGGGCGATCGATATTTGATCGGAGATTTCTCTTTTGTGATTTGTAGATGCCATTCGTGGTGTTTACCCGGACGGACCTGCCTATTCGTGCAACGACCCAAGACTGTTAAGTTTAAGTTAAGTAAGGTTAAGTTACCACGTATTAACGTTTTCAGCACATTTTCTTTAGTATAGGGGGGGGGGGGATAAATAGGACTTCGCGATCGTAGGGCGCGTACTGGTGCCCGCCTCTCTGCATAACGAACACTTTGGAAAATGATCTTCCCTATTTTGCCCTATGTCCTTAGCGACAATACTTTAATAAATTATACACTTTTATTCGCCATTTACGACAGGGTATCTTACTTATATACCTTAGGTCTAGTTCTATAAGTTTACTCTATAAGTGTACTCGTAACACTACTTACACCCAAGTAGTGTTACGAGTATTAGAAGTATCATGCTAAAATTTGGCTACCGAAGGTGTTACTAGACGATGTGTACGATATAAACGATGTTAGGACACTCACAACTTGTATGTCCACGCCGGGGTAAGACTGCGAGAGCGCTGCGAGCGAGCGAAGGAAGTAGTCCTCTTCGGTGGGCGAGTACTTCCACCAGCTAATCAGCAGTTTGATCTTAACGCGGTGCTCTATGGCGGCGGCACGCAGTGCGTCGTCGATTTTCGGCCAGAACCTGCAATTCGGTGATATTTTCACATAGAACGCGGTATACTAGCTAATGCTTCATGCCCGGCCATCCCTGGACATCCACATGATTAGGGTCGCCAATGAAGACACCGTTCTTCTATAGTACTAGACTACTAAGGCCGTGACACTTCGCTATCGAACAATGGATAACACATCAACGGAACCCGTTTGCGTGTTCCTACAACGTTCAAAAAAATTAAGATTGCAAACCTGCGGTAGAAATACTCTGTGTCGGTAGAAATACTCTGTGTCGGTAGAAATACTATAATATAGTCGGTAGAAATACTCTGTGTCTACATAAAGGGGTAGATGTAGAATGTTCAACTTTATCTATCGCCTATTTTTATCTATCTATATATTTCAGAAATTTAAGACAGTTTGCTTTACTTTGCTTCCGTGATCGTAATATTTATTATACGTTTCTTTATTTAAAGACACGTAAAATTTACAACGTAATATCTACTCTCCCATTTTGTATAACAAACATTTTAATTTTAACGTAAGCTTGCTTTTTCTTCAGTCTTTTTCACAGTCTAATTAAACATAGTTAGCCTATTTTTTGCTACCAATGTAGAGCTTTAGCTTAAACTAATAAAGTGGTGATACTGTTTTCACCACTTTGTTCAGTAAAAAATGTTTTTTTCACGACACTAATTGAATAAAATTAATTTAACAGTTTGCTAGGAAAGTAAGAATTAAAAAAAATGTTATCTATTGTTTTTTTGCTATAGTTAGGGGATAGATAATTCCACTCTGAAATGTAAGTTTTCGTAGTGGAAATTGAAGGAAAAAGCAATCAGACAATAATTGTATAAACTTATTTTATATAAAATAAAATATAAATTGTATAACTGCTTATTTATATTCAATGGGCAATAACCGAATTCAAAATTTTTTTTTTAACTGAAATAATAAAATACTAAATTTTGGATAGAATTGTCATTTACTTCAGTTTTTTACGTTATTATAAGAAAAAATATTACAATTATTTATTGTGCGTAATAATTTACGAGTCACTTATGTGTTTGAAAACTCCGCATAGTGAAGGTAAAGTTTTTATAGTTATTCCGTTACGAGATCCACTGGGACGGACTCGGAATGTGTATGATGTTATAAAAGAAAAATATTTTTATTTTATTTTGTTTTATTCACTTATTTTTTATAATCACATTTCATTATCATTAATAATCACATTACAAAATATAATTCACAAAAATATTTAGCCATTTAAAAAGTAACAACAATTTTTACGGTGGTATTTGTGCCTTGTTGTGGTGGTGCCTGCCCATTCGTGCAGCAGCCTCGGCTGTTGCACGAATGGGCAGGCCCGTCCGGGTAAGTACCACGACCTCACAGAAGAGCAGCGTAAAGTGGAAGTATGACAAATACTTTCGCGTTTCGTCTGGTGAGTGAGGTGGCCGGAGCCCAATTTTCAAAAGGTGGTCACCGCATCTGTAACCCTCGGGTGTGGCAGATGTCCATGGGCGGCGGTATTGACTTAACATCAGGTGAACCGTCTGCTCGTTAGACAACTTTTCGCATAAAATACATTTTTTTGGACGTTTATACAACGAGAGGAATAACTATGTTTTATGTTTATGTAAACGTAGTTATTCTATATAGATTAACAGTTATATACATAATATATTACATAACTACTATGTTAACATAGTTATAGCGGTGAGTAGAATTGCGAAAAACTTTTAGCTACTGCTTAAGGTTATATCATTCTCGAAGGCTCACAATAAATACGGACAGGTGTCCTCATTCTGTGCAGCGTCATAAACGTTTCGTAAATTATCTTGTGCATTCACGGGACCGCAATAACGAAAGGAATTCCAATAAGCCTTACGCGGATACACAATGCATGGCATTCTGAGAAATCCATAGTAAAGATATCGTGAATACGTGGAAAGCATCAATTGATTCTTACCGAAACTTAGTTTAATATTAATATAAATATATATATATTTTTTAAAACATTGCCCTTATTTTATCCTGATAACTTTAACCTGTGTTGTAAGGACGTTTTACAAACATAAGTTTCATGCGGACAAACACCCAGATGCGAAACAACTATCTGTGGGTGACACAAACAGTCGTCCCGCCTGGGAATCGAATCCACGATCCCCGACGCCGAAGTCAATACTTTCGACCTATAGGGTAGAATACTACCTATAGGGTACCTCTGGTTGACCTAGAATTGTCATTTGGTTAAAAGCAAGGCCTTACAGCACAAGGGTATATTCAGAAAAATAAAAAAAGTTGAAAATGATGGTGAATTTTGGTGCTTGATAAGTTTTCGCGAAAATCTAAATCTGCCCATATCTTTTTTTCATGTTGACTCAGGACCTTGATTTTTATACACCTAACGGGGGATTATAGACCTCAGCGCCTGGTATAAATTTCAACTCGCTAGGTCCACCCGTTCCTGAAAACAGGTGACACACAGACGGACAGGAAGACGGACAAGGGAGTGATTTTATAAGGGTTCCTTTTTTTACCCTTTAAGGTATGGAACCCTCAAAGTAATGGACTATTAATTAGGAGTAGGGGTTTTTAGACAGGCAAATTTTTATCAGCAATTTGATCTTCAATATGAGTGTACGCTACGGTTGGTAATGGTTTTATTTGTTAGAAATAAAGGATTATGATCAATGAAGAGATATAAGTCAATCTTTCATTACATAACTTGTTTATACTATAACATAATAAAGAAGTTAGTATTATTGCTTCATTGTATGTAATGGGATGATTGTATGAACTTTTGTCTATTATAAATAATAAATCTAAAAAAAACTTGGCTTCTTTGCGGACAATACGACGAACCAACACAATATCTTTGTGACCTTGCGAAATCCTTATCTTCTGAGGAATTTTCTCCCTTTCAACCTAATACTATTACTCGTGTAGACGCTTACTATTCCAAGAATTGATTAGACGGATGTTTGTTACACAAACTCGAACAAATACGTTCTTAACAAGCTAGAGTGCCTATTTAACAAAGCATTATGTTTATTGTGGCTTTCAATAATATTATCATGTTACTCCAGTATTAAATGGCTTACAGTACAGAACAAAGGCGTGACTGTAGAATTCTGCTTTTGCTTTTCTCTATTTTAAACGATATATATTAAACATCTTAAGTTCCCTTCCTCTTTCCCTCCTAAGTCTTTTACTGTTCAGGATGCACTGCTTTGGAATTCCTTGCCTGATGACACCCCCCCCCCCCCCCCCCTCTATCCCTCATACTGGTACCTCTTGGTCCGTGACTTGTACTTGAAGGATCCAAGGTAGAATGTTAGATGTGATCGTTGTGCCACTACTATTTTTATGTTTATACATTATAATATATATTTATCATATTTTATATATTTATTATTAGTTCATATGTGTGTATATATTTTCAACGTGTGTATATAAATAATTTCAAGTAATTATTGGACCTACCACAATTTATCTTCACACTTCGGGTAAAATGGGAGAGAATAACGAAAGTTATTTATCTCCAAACCCCGGTGTAAATGAGAGAGTATGCCGAAAGAGTTGAGTTCTCCTTTGTAATCCTTGTTTAAGGTACTTGTAATAAAGAATAAATAAATAAATGAGCCGTGAGAGCTCCGTGTATGGACGCTCACTTTTAGTTTAAAATAAACTGCATAATTGTCGAAATACCAACAATAAAAAAAACTATTTTGAACATAAGTGATGTTCGGCAACCCCCCGTGGAGTCGCGTGGGGGACTATGGCATAACCCTGTGTATAGAAAAAGCCTTTGCCTAGCACTGGGACAAACATATGATGATAGTTTACTTTTTAACTTTAAATAAATAGACGTAGGTAATATGCGTAACTCATGAATTTCTTTCATTCACAGGCTACATTATCCATGAATACCGTTATGTGAAAATATTGAGAGACAAACATGCACATCGCGACCATTGAGGTAAAAGCTCCGACCCGTGACTTGGAAGAATCCGTCCTACAGACAATGGACAAACGTTCGTAAAACAGCCGTGGCAGAGATGTCAGCGGGTCAATTTTGCCGGGTCATTGGCTGCATCGCGTTACTCCGCTAAATGGGACGGAATCCGCCGCGCGGTGCCGCGGCAGCACTGTGAAAATTTACGAGCCCCGTTCCCCGTTAAAGTTTTACAGTGTGCGCCAATCGTAAAATCGTTCGTCGAGCTCACTGCCTAACGTCCAATCGATGACCGCGGCGCGACATAAAACGTGACGTCTCGGATGATACTCCAGCGTATATAATCGCAGCTAACATTAATGTTCGTAATTTCAATGATATATAAGCGAAAGTTCGGCTGCAAATGCTAAAGAATTGTATGTTAGTACAGTGATGTTTAATAATATAGATGATGCATGTGTGACAAATGCGCCCGGACACACCTCGCCTTTAATTCAATATACTCGAGCAACCTGAGTTCGATCCCCGGTGCCGGGGCCAATGGAATTGTTAATTTTAGGTGCTGACTTATCATGTGTTCAGAGGTGAAGGAAAACATCGTTAGGAAACCTGGATATTTTTGAAATAAAAATATATTTCTTAGTTAAAATCTTTGTCAAAAAGGTATTAAGTGCAAATTTTAGTAAACAAAATAGTTTAAATAATAATAAAGTGTAATAATCTTACTTCAATTTATGGGTGTAGATAATTGCTGGGATGTAGTCCATGACGGAGATGTAGATAAACTCCTCGGCGGACTCAATTATCGACACTATGGCCTCGTCGTCGTTAGTCCTTCCAGCCGGACTAAATGGTGGTGGAGAACTCTGTAAAAAGAATTTTCACATCACTATCATTATTACTACATCACTACATATTATAAAACAAAGCCCTCCGCCGCGTCTGTCTGTATGTTCGCGATAAACTCAAAAACTACTGCACTTATTTCCATGCTGTTTCCTCCAATAGATAGAGTGGTTGTCAACAAAGGTTTTAGTGTATAATTTGTCGAGTGTAAGTTATATTTGTTGGAAGTGTCGGATAAAAATAAACCGCTTGGAGCTTTCAACGAAAACGATGTCTAAACCCTTTAAGATATAACAAAAATATGTATGGTGGAGTTGAGTATCTTATATATGTCTACAGAATGCATCAAGTGCGTGATGGCATACTATGTCTATCTCTTAAGGATATATATATAATAAAGGATATATATATACTATATCATTTAAATTCTCAATTAAAAAGCGATAATTTGAAAGCTATCTACATCAATACGACTTGCGGGAACGGGATCAAAATTTCATGATTACCTTTGGTCGTGATAACCGACATTCACGCGGGCGAAGCTGCGGACATCAGCTAGTTACTCTCTATAATAAACTTCAGATATCAAATATTACTACTTCGTTCATATGGCTATAGATCATAGAAAGAGGTGTTTAACAATTGTGAGAAATTTATCACGTACTTATATACTACCGACTATCGATTATTACATGGCGAGGGGAGTGCGTGACTTATACGCGAAAATAAATAATAATTAGAAACTCGTTAAACATGCATCGATATAATTGGGAAACATATTTTATATCTACATATATAAATTAGTAGTAGATTTTTACGTTCCTATGTCTAAGTATGTGAAACAATATTCGTTTTTACGTTCACGATTCTGCATATATGAATCAATATAAGTTTATAAGAGCTTGAGATCAACCCAATTTGAATAGAAAAACTTGTATGACCTTAGTATAAATTTAAATTCAATCGCTAATTGACATTCTAGTCACTAGCGCTAACAGCAATGTATTAAGAGCTTTTAGTATATGTACATATTGCACAGTATCAACATAGGGGCCACGCAGTTGCACCACTGTTGCACGAATGGGCATGCTCGTCCGGGTAAGTACCACGACCTCACAGGAGACCGGCGTAAAGTGGAAGTATAATTCTTTCGCGTTTCGTCTGGTGAGTGAGGATGCCGAAGCCCAATTTTCAAAAGGTTATCATCGCATCTGGACCCTCCACATCCATCCCGCACCTCCGCCATCTCCGCACCCTCGGGTGTAGCAGATGTCCATGAGCGGCGGTATTCACTTGGCATTGGGTGAACCGTCTGCTCGCTTGGCAATTTTTCACATAAATAATAGAAAAAAAAGTTCCCTATTACCGCTTGTCTTATTTACCAAACGTTTTGCTTTATCTAATGCTGCACATACATTAACGCCATACTTAAGACTGTCACTAAGCCCTTGAACGTTAATGCTACAAAACATGCGAACGTTCAAATATAACATATAAGTAAAGTAACGACCCCCTAGATGGAGTGACCACCTGTGCAAATGTGCGGGAAGTCGATGGATGCAGGTGGCTCAGGATCGTACTTCGTGGCAGTCTATGGGGGAGGCCTATGTTCAGCAGTGGACTCAAACAGGCTGAAATGATGATGATGATGAAAGTAACAGCCTATATTTTTCCCAATGGAGGCCAAAGGGACCTGCCTCTTTAGTCCATCAAGTGGTACCTCACACATTAACAGACTTCACAATTGCACTCAATATTGTAGCTAACAATTTCATTAGTGCCGGCACCGAGATTTGAACTCGGATTGTTCGAGTAACTGAATTAAAAGTGAACGCCCCGACACTGCTGTCAGGGACATCAATAACAACAACAACAAGACAAAATGGGCTATTCAAACCTCATTCCATATAACTTTTATATTTTTTAAAATTTACCGTCTATGATTATTTAATATTATTATACTTCATATCGTACCGATTAATATTATTATACATTAGCCACTACGTTATCATTATAATAATTAAATTGTGTGGCAATCGTAAATATTATATATACATAAACTAGTTCACCTGGGAATTAATGGTCAGTGTCGTTATGATTAATACCCCTATTTTAAGGTATATTTCACTCGGTGGTTAGATAATTATTCGTTGATATTTTTTATGGGTTACTGTCAACAAAAGAAAAGTGAAAAGATTATAAATCGCCGATCGATGGCGCCGTTGCTAAGTTATTGGCTTCGGTATCAGGGGTCGTGAGTTCGATTCCCACACGGGACAAGTGTTTGTGTGACCCACAAATAATTGTTCCAGAACCCAGATCCCAGATGTTGTTTCCTAAGGTCCAAAAGCTTACAACATGATTCATATGTTGTGCCAACCCCACATTCACGTGTGACGATGATAAAGAATTGCATCCATTGCGTATACTGTTCATTGGCGGCCGAAATTACATAATGTCAACTGCTCCCTTACTTCCTTGCCACCATCTCAAATAATAAAATCAAATATAGCCAATGCTCGCATACTTTATTCCAGATCAAGGGTCGACAACCTTTTTTGGCTGCGGATCAAAATCAACTAGCATGTGGGTATGAAAGGGACCTTTGGGTTAGAGATATTTTCGTATTAAAAGATTATTTTAGTAATATGAAGAATGATTACTCTCATAGTTGTCAGTTCTTTATTTATAAAAGTTCCCTTCGATATCAATTTCGTCAAGTCTGGGTTATAGTTAGTCATTTTGAGATGAATCCAAGCATCTGAATTTTTGGCAGTTAATCTGTCCCTGTTGCTACTTAATTTAATTTAATTAGTGTAAATGCTTATGTGCTCACATATATAATTTGAACCGAATGAGAACAAAATGACAAAACCAACATGTTGGTATCATGAGAATCTTCTGAGGATTACCTTGTTGTCTTTTAAATATTTTCGCAACTTCATAAATTAAATCATCCAAATATTCAATTAAAAAAAAACCCCTATTTTTATACAAATTTTAATGTTTAATCGTAACAGGGATTGGATTATAAAAACTTAAAATAAAATTTAAAACCATTATAATGGTTCAGTATGTGTGTTAGGAACAAGTCTTGTCTTCAAGCTATTGTTTAACATTGACTTCGAGATACTTCTTGATGATATACAAATATTTCTTAAAGAAATCACCAATTTTGTTATGAAATATTTGTATATCATAACGAAATCACCAATTTCGTTATGAATTATTTGTATATCATAACGAAATAACCAATTTCGTTATGAAATATTTGTATACCATCAAAACTTTCTACAAAGCTTTTGAACGAACTTTTCCACTTAGCCATCGTATTTCAGAATTAACTGCAATTTTTTCATATTTCGATTCAATTTCTCTCAAAAAAGCTATGAAGCTATAAAAATATATATGTATATATAAATGCTGATCACGGTATTGTCATGTTTCCGATGGTAACAACCTTTACCATTACATCTAAGTTGTTTTAGGTTTCAAAATGAATAGAAACAATGAATTTTCTTCATCTATGTTACAAAGAAAAAAAACTGTGTGGCCAGCTTCATTTTCCGTTACTTTTACAAATCGAACGGTTTTTCCCCTCTACTTGATGCACTATCAGATGTTATGAGAAACAATATAAATACAGCGACAGTTTTTAAAAATGGCCAAGTTTTTTAAATTTTTAATGTACTGGACGAAAGATATCAGTGCGTACGATAGTATGTGGATTTCATATCTCGACGAAGTCGCGGCCACAGCTAGTTAAAATAAAACTCTTTGCCTAATACTATAATCATTATTAATAGATCTCAAGGTGGCGAAGAGTTCGATGCGTACACAATACATTGAATAGTTTTCACGGGACGTCCGTCAAGAACTCGGGCAAGAGGCATCGATTGAGCGGTCAAGTGACAATGGGCAATTTAGTTCGACACGCGACATAATATATCGTCGGACACCTTCCACGCGACCAGTTGGAATATAATAACCGAGATGGGGCGGACGATAAACACGCGGTGGACGGTAGGTGGTACCTATGTAAAAGTAACAGCGTACAACATCATCATTAATAATTAATATCATTTCAAACACTATAAAACGCGATTAAATGTAATCGAATTCATACGAGTTGAAAGCGTTCACGGAATAGAAAGGATTGATTAATTATATAAAGTATTATAGTTAATTAATACCAAACTTCTATTCAAATGATGTATTATTAGGTACTGGAACCTTTCGTCACTCTTTAAACACCTATTTTAGATCCAACACACACGTAACTGCTTACTTTTGAACGTTATTTAAGACTACTTTTACGACCATTTAGTACGCATCAGTGACTCGAAGTATAGGCGATATACTATTGACTCTATATATTATATATACTATTATATACTAACTATTATACATACGTATTATACACTAACTTTTGTACTAGAAATAATTCTCGTTGGTCTATTTTACTTTTTATCGGGATTGTTTTCTCAACTTCAATAAGAGTATGTACAGATATTATTTTACTAATTAGATCTTGTAAATATAACATAATGTATAGTACATTTATAAAGATTAAATTATTTCTTATGATCCATAAAATGCAAAACGTCAAATAACTAAGATAAACAAGATGATGATAGACAATTATGCGTTTATAATCAGACTGATTTCGCATTCATGACCATATACAGCGTGTCGTTACCATCGCGACAATAAATGAACACACGTCTAACGCTACTTGCCAATAATCATAAAAAAATATTAACGTTAAACAAAATCCATAATTATAAAAAAATATTTTTCAAACAAACTAATTAAGTAAAAAAGAAACAAAATTTGTAACAACCTATACAACTCGCGCCATAGTGTCGCATTACAAGCCTCTCCTTCTAACAGTATGTTTTGTCTCTTTTAAATTCATTCAACCCATTCATATGCTTTGTGACCTTTACAAATGAACTTTACGTTACGCTTTTATAGGTAAGGGTGTTCTAAAATTCTTTGTTTTGGAAAATTTAATAACTCTGTAAATATTGATGTTTAAGGATTTTAAATGTTTAATACAACTTTAAAAAGTTATCCCCTATATGTGTGTTCATTTATTGTCGCGGTGGTAACGACACGCTGTATAATCACATCGATTTGAAGCTTAAATAGAAACATTAAAAAATAAATAATAACTATATTTTAATATATAATAACTATAGTTTAAATAGTGCATGTGAACATATTAGGTACTGTTTACTTAATATATCACGGCTTATACCTGTTATATGTGGGTTAGTGTTAAGAGACGTATTAAATATTCAAAACATAAAGTTAACAGGTACGCGGGCATTACTCATACGAAGTGATTAAGTGTAGCGGCTACGGCGTAGCACGTAGCACTTTAAGCGCGACGAAGGTCACGACTTTACGGCTAACGAGTGCCACAGGAACAATTTTATTTAATATCTAAATTCACAAATTTAGATAAAAGGGTATGACAAGTGTTAGTAACTACAAGTTTTAACATCATAATAGCAATCGGTATAGGGGTGACACGGACATTAGACATGACATTAGACATTAGAGTGACCCGATGGGAGACATCGTTGAGATCCTTGAGCATAGTGCAAAGGTTCTCAAACTATTCTGCCTTGATAACTATGTCATTGGTAAATCGAAGGTGGGTGATGTATTCGTCACTAATGTATTATACCACGTCCTTTCCAGTCCAGAAGCTTGAAAACATATTCCAACGCAGCGGTGAAGAGAACCTTTCTGCAGTTTGATGCTAGTGGTACTACTAGTTGGTACTACTGGTTTTGTACTACTGGACTTTGGAAATAAAGTAATTTGTATTTGTATTTTTAAAATTTGTAATAATACCATTGCGAAATACTAATATACAGAAACAATGTTTCTAATTAGTAGCCGTCCAAAAATGTCCATCATTTCTGTTTATCCCTCTCGATGTATAATTATTAACTCTCAACTGCAGTCAAAACAATTATAGTATTGTTATTTTGAAAAATGAATTTGCTCGTTTTACTAATTGAATCATAATAGAACGAATAAACAAATTTTAATGAGAACATCTTGTTTCGTGCAAATGTGTGTCAGACACTTTATAAACGAAACGTGACGTAAATAAACACACGTATACCGAACCGCTAGCTTGCACAAGAGTCGTATGTTTTCGTTGAACATAATGATTATGTAGAATAATTTGTAAATAGTGGCTTAGTTGTCTTCGTTTTTCTTTACAAAGCATATATCATTCAAACCAAACCAACGAGTCACAATATAAAAGAGATACTCTCTTTTATATTGTGACTTGTATATGACCCTTTAATTAAATAAATTATAGTATATAACCCTTTAATTAAATACATTATAGTATAAAACCCTTTAATTAAATACATTATAGCATAAAACCCTTTTATTAAATAAATTGTGCTACACCAAAATCAACGTTCTGGGTAAATCTGACGTTTACCTGACGACTTGTGTTATTAATAAATATTGTATATAATCCTTAGCAGCTTAGCTTACTGTTATTATATTTGTTATGGTTATTTGTATGCTTTTTCTATTAACTGGTGTGAATTACTACTATATTATTTTCATTATATACTATTAATTCAAAGAAGTTTCTAATGTACATGGAACCATCACAGGATCACAGTTTAATTCAGTTAAGTGTTCAGAAATTTGAAACAGTAATTTTTGCACTTAGAAATATGACTCTTCACGGGAGACAGACAACCTTACGATGAGATATTATGTCATATGCACTAAATAACAGTGGTTCTTTAATCCTCTGCTACTTAACTAAGAATCTTTAATCGAAATATATATCAGATTAATAGGATAACTGTCTTGGTGAAATCTGATTCTACGAGGCTTTGGTGTTCCTTTGGTGGAGCTGGTCAGTTTTACACCAGAAGTAAAGCTATTTTTAATTAGCATATATTTGTTAATTGTCATATATGACTGCACGGCTGTTTTTGTATCTAATAAATCCATGTTCTATAAGCAGGCAGCTGTATAACTTCTGTCCCTCATTAAGCGTATACACCTTGTAAAACTTATAACCTTGAAGAAACGTATGAAGAGGAAACAGATCAGTATGTAAGTCACTAGATGGATTTGTTATATCCGTTAGGAGGGGTGTGATTGATATTCTGATACATAAACATTTGACGTGGATCGGTAGACCTTTATTACTTTGATGTGTGTAATAAAGTATAAAGTAATAAACGTATCTTTGTTTCTTTTCATAGGTTATGGAGCGTACGCTCGCGTCGGTGCATGATTGGTCATAAAATACAAAAAATATAACAGAAAGAACACGGAATGCATTAGATATTGATTAAATAAAAACAAATTAGTTTATTCCAATCCCATTTTTCACCTATATATAGGTACTTGTTGTTACAACATCTTACTCATTACCAAGTACGATCCTCTAAAATTTATAGAGAATTTACTATATGTTTACTCTTTAGAGTTTCACAGTATCCAGCGCTTGAAATAAAAAATAACACCGATGTCGTAGCGCGACCGAAGTCGTTTCCGCCGAATACCAGCTATTTACCTATTAGCGACGATTCCAACGAAACCGAAGACTGAGCCAACGTAGCATAATTATCGCTGGCTAATGCCGCGCCGAGGTTTCGTGGAAATGGGGGCGGAAATCGCGGTAATCTTAGAAGCGAGCGGCGATTATTACGAACGCTCACGAAACGCTCTGGTGTCATGTTAGTCTGGATTCGTTTTTCGTGCTCCGTTTTGGTAATACGAAAGCGAGCTAGCTACTTGCAAGACGTTCACTTAGTCGCTTTCCGTTGACCCTTTGTGGGTCTTGGCTTCTTATACAATATCCCTCAATTTGTTTCGAAGCTTGGCTCTTCGTCTTCAGTTGGTGTAATTTCCCATCCTCCTCAAGTCTTTCTCTTTCGGTCTTTCTGGTGCGGCGTCACCTTTGTCATTAGTTGCTTTCGTATCCTGCATTCTCTCCCATCTTAACCAAGTGACCCGCCCATCTTAACCGCTCTGACTCGTAAAACCTGACGATCATCTTGTCCGATAAATGTGTCCACTTCGTGGTTCTTTCGCTGACGGTAAGTACCCTCAGAGTCCTTCACTGGCCGGTTGATTTTTCTTTGACACATTTCTGTCTAACACAGCATGTTTCTGTTCGTCCTTCTGGTTCAGGGTTAAGGTTTCACATGCATAGATCACAAAGGTCTGATGATGGTTCGATAGATGACTAATTTAGACCTAGCGCTGAGATGTCCATGGGCGGCGGTTATCATTTAACATGAGGTGAATTGCCAGCTCGTTTGCCACTTTCTCACATAAAAAGAGAAGTTTATAGCTGATTGCATGATCTACCTGTTTATTACCAGCAACTATCCGCGGATTAATTTCTTCGTCTGCCTTGTTCTGAGAGGTAATCGATCCCTACTCTGATCCTACTTGAAGCTGTCTTTAACTTATTTATAAAGTTTTTTTTTTACTTTATTTATAAAGTTATTGAAATAATAAATCCTGTGTCACCTCATAACAGAGCCAAATCTGTTATGTTGTTACACCTCATATGTTGAAATCTATTTTAAGGTGTGGTTAGATTCCAAAAAAATAGACATACATCGTAACAAAAATACATAAATTACGCCCAAAAAACATTACCTTCCTTGGGCGGTGGCGTAAAACGTAGGAATCTGATATATACGATGTCTGAATATTTTATAAACAGGATTTTAGGAACTTGGAAAGGGTAAACGTAATGTCTACCCACGCCACTAGCTACGAGGCGTGAGTGCTTATCCATTTATGTCTTTAATATAAATTCACGACCGTTTTGTTACAATAATATAAAATTTAAACCTTCAATTCGCATCAAGAAAAGTGTTCACTTTTCGAGACAAACGTTACGAATGAATATGAATTGAGGCATGCTCCCCCAATATTTTCCTCTTGATTTGATTACATCTGCTTCGATATACGTTACGTATGACATATGACGAGGGACAGGTTCAATTTCCAATAAGTGTATGTGCCAAGAGCGTAGCAAGGGCGCAATATCTTTTGTTTTATGGTAATTCCATACTTGTCACTTTTGTCAATTTACCTATTCGTTCTTCAGGCGACAAATGATGGCATATTTTTGTTCGGTTGATGTTTTAAATTTATTTTGAGTGGTACACCAATTTTAGTAAACTGGCTTTGCAACCGGATCTTATGACATAAATCAAATACCTTTATTCAACATAGGAGCATTACACTCAGTAAATAACGGTAAGTACGGTCCTTCAAAATGGATGTTAGATTAAACGAAAATTATAATATCACGATCTGATTACGTTATGATTATATTATGAAAACCTTCATACCAATCTCACCGACACCTCAATTTCATAGTCATAAAACATTTACAATTTACATATCTACACTATTAATACAATTAATTACAACATAATAATCAAAATGTTTAAGTTTGTGTATATTCAAAAGGTGTAGTGGTGAATTACATAATAGTGAATTACACTTGTGAATATAATGGAACACAATAGTAGTCGGATAAACTTCATAAGTAACATTAATAACAATATATATAAATTTATTCTGAAGAAGCCTAATTGCAGTTTAATTTCTTTCTGAGCCCCACACTAGGCAATGCCTGTCCTAACATACATACATTGTAGAAAGTATCGAAAATAGTCACCCCCGAGAACTTTATACTGATTCAGGAACGTGTTGCGAAAAATGAATCCATTCGGATCAGCCTCTTTGCTGCTTATTGAATATTTGATCCGCCTAAGCTATTCACAGCTCCATATTAAAATATCCAGCAAATGTTACTGGTGACAGAATATTCGATATCTACTTCGGTGTTAGTCGGCTCTAATACAAAACGTGTCGCATAAAGGCCTTATTTCCGCGGTGTATCACAGTATAATTTGAAACACAAAATATAATATTCCCATTATGTTATTTCTCATTCGGTAAACTTTAAAATTTATTTTAAACGCATTTTAATTTGATTCCGATGTGAGTTGACTAAGTGATTTGAGTTAATTTCTGAAGGAAGATTTTCACTAGTGTCACGTTTTTTTTGTGTAGTAACCATAGGGAATAGATCATCTCGATTATTAATGATAGCTCAGTGTGCGAGTGTCGCTTTTAATTTAATATACCTACTCGAGCAACCGAGTTCCGATGCCGGTGCCGGCATCATCGATATCGTTAATTTTAAGTGCTGACTTATCACGTGTTTAGAGGTGTACGAAAACATCATTCGAAAAAATTAGGTCATGTGGTGGACAATGCCTTAATACCCTCTGTACAGGCAGGCCTTTGCCCAGCAGGTGCCCGCCTTGACGTGGCGGAGGGGCTTAGTATCCGTGGCTTGGTCACCCATGGCGAAGCCAGGAACCCACATTGGGCCGGCCTGCTGTGGTGGTGAACACTACGGGTGTTACAAATGTCAATGGGCGGTGGTTACAACTTAACATCAGGTGAACCGCCTGCTCGTTTGCCACATTCTCACATAAAAAAGAATTCGCCAACTAAAATACATAAAAAATAGTTATAAGGAACTCTTTTTATAGAATAACTCTTTTAAAAAATAAGAAAAATATGGGAAACCTCGAACAATATTCTTAATGTAATTATTTTCTGAATACAGCCGCTCTTTAAAAGTTTATTCTCAAATGTTATTAAAATATAATATATATTGATAATAATATTGATAAAATTAACTAATCCAATGACAGTAAAGGAAATAAGTAAAACAGCTGCTTATGTCAAGACTTTATAAATTGTATTAACAACCATTTTCTTTTTAGAATGTTGTGTAAAAGACACTACTACACATACAGTATTTAAAAAAAGTAATTCGATATTGCATATCCAAATTCATAAAGTTATTAGTAACTTCATTAACATTCTCAATTCGTAACAAAAAGAAACTGTAATCTTGGAATTATGCTCTCAAAGATAAAGATCTTTTATATTGTATTAATACTTTTTTTTATTTTATATTATAAAAGACCTAAAAGGGGTACTTAGACAAGTTATGTACTACTCTCTACATTCACTAGCTATTCCGAATGCAATTCAAATTACGTAATTCGGGAGACAACGAAGCACAATATGCGGGCAAAAGACAAAGCAGGTATCCAGTGATATTACAGAAACTACGCAGCACGGGCCACTTTAATACCGACTACGTTTTGCGTCTTACCTTTGTCAAGTCTATTACGGTCCGAAGAAATCGGATTACATGTGTAATCCAGCGTGTCCTTCGTTTCCCTCTGGTGACATTACGCTAATAGCCTTATACTCTATACAAAATAGAAAATAATGGAGCGAAACGGAGTAAGAAACGCATTTTGCTCGGTGGCTCGGAGCTCTTTTTGGACTTTGAACAACCATATAGTCTAAATTTAAAATACCTGTGCATTTTCTAAGCCCCAATTACACGAAATATTTTCAGCGTTTACATTTTTAAATTCTGGCAGCACGGATTGTTTTATTCGCTTAGTTGTTAGCGCTTAAAGAATAAATAGGAACACAAAAGAAATGGATTAAAATTCGACATATATATATATATATATATATATATATATATTGTTTATAACGGCTTCTTCTCGTTTCACGAAAGAGAATATCATATCCATAAATAGAAAGACCTTTCATGTCTGGCCAGTGACACTATTGGCACTGTTTAAAGCTTCTAGTCATTGTGAGCGAAGTTGTACTAATGGGCGGAACTCTGCTATATCCGGGATCGCCGAATATCTAACATTTTGTGTGGCCTTTAATGTATTCTTAGCGTATCTTACAAAGAAACTGCTGAATTGATTTCTTTACTGAGTACCTAAAGAAGGGAAATACATTTTTACGGCATTACGTATGGACAGGGGTCGGTAGCTCAAAACTATTATGCTCTTTGCCCAATGCACGAAATAGGAATTGAATAAATTTTCTCATCGATTACTTTAATAAATGCTATGCTTGTTTATGTCATGATTTTTTTTTTATAAAGTCATTTAAGTAAGTCATTTGATGAAATAATTGTAATCAAATTAACGCTTATGAGCGTTCTCATCATTTGCGTATAATGTTAAAATCAGATGTTTTCATTATTAATACAGGTATGTCAAACTACCGGGCAAAGGAAAGTTGTTAATTTTTACAACGTGAATTTAGAAAAAATATATGTACGCACGTAAGAAGTTTTACTTCTATAGCGTAAAGACATCAAATACAATTGATAACGGTTAACTAAAGAACTTGGCATTATTGGTAAACGTCAAAAATTTGTTATTGGTTGCCATCGTAATGTCGTGAAGGCTTATCGTAAAAACCTTACGCTCATAATTTTCCGAACGCGCCAAAAAAGTTTAACTTCAGAAAGAGAATTCGTTTAATAAGCTTTTAAAATTTAAACTTTTATACGAGAACCAGGATCCTTCTCGAAAAATCACCTACACGCCAACCACTTATAGAAAACACTTGGAAGGAGTGTCTGTAATGGTGTAGGTGTAATTTTCGCACCGGCAGTCGTTAGCGAGTCAACGGCTGATGCTTTTACAGTCTGTGGACGGGAGCGAAGCCATTAAGCGGAATGGCTGGCGGCACTTTCGCTAAATTGCAATTTTGCGGACGTTTTAAACAAAAATAAACATGTCCACAGGGTGTAGTACCGCTTATCGACGCCGAGATGCATGCAGCGTGCATCATTAAAAATGGACACTTTTATTAAAGTCTCAAAACAAATTTCTTGGGCCGTCGCAGTGTGTAGAATATTCGTAGAGTAATTTTCTCGGGAGTCTTTTCATAAATAGATTTATTAACCTTAATTACTATAAAGTGGACTCGAGTAACTTATATTTCTTACATTTTAGACTGAACCTGTACTTAACCTACTGTCATTTAATAAATGTTTCAAAATAATTAAGTAATTAAAAATCCAGAATATCTAATGTATTCCACAAATTTACTACCAATAAGTGATCATTCAATTCTAAAGACTTCATCTTTGCAGCATCTTTAAATCTTGGCTGCAGATTATGATGGAATATTTAATATGAAAAAAGTTAACTGCCACATATGTCTAAAATTCTATTCTAATACACTCTGTATGTATTTGAAATGTGTTTTAATTTTTTAACCGTCTGCTAGTTTGGCAACTATTAGATAAAAAAAACGTGTTTGCACCAGTCACTAGCTTCCGAACTCACATGTAGTGGCCACGCACCAGTACCCACTGTCGCAAGAATGGGCAGCTCCGTCCGGGTTAACAGTTAGACCTCACAGAAGACCTGCGTGAAGTGAAAGTGCTATACTTCTGCGTTTCGTCTGGAGGTTGCGGCAGCCGGGGCCCACTTAATTATAAGGTGACGAAACATCTGCAATCCTACGGGACAAACAGGCGGACGAATCTAGTGACCTTATAAGAGTTTATTAGGAGTTGCTTTTTTTTCTTTGGACTAGCTTTCATCTTAGGAGTTGCTATCAATTACATTCACTTTTCATATCTTAGTATCTGTCCGTACATTAGGTAAGGTAAGGTCCAAACGTGCATTAGTTGGCCACCCAGGGGTTTTACTGGGTAAAAAACCCCACATAACCCTGTCATGTAAGATGATAGGGTATCTTTTGAAGATCCCCCCCCCCCCCCCCGATACCAAAAAAAAAGATAAGGTAAGATAAGGTCGAACACTCACCGTGATGAAGGCGCCGTAGCTGCCGATGCCGTCGCTGATGTTGGCCGGGTGGTGGATGTTTATATCCGTGGCAAGGGAGGCCGGCCAGCTGTCTGGCACCACGGCATCGGGGGCACCCAGCTCCCAGTACACCTGCCGTACAAACGTACTCTCAAGTAATACTTACTTTGTTTTTTTGAGTTCCGTGCCCAAAGGGTAAAACGGGAAACTATTACTAAGACTCCGCTGTCTGTGAGTCTGTCTGTCGGTCCGTCTGTCACCAGGCTGTATCTCATGAGCGGTGATAGTTAGACAGTTGAAATTTTTCACAAATGATGTATTTCCGTTGCCTATATAACAAAAAATACCAAAAGACAGAATAAAAAAATATTTAAATGGGGCTCAGATACAATAGACATGATTTTTTTTGCCATTTTTATAGCCTTCGTGCGCGATTGCTACTCGCATTTGGCAAGTTTATTATGTGAGAAAAAAGCAAACGAGCTGGCGGTTCACCTGATGTTAAGTGATAACCACCGCCCATGGACATTTGCAACACCCGTAGGAGTTGCAGATGCGTTACCACCTTTTAATAAAGTGGGCCCCGGCGGCCTCACTCACCAGAAGAAACGCAGATGTGTAACACTTCTACTTCACGCCGGTCTTCTGTGAGATCGTGGCATTTACCCGAACGGACCTGCCCATTCATGCAACAGCGAACACTGTTGCGTGGCCCTACCCTGTTTAAGTTTGAGAGTTCTTGCTCAGTTCTTTATGTGCAATGTACAACGTGCAGACGGTTCACCTGACTGAAGTATGCAACCGACATCTACAATTTTATTTATTTACAATACATTAAATATAATTTTTAGCTTTCTGCACTTTCTCTTCATATGAATACATATTAACTATGCAAAATGTCAAATTCCTCCGTAGGCGTAATATTCTTAAAAAAGTTCTAAAGTTTTGCTTCGCGTATTATTATGCAGATAATTATCTGTTTAGTATTTTTTATAATTTTTAGTGGAAGAAATGGAAGGACGCCTTTGCCCAGCAGTGGGACACTAGTGGCTGAATACGAATACGAATATTTTTTTTTAATATCAGACGTAAGAAAATAAACAAGTAAATAGAAGAAAAACAAAAAACTTTAGTGACTCAATTTAAAAACTCCACGACAAAAGAACCCACAGCCGTAACAAAATTTTAGCTGGATAAACAATCTGTAGGTACACATCCATAACTACCCGATCAAAACATTGACCAAAAATACTGCTATTTTTTACCTTAAAAAACTAATTCTGGCAACCCTCACCCGGACTGGCAGCGCGCCAAAGCCGAGAAAAATCGCGCCGAAACTTGTCATGTCATCTATTCGCGTTCGATAAACAAAAGCGTGAACCGGTCCACGGATTTTGCGGCGACACAGACAATGGACACGTGTTACGTCGGCCCTATCCATTAGTGGCCCATTCTCTGCTCTGAATAGAGGCGCACATTATTGATATTCATGTGCCGCGATGAAAAATATTTGCGAGAATAAGTCTTGAATGTGTGAATTATTGAAAAGAGAAACCGATACACTCCGTTATCCATCCACTAATGCATGTACTAAACTTTTCGCGATATAGACATAAGAAACGCTATATGCAATAAGAAGTGACTAAAATTAAAAAAGAAAACAGTACCCCTTTTGCTATAGACAGGAAAATCATCGATCCCCTCTCTCCTGAGAGAAAACAGGTTTATTCGATGTTGTTACTAGCAACATTTTTGTACATGTTTTGAGTTACGTGCTAAACCATCTATAAAAATAAAATGGTGGTGTTAGTAAGCGACGAGAAGAACGGTAAAATCTCAGTATATATCAGTTTGAATGCAAACTCCGTTCAGAAATCCAATGGAATAAAGTCGCTGTGACACCTATTATTTTTACAAAGATACGTAAAGAAAACTAAACTACAGTGACGGATTAACCACGTAGCAAGAGTAGCAATTCAAAGTCAAAGTCAAAGTATATTTATTCAATATAGGCCTAACTTAAGCTCTTATTGAACGTCAACAAAAATCTATCACCGGTTGACTAAACTAGACCTGCACAGAGAAGAACCGGCAAGAAACTCTGCGGTCTTGTTCTTTTTGTTATATATATATATATATATATATATATATATTTTTTTTTATGCCTAAAACAAATATACACACTTATTTGGGTATAAAATCAGCAGCAGCCACGGGTCTTGCAAGTGCAGAGCAAGAGTCATTTCCAAACATCCTTGTCCTCTATGTATTCTTGGATATTATAGTAGGTCCTTGCCATTAAGGTAGTTTTTACAAATTGTTTATACTTAGATGCTTGTGGATGTCACCTATTTTATTATAAAAGTTTATGCATCTTCCAAGAAACGACTTTCTGGTTTTAGCCAATCTAAACCTCGGTACTTCCAGAGTGTCACCACGGGCCCGACGCGGTGTGGATTGTTTTTTCGTAAATACGATGTATAATTACTACGATCCCCGCAACAAAGTGGGTCCCGCATTGTTTCGTACCTTCGCATTAATTCGCACCCACTCTTCTCTGCCTTAGAATTAATTACTTGAGCGAAACTTATGAAATAAATAAGAGTATTAAATTGTTTTTTAACACTTTACACTTAAGAACCCATGCAGATCTTGATCTGCTATGGGTTTTTATAGGTTGTTATTTCTGCTATGGGTTTTTTTCAGCCCAAGGGCTGTTTGAAAAAAAAAATGTTAGGGGCCCGCGCTAGCTTAATCCGGCACTGCTTAACTACCCTTGAGACAAACGAAACAAATAAAACTATGATACACGGTGGAAGTTTAATATTCGGATTTAATGCTTCCCCGTAGCTGCAAAGTTAGCAAAAATGAGCTCTGCTTTTAATGTCTCGTCTGTAAAGGTCGCGTACAATAAATAACCTCAAAATGTTTTCTTTACGATGTTCGTACCCGAGGTGACACGATTACTCCTAGGAGGAAAACAGGAGACGGCAGTTCAAAGCAGAAGAAATAAACATGATATAGCTGAATAGATACCACGGTTTATTGTTATTACCTTGAAAGCTGCACTAAATTAGTTTGTTTGTCCAATGGAGTCTAATTCGTCAAGTTTTTAAGTCTGAGCTTGGCAATTGAACACATAACAGCACACGTAGAACAGTAAATCTGGCTAAATGACGATAGGCAATAGGTGGCAGGGTAAAGTAATAATCATCAATTTAATGTTGTTAAATATGTATATTTCCGTTTTTACCCTTTTCCTTCTTCGTTTTTCCCGTGGGTATAATTTTAAAGGTTGTATTCTTAAAAATTCTTCAATTATTTTAAAGTTAGTTTAAGCCACTTTGTGTACAGAAATGCCGTTTCTGGTGAATACTGTTGTTTCCTGTAACCTGTGTAACTTTCACTTTTGGTCATGTAATGTACTTTTAAAAATAGTTCCATTGAGCATGTCGTGTAACTAATTATGTACCCAGTTGGGAATCCCATGTTTAAAGTAGCAAAGCACATACTCTTTCACACAATTTACCACCGCCAATCGACGACATTTAGCATACGAGACGCCGCTGATAAGTTCACGGCCTCAAGTAATAATTAAGGAAAATACACTTTTATATTTTTCAAAATACTCCACCGAGTGAAATACAATCTTCGCATCTAGACTATACTATTTATAATAAAATTGAAAAAATATTATTTTGATTTCTCGTCAAAGTGGATTTCATGAAAAAGGGGTGTTTTTTATATTACTAATGAGTTAGTCCACTAGTGGTAATTTTAACGAGATGACACGTAATCAGTAGGAAGCTCAAACCGCGAACATAAATTTTAGTTGGCACTCGAAGATTTGCCAACGATTTAGCAATGCTTCCCTACAAATAAACAACATCTTTGTTATTAAGCAGTTTAAGACTTCAGGTGAAGAATTCTATTATATATAGCAATTTAAATTGCGAAGCAGCAATTAAAAAAACGAAATAAAAGTGCTCACGGATGAAAAAACGTTGGAACGTAATTTCATATACAAGCACGCAATGCAGGCAAAGATAGCGAATGGTACTCAAATTAGCTTTAAAAATATACAAAAGTCAACAGCCTAGATTACTTATAAAGCGTCATCAAATAATTAAATTGCACTGCTCGCTATTTAAGTCCATTATACACGACCTAATGGAAAAAAAAACAATTACACCTCGTGGATCAGCCTTGTGGCTGACGTGTCATGCCATGGCAGCAATAAAATGAATAATGTTCAAAGAGTTTATTCGGCGAAATTCATTATTCGAGTGGAGAAATACGTATTCACTCCCACAAACAAACCCCCTTACACCTTGAATAAATTTGTATGAATCATACTTTGGACAATAGAAGTGAACGATACCTCCATTGGGTCATATTTAATTTTCACATTTATGCATTTCAATGAAGAACTACGCCCTGCGACCCTGTCGGTTGGGGGAGGAGGTTATGTGGGGTTATTATCCGCCAAAACCCTTTTTGGTATCGGGGGAGTTTTTCAAAAGATACCGTGTCATGCATGACAGGGTTATGTGGAGTTCTTACCCACTAAAACTCCCTCGGTGGCCACCTTCTGTACGTTTGGAGGGACCCCGTGATCTCCTATGGAACGCACCGGTGTCCCTCGGTACTGGGCGTGAGCACGCCTCGGAGAAGGGTTAAACCTTCCCCGATTCCCTCGCCATCTTGCAGCAGCTCGAGGCCACTTCGAGCTGCTGACAATCCGTGTCCCCTTTTAGTCGCCTTTTACGACAGGCAGGAGATACCTTAGCCTTATGAGCCCGGAAATACAGGACTGTTCCGCCAAAACCCGCAGGTGGCTACCTCGGTACGTTGATATCTCCTACGGAACGCACCGGTGCCCCACCGTACTGTGAAACCATGAGCGAGATTCGTCTACGTTCCCCATTTCCCGCGTTGTTTTTCGGACAACACTAGACCACTTCGTGTTGCCACCCTTTTGGTTTCAATTCAATGGTTGATCAGGCCACGGCGCGATCGTCCATGAATCCAGTGTCTCTTTCACGCCCTCCATAGGCTTTCTAGACCATGGAGTGTGGTGATCACTTAAAATCGAGTTGCTTAACTCATATAAAGTAATTATTCTGAATAAATAAATAATAAATAAACATTTGCGGACACATTACTATAAATTTTGTTCTGTAATCCCAAAATAAGCAACGCTTGTACTATGGATACTAGAAAACTGATAAACATATTTAACCTTATTTTTCTTTTGCAAATAAATACATATTATACATATATATAAACACCCAGTAAAACATCCGGAAAAACACTATATATATTCATCACACAATATTTTCCCAGTAGTGGGGATCGAACCCATACCCTCTGGCGCAAGAGGCATGTTCGCAACTCCCAACGCCAATCGGGTCGCCAAATTCTCACGACCACATACGAAAAAGGTCGTTATAGTAAAGAAACGAACAGTTTATCAACTACGCGCGGCTGACAATAAAAAGGAAATTACAGGCGTTCATTCATAATAAATAAACAAAAACTGTAAAGCAACAGGCTTTATGCGTGTCAAATGTCAGTTCTGTAATACCGTATATCGTACGTGCTGGATTGTGGCCCATTCAAATGGACAAAACGTTTTTACAACGATTTGACTAAGAAACGAGCAAAACTTCGTTTCTGACTGATTCAAACGTTGTTTTATTTATATTTGATGTACCCACTTCGTGTATCTATCGATAAAACGAAGTAACTGTACATTAAAAACGTCTTTCGTGATCTCCGATACCATTGAACCATCGCATCATACCAGCCCATTAGCTTCAGGGATCGGCTGAAAAGTAATAGAGTCGAGATGCAGTATCCTTTGTGTCGGCCATTATAGAGTACAATGGATGTATGTGAACATTTTATTTTATATCGATGCCTACAAAATGTTTAATAGTTGTTCTTTTGGAAAGTGTCGAGTAACAAAGGAATTTAAAAAAAATTTAAAGGCTATCGAAGTATTGAATACTGTATATTATATATGTTATTGATTATAAGAATTAATGAAAATCCGTTATTATAATCTAACCTAAAAAACCTAACTATTAAGCTTTAACAATTGTTATATCTATTGCTAAAGTTTACTAATTGTGGAAACATCCATTGTACTTTATTTCAATGTTCTTTTTTTTTAATTTTCTTCAGTATTCAGGCATCATACTTTTTGCGTATACGGTTTAAGAAATCAAATGTTTTGTACACCACGAAATTAATGAGATTAACAACCTATAACTCTTATATTGTTTATTATAAGTATGTATTATAAGGTTATATGTAGTACATAACTTAGTAAAAATAACTAGTGCTAGACCAATTTGGACTGCCCACTTAGGCAGGAATAATATGCTTCATGAATTTAAAATTAAGTAAAGTAACAGTTCACTGCTGGGCAAAGGTCTCCAGGCCCTCAAATGTCCTCTGTACATAAGGTATCAGGGCAAATTCCACCACGCAACCCCATTGCAGATGGCGTACTTCACGTATCGAACTATTTTTTTGTTATTTTTTTCAAAACAATATGCAGATTTTCTCACGACCTTTTCCTTCAGCCCTGAGCACGTGATAAGTGAGCACTTAAAATTAACAATTTCATTCATTGGTTTTAAAACGCTATCAAATCTAAATCAAATCTAATAACGCATAAAATATTTGTATGTTTATATGACACGGTTTTTTACAATATCTACATATTCACATTTATACATGCTCTCATGAACATCATACATTGGATTTTCAAAGGCCATCAATACGGCAAGCACCTGCTTAATCTGTGAAAAATCCGATCCGCGAGCATTCTCATAAGCAATATGCACGGCACGACATTCAGACCCTTTTATTAGCAATGTAATTAACCAACCAAGGTCTAATGAATACAAACAAGTCCCCAGTGATTCAGCGTAAAATAGGTCATTAAATAGGTATGCATACATACCGACAACTTCACACGAATACCATAACATCGCTATACGGGCGGAAATAAGAAAACGCTTAAAGCAAACGATCTTTTACCCAGCCCTGACCTTTGCACTATGCAAAAATTGTTTGCGACGGAACATTTGGGGAGCCGTTGTGAAACTGGAAAACACGCACATCAAAAATTACACGGGCAACTTGCGCGCTTTTAACCGGTAACTTGTTCGAAAGCTAGCTGATACTATTGGTGTTTCATCAAAGTAATTTTACATTTATTTAATTTTAATTAACATTTATTTTCGCCTTTACATTCGAAAGAAATAGATGAAATACCACATTATATAATACTTTTTTTTTGTTGTAATCAATGCCCTTACTACTATAGGATAATATCAACCTGTGTAAGAAAGTTTAACAAACATGAATTTCACAAACAAAAACTGTTGGTCCCACAAATAGTTGCCCCTTGCGGGAATCAAACTCACTACCCCCGGCGCCGTAGCCACTACCTTAGCAACTGCGCCATGGTGTCATCGAACACACTAAACATCAATTCGCGGCCCCAAAAATGGTTACGCCTTGCCTCCAAAGAAATGGATGTTCCGTCATCCGTATACTAACAGTTAGAGATTTGAATGTTGACGTCAACCATGTATTGGGCATCAAAACTAGACTCCGTAAGTAGTAAGAAAACATCATTCTGCCTACTGCGATTTCAATGACGCATATATCGCTATGCAGGTTTCTTGACAGTAAAAAAACGCGACGTAACTCGCGAACGAAGCGCACCATCTATGAAAACCGCAAAAAAAAAATCATAACAGGACGGACGGACGAACAGACATACAGAGAGAGGAGTCTTAGTAATAGGGTCCCGTTTTACCCTTTGGGTACGGAACCCTAACAAGGTATGAGCCAATATTATAACATCGTGTAAAAGTGACGCGTCGCTATATTACCTAGGAATAAATGCACCGTTGGGTCTTTATAGCCTTACAAATTTCTCTTTTCGTGGCATATTAGCTATAAAAGCTGAACTTTGTGGACGCTGAGGTAATTAAGTCGCGAACGGCTCACATCGTCTGCTAATGCGAGTAGAACCGCTATTAAGTTCTGCGTTAATGTGCCTTAATATCAGTTTTGTCTGTGCACACTACAAGCTTTGCTGTAATAGCAAAATTTTATAACATATTTTACACGTTTTTGTTGTAATTTTATGTTTTAAATAATTATACTACATGCTTTTTATAGTAGTGAAAGGTTTACATGTTTTATACGTTTTTATTCTAAATGTTATGTTTTAACTTCCATGTAAATAATTACACTACATGCTTTTTATGGTACTGAAAGGTTTTACATGTTTTACACGTTTTTATTCTAAATTTTATGTTTTAACTTCCGTGTACCTACAAAGAGTGGTCTATACACGCGGAAAATTTAAACCTGGTCTCATTTTAACCGAATGTTCATCGTGTGAACCGGCCAGGTATTGGCATGCAAACTTCGCGAGAAACCTTCCCCGTGTAAATGGGCCTTGAATAAATAATATCCAATCTCCAATAAGTAAAGAGACGTGTCCAGTGTTAGAAGAACCTTTGGATGCCGACCATTTATCAGGGGAAGGGTTCTGTGTAAATCGGTTTAATTCTACCTGCGAGGTCCACATATCCAAGCCACCAAATTTAAAAATATTTCTTTTGAAATCTACAAGTGGGTTCTTAAATTAGATCTTAATTTTGTATATTACTGACTGGCCATAGTAAAATAAAAGAATAATGAATAATATTCCATTATCACAGGAAACATTTTTTACAGGATATATTTTATGATTTTATTCCGTCTTCGAAAAATTTTAACCTAACATCCGCTCCGAGTCTTATAGCTAAAAATAACTGTACGATATAGACGTGTTATGAGAGATGTGTGTCTATGTGTTTCAATCTTTGATGATCATTTGAAAATAGACTACATAAAATCCGTGAAAAATCAAAGACACAGAGAGATTGACAGTGTGATAGTAGTTGCTATAACAATCGATTGTATCAAAAAAGCCATTCCAAATAAAGCTTTAATCTTTAGCTTTATTGGATGATGTTATAATTTCAAGCGAAGTAAGTACAAGCCATTAGACATTCATTCGAATTGTATATCATACGAAAATGAAAGTAAACAAATCCATTAACTTATAAAATCGTTTCTCCTCACTGGGGTCGCGGGCAGTAGTTTAATACAGTAAAATAATACAGCAAAAATGTTAAATGAATTCAGTCAACTCGATAACAATATATGTTAAGCCTTCAAAGGAAATCGAAATTCAAATATTCATAAATAATTACAAGTAGGTAATTATTTATGAATATTTGTATCGGTGATCTCAATTCCGTAGCTTTTTCTTTGTACTTTGAGAGGATCCACGTAATAAAAATGTTTAAAATATTTTATACGTTCCACGGAAAGAGTTTCGTAGGTATAAACGGCGCAAAGCCTAAGTCCGTGTTTCGCAATTCGCAGCAAAGTAATATGAGCATTAAACCCTCTTGAATAGGTTCTATATTCGGATTAGAAGCAAAATCGTAACATTTACTTGAGCGTCCAAAGGCGGTGGTAGGTTTAGTTTTAAAGCCGTGCGCGCCAGTTTTAATTTTTTGTATTTCGAACTCTACGGGCTATGACATTAAGTACATTTTACTATTTAACTGCTTTCTACCTTTCAACTCATCTATGCGTACACGAATGCGCTCTCTTCACTCTAATTGGCAATGCTCTTAACATTAACGGACTTATGGCCGGTTTCAATATTCTATCTACAGATAGATTTGGAGATAGAATTTTGACGTAAGTATGGATATGGAGGTAATGTTAAATACTTATCGCTAATAACCGAATCTATATAACTATGCTAGAGCAAACTAAATATTGAAACATGAATTACTTCACTTTGTAAGGTATTTTCTAAGGGTCTGAGTTATGTTGTATTAATTTGTCAATGTGCCAGAAAGTAATAAGTTGATCATTTTACTTACAGAAATCACTTTTATATGGTATTTAGCAACAGGTAGCTCTGTTGCTATCCGAACCGTCTTGAAAATTCACAACATCAAATAGTTGTGTGTAATCGTCTAATCGTCGAAATTTGTATTTGATTTTAGAAATTAACAGCTATTTATGGATATCAGATAAGGGGTTTCCGCCTATGTGTTACTACTGCTGCCCGCGACTACGTCGGCATAGAATAGGCTGTAACATTCAGACAGAAAGACAGATATACATAAAATATGACTGTATAATAAATTATAGCCTATGTCTTATTCTGATGTATAAGCTATATTATTGATAAGTTTCATTAAAATCCATTCAGTAGTATTTGCGTGAAAGAGTGAAAAACATCCATGCATTCATACATACAAACTTTCGCGTTTATAATATTAGTAATGATGAGAACGGTTGAACAAATTTTGATAGAACGAATTTTATAATGTTAACACAATTGAAAATATCACAAAACTTTCAAAAAAGTCAATTCAAATCTACACTCAGCAGCTTCTATGTTGCACGAATAGCCGAATCATCCGGGGATTTACCACGGCCTCACAGAAGACCAGCGTGAAGTAGAAGTATTAACGTCCTATACTTATCCCACTATACCTATACATATACATATCCCACTGCTGGGCAAAGAGGTATTTAAAGAGGTCATCTGGGCATAGTTAATCACGCGGCCACACTGCGGATTGGCGGACTTCACATATCTTCGAAATATTTTTTTTTGTGATTATTTCGAAAATATACAGGTTTCTTCACGATTTTTTCCTTCAACGTTATTGAGCACGTGATAAATTCAGGATTTAAAATTAACAATTTCATTGGTGCCGGCACCGGGGATCGAACTCAGGTTGCTAGAGTATATTGAATTAAAGGCGAGCGCCCGGACAGTTAGTCGGGTCTTTCGTAAAATTTGACAACACACTGCAAGCCCTTAGGTGTTATAGATGTCCATG
This sequence comes from Iphiclides podalirius, assembly GCA_933534255.1. Classification (NCBI taxonomy): domain Eukaryota; kingdom Metazoa; phylum Arthropoda; class Insecta; order Lepidoptera; family Papilionidae; genus Iphiclides; species Iphiclides podalirius. The sequence goes on along the minus strand of OW152829.1, from coordinate 14,025,139 downwards.
GGCGGCGGTAATCACTTAACATCAGGTGAACCGCCCGCTCGCTTGGCAACTATTCACATAAAACAAATTATTCGGACATACTTAACCTTAACAGAGTTCATTCCCGCTATTGAACAGGTATACCGAGTTATCGATACTCGAAATAATAACGATAAAAAATTTCAAGGACAAAGAAAGAAAATACTCACATCGAAAACTTTCGCCAAGTCCGTCGCCATACAGGAACAGTTGTAAGCGACGATTCCAAGCTCCTTCACCTGTTCAAGCAATTTCAATCTCCATCAAACCGATTAAAAATTGACGAAGACATTTTCCTGCTGGCAACACTGGGGCCAGTCTTTGGGAAATGTTTGGGGAAATATTTATCATTACGATTATTTATTAAAAAACGTTACGGAGCCGTGACAGTTCAGTGTACGGGCGCTTGCCTATAATTCAATATACTCGAGCAACCTGAGTTCGATCCCCGGTGCCGGCACCAATGAAATTGTTAATTTTAAGTTCTGAATTATCACTTGCTCAGCGGTGAAGGAAAACATCGTGAGGAAACCTGCATATTTTCGAAATAATAAAAATATAAAAATATTTCGAAGATATGTGAAGTCCACCAAACCGCCGTGGGGCCGCGTGGTGGTTTATGCCCTGATACCCTCTGTACAGAGGAGACATTTGCCCAGCAGTGGGACATGTATAGGCTGATACTTTACTTTTACTTTATTAAAAAAACGGAGCCATCATCCCTATTTTGAATGTCTAACACATCCAACATATAATAATTTTGTTCTGTTTTTATTGTATTATTATGCTTTTTTTTATCATTGAGACTAAATCAAACCAACGACAAAATAACCTCAATACAGATTCGTAGTCAAGCAAAAGAACTAGCCAGTGCGTAAATAAACGAAGATCAGTCTGACCGTCGCATCGCTGGAAGTTAAACCTTAACACACAGAGATAAAGTTTATTACGCTTGCAACTTTGCTACACGTGTATCGAGGTACCGTGGAGGATTTAATTAAATTTTATTTTTTCAACCCAAAAGGAAAACGGCTGTCGCTTGCAAGGTAACCAAAACTGAAACATCTGAGTTTTCATTGTTTAAATGAAAAAAGTTTTGCACGTTTATATATAAAAAGGCTAAATAATAATAACAAAAAGAGATACGTATAAAAAGCATTACAATTAAAAATGCATGCCAAATTCCAAGTTGATTTTATAGAGATTTTAACTGAGACAGTGAGCAGTAAGTACAAGGTCAGCTACGAAATTTAACCATTTCCAAACCGGATATAATCTCGCTATAGTTTCTTGTCATTTTCTTCCATTTACAAAAATTAAAAGCATTATACTTTTGTTTCGATCAGTGAATGTTGCAGCAGGGAATCTTTAAACTTATATCTTATAATAAGTACATTAAAGAAAAAGGCATAAAATACTCTCTTCAATGACCACCTTCATGTTCAAAGAACAGCCGTCAATGGCGTTACTTATAAATACAATCAATTATTACTCCCTTTCTTGATACTTTCTCTTTAAGCCTACAAATCATCTCACCTGGGTTAGCGAACGCCAGTCCATATTGGCGCTCCCGATGTAGAAATGGGTGCGGTCTATTATCCAGAACTTCGTGTGCAGCACCCCGCCGCCCAGAAGTTTCGAGAAGTTCAAACTCCTGACCTGTACAAATGTAACATAACAAATGAACTACGACATGATTTTGCATTTACGCGAATATACATGGCTAGATGAAACTGTGTCGTGGTGGGGCCACGCAACAGTTTCTGCTATTGCAAGAATGGGCAGGTGCACCCATGGAAGCTTTGGACCCACAGAAGACCGGTATGAAATGGAAGTAGAACACGGTAGCCGGGGCCTACTTTTTTAATGTTACTCAACGCAACTGCAAGCCATCGGGCGTAGTACATGTTCATGGGCGCCGTATTCAGTTAACACCAGGGGAACCATGAAAATAAGCGACAACGTATTACATGAAAATAAGCTATTTAAATTTTAACGTGATTTATTTTCAGTTTAAATCCCCAACGTTTCGAACGGAGCGTTCTACAGTATTCGACCCGTTTTATCTGTCCCGTGACCATGAACCAAACGCTACAAAACAGTTTAATTTAACCATGAACATTTTTGTGAAAAGTGGCCAACCGAGCAGACGGTTCACCTGATGATAAGTGAATACCGCTGCCCATGGACATTTGATACACCCGAGGGTTACAGAGGCGTCGACAACCTTTTGAAAATTTGGCTCCGGCTACCTCGCTCACCAGACGAAACGCGGAAGTATTTGTCATACTTCCACTTTACGCTGGTCTTCTGTGAGGTCGTGGTACTTACCCGGACGAGCCTGCCCAATCGTGCAACAGCCGAGGCTTCTGCGTGGCCCTACCACCGTAAAAATTCGTATTCGTAAAATATTACCTAAAGTATAACATATATTTTCATATCGTGAGAATTATCGGTATCCACGATGGATCATGCGCGATGGAGTTAAGAATCATCATACTCCTGACTTTATGCCACCTAAGAGGTGACAACTCAACATGGTAATAATGTTGTAAGTGGTTAGGTTTTTACGCCCAGATCCGGAGAAATTATCAAGGGTCACACAAATAGTTATCCCGTGTAGGAATCGAACCCACGACCCCGACGCCGAAGCCAATAGCTTAGCAACTGCGCCACCGGGCCATCGAATTTATAATTACTTAGATGAATTAGACCTTGTTATTAACTAGGTAAGAATAATATTACATAAGAATGCCTTGAAGCCGTTTAAGAACTTAACTGGCTTTAAAGTGAATTCAGTTAGTTTAAACAGGAGCTTAGTAATATTTCCGGTATTTGAGTTAATAAAGGGGTAAGTTTCAATTAACAATCCCCTTTCTCAGTGCCTACACAAAACATTATTAAATTGCTCTGTTATACAAGGTATTGTAAACTACAACATGAAATTGCTACACGAAAGTCATTCTTATCACCATTCTAATAGGGATGAAATTAGAATGAGTTTTACGAGACCTGTGCCGCTTTCTTCTTAAGCAAATACTCTGTATCTATATTAGGGTAGTCTTTTGAAGGCCAGTTTTGAGCAATTTTCAAATTAATCCTCCTCTTTGACCCGGCAGCGTAGAGTGCTTGGAACACTTGCTCTCCCTTAAAAAAAAAAAAGATATTTTATTCAATTCTAATAAAATGCAAAGCAAAAATCTCATGTCAAAGTTGTAGTAATATAAATAAATTATATAGGCAAGGCCTGTACATGTTTTTAGGTGATAACTTGTAGACAATTTTACGTTTGATATATTTATATCAATTCATACATAAATATAGTAATAAAATGGTACAAATTCTTGTAACAAAAACTATAATCCAGTGTTTGTATGCGGATGATGTTTTACGCAACGTAAAATTAAGCGCGGATTCAACGCAGTGAACAACAAAATTGTGCTTTGTCATAAAATTTATTGAAACTAAGAAATGCAAAGCTGTTTATTGTACTGTCCTTGACATAATATGAATGACAATGTAATGTGTCAGCAAAAACCTTGATGGATAAAAATGAACACAACTTATTATTAATTTTAATGCAATACACTGAAAATATGTAACATATTTAATCTTATTGAAATATTTCATACTTAATGTGAACCAAAAGTTAAAAACTTTATAAACAGCCAAATTCTACCTATCATGTGACAAACTGTAAAATCATATACATAATTATATTATAGTAGTACATTGTGTTTCATTAAAAAGATTATAATTGAAATTATATTGAATATAATATTATAAATGAAATTACTAAAACTTACCTCTATAGAGGAGTTATAGGGATAAAATTCATTAAATCTAAGAGACCAATAAAAAGATGCTATTTCTATAGACTTTTGAGCTTCATCTATTAAATCTAACCAAACATTTTTTGTAGGAGTATGCGTCATATTTGCTGGATACATATGCCCTTCGGGAATACTCTCTACTAGAGACATTCTGTAACAAAGAAAACACACTAATAATAAGAAGCATGTAGCTAATATATATAAATATTTAAAAGAGTGAATATTTTTAGTGCTACTATAAAAATTTATATCCTTTGAAAATTTTGTTAAAAGAAAAGAGAAAATAAAAATAAACATAGGATATATTATTTACTTTCCCTTAACTTGTAAATTCATTTTTTTATTTTATTCACCGTTAGTTATTTTGGAAATATCCTTTGTTCAATACACAAAGTATTATAATCATGACCTCACTAATCACAGTTATTCAATAATTACCACTGGCATTGAAACACTGAATAATTGCAAAATAATTTGTAAACATTGAAGCTGCACAAAAATTGATAAGACATCCCTTTAGCAATAGTAAATTATAAAAGAAAAATAACAGTCCAATCTGGTGTTATATTATTATATAAATCTTACCTGCACTCATCCGAGCAATGCACAGTGATGGGAGCTGCGGCTGATGAGACATGGGCAACATTAGGCTGATCTAACAGTGGCACCAACACAACAAGAACTATCAACAATATCACAATTGAAACAGGAATGCATGAAGGACGACACCATATACTACGTTTCTTCCTCCTGCACAGAAATAAATGTATTTATTATAATGTGACATATGCAAATAAACATCAGTGGATTTATCATCATCATCATCACTCAACTTATGATCATAAATATCTGCATAAGTAAACATTCAAGCTAGGTCGGCTTAATAACAATAAAACTGTTTAGTGAACATTTTGTTTTACATACTTGTCATTGTAACTATTTCCATTTTCATCTCTCATCATGAATATTTGCTCCCACTGCTCCAGCTCTTCATCAGAGGATGACGCGTTCCCCACACTCCCCGACTCTAGGACAGTCTAGGAAACAATAAGAGTTATTTACTTATAAGTAATATAAAAAGGTGAAAACTCATAAAAATAATAAACTATAGAATAAGGAACTAACTTTTATTTTTAATTTTAAAAACTCCTTAAATGTTTGTAAATACATTTTAAATAACAAATGATGACAACAAAACCATTAAAAAGTTCATAAAAGTTTGTTCAATTTTCTTTCTTTGTTTTGATTACACTACACATCTTCTTCTTCTTCTTTTTAATAATGGCTTGCTTTGTGAGTTTTCACAATACTGCCAATGTCAAGATGTTCTTAAAATTCTCAATTTTACAATATTCACATTAAAATTGAAATAGACAATTAAAAACTTCAACTTCCCACTACACATCTGTTATTTCAAATTCAAAATCGACATTTGACGTCCTAATGACAACTGATGACTGACCGGAAATTAAAAACATTCAATATTACTTAGAATAGAACCAAACATAAAACACTACACACTTAAAAAAATATTATATAAACTTAAATTTATATTTCGTAAATTTATTATTTATTTAAATCTAAACTAATTATCTTACGCAAAAAGCTTTAAGTAAAACCACCACTAACCATTTATATTAAGCTTGTAATACTAAGTTATTAAGTAACTAATATCAATACTTGAAATAAATATAACACTTTTTAAGACACAATCACGAACGTAATAGATTAATAACAGCATTTTCGTGTATCCTGGTGCTCCTTTACGAACCGTGCAGGCGCAATAGTAGCAAAAATATTACTGCAAAGTAGATGACGTCGGCAACCACCGCATTGTACATGTGCATTTTAAATACTAGGTTAGTTCAGACCGTAAAACTATTCAGGGCAAAACATAGTCATTATTGTGATATCACGCAAATGGTACAATTTACCTCCACAGTGAAAATTTAAATTTTTTTACACTGCTAACTCGAGCAATAGCATATTTTTTGTTTAAAAGTGTTTTAAATCGGATATTAAAAAAAACTTAACAGAAACTTTTATGTAAGCGTGAGAACAAAGCTCAGTATTAGGGATAAAACCATTTTTTTTAGTTAAAATTTTAGCAAAAAAAATGTATTTGTGATACGCTTCATGAATAGAATATTAATTTCATGACCTGATAAATTTTATTTTAGCACATAGAAAAAAAAAATTTACAGTGCATTTTAAACCTGTCACGTAAACCAAGCAACATTCGATTTACGTTGCTGACCACTTAAAGCTATACAGGCCTTCGACTTAATTGAGTGCTTTTTAAAGAACTAAATCCGTTAACCTTCGATAAACAGTGTCCGTACGGGCACTCTGTTTGCGTGTATTTTCACTGGCACAACTCTTCAACAACGAAATCTTTTTCAGCTACACTCTAATTTGCTTTGTCGAAACAAATACATGCATGGAAAACTTCCACAACTAGTGCCGTGTGAACACGATAACCGTCAAAATAACACTACCGGTGACAAATAGTTAAGCTTTACTTTAGTGAATTTGAATTGTACCAACAGCCAACAGGTTGTATTATTCACAAGCTACGGTACACATGACATCAATCGACATAAATAACTGTCAATAAACTTTTAAAGTATATTTTAACTTTATAAGTCGCAATGTAAAAAAAGTTGAAAATAAATAAAATTATATTGATTTTAAATATTTATTAGCATTAATATAATGAACTCTATTAATAATTTTCACTGAGGTAATCCGTCTATAACATGTGATCGCAACCTGTCTGCAAATTCAAAATTCTATTCTTATAAACATCGGTCTAATCCTTCAGACGAATAAGTAATTAGTAATTGAAATCGCTTTTTTTCTAATAAAACGATAGTAATTGACTAAACATAGAGTATTTAAAGAAAATTCTAATAAATTATAAAATTAACTCCATGTACATACTTTAAAGATTTATGTATGTCGAGATAATTTGCCGTAAAGAAGTTAGGTTAAGAAGTTAGTTTTACATTAATCTCATTACATACTACATTTAAAATTTGCAAAATGATATTTGAAGTACAATCAGTATAAATTATTATTTATAATTTAAATACATTTTTTCCTTTTGAAATTCTTTTTCGCATTTGATAAATGAAGGGTAGAGCAAACGCACCTCTTGCTCTACCCCAGAGCCGCCGCGTCGCAGATAGAAGTCGATCGGATCTGAAAAGCACGTTAATTACCTTGGGAGCCTCCTAATAAGTTTAATTGAGCCTGTCAAATGTAATTTAAATACGACATTCGAGACCGCGAAGCGTCTAATGTCACAACTTAACGCCACGACTACTAAGCAAACAAGCTTTTGAGACTTTACTACTGCTATCCTATATAGAAAATGATATTGTTTTCCTTAAAAAATAGAAAAAAAATCTTTCCCACATAGAATATCGTCCATTTCTATGAAATTATGTATAGATAAAACACCGATTGTTAGTCCGCCGTAAATTAGCGTCACCTATAATGGATTCGAATGGAAGTCTGGCAATTGATGGTTTACTTGTTATTATAAATAATTACTACGAGCACTAGTCACCGTTTTTTTATTCAAATGTCATTAACGAAAAAAGTGATTATCTGTGTTTTACGGTTATCATCATTCATAGTTATGTCGATTTTCTCTAATCCATGGCAAATAAAATTATGCCACGTCCTACAATAAATGTAAAAAAGACAGGCTGCAACTATTTAAACTTATTATCAATTAGCTTACGTTTTCTTACGTTTTGTACATAGAGGCTATCAAGCAAATGGGTTCCCGCTGACATTCTCGCGGGCGTTACCACCTAAGAGGTTCAGGCCGGGAATTCTCTTCCACCTGAAACTCTACCGACACGACAAATGAGAACTAAAACGCCTTTACGACATGACACAGGTGCGAAACATGCCAAGCATCGCAATAGAAGCCTGACAAGGCAAGGGAGGGACCTCGCAGTATTACCGCTGTCTGTGGTTCCGCTATGTGTCGGCCAACTATTACCGAACACTGCACTGCATGCGCTGCGCCGGTGACTACATGACGGCTGAACGCACGTGAAAGGAAAAACAGCCGAAGCGTGGGAACTGCAATAAAGTGCACGACACAAATAACATGTTCTGTGAAGTGATACGGCGTGTGGCCAAAAGCCGCGGCATCAAGTTGCCGCCTCCATTACCACTACTACCACCACCACCACCTGGGCAACCGTCAAATCCTCCCATCAGAATTAATATGCCTCTTTCCCCTATAAATCAAATTCACAGGTGCAAGACAGCAATCCCTGCAACGGCGAGCACGGTGCTTACTTATAAGGCAAGAGTTACTAGAGTAATCAAAAGTAAAGTGCCGCGTTATTATCCGCCGATAATAAAAATACCTAATATTACCTATAATACCTAATATTACCTGCCTGTCCGTGTGACAGCTAGACTTTTGACTATGGCAGGGCCACGCAGTTTTGGGAATGGGCAGGCTTGGACCTGAAGAGGACGAAGGCCCACTTTTTTAAAAGATTGTCAACACAGCCCTAAGTCGTTGCAGATGACCATAGGCAGAGGTCAACACCAAATGAACTATCCGCTCGCTTGGCAACTTTTCACATTATTGTTATGAAAGAAGAAAAACCACGTTTGTCGCCGCCACTTTGTTATGAGTAGGTATGAAATGACAGTGAAAACGTTTTATAGTGACTTTATGGCGCGTACGCCACGCCTTGCAAGCCATCTAAGCGTCAGGGCCAAATGGGTCCAATACACTCGTATATATTACGGCTAAAACGTACGACGAACCACGTTTTGGTTTGGTCGGTTTTGGTTTTGTTTCACTTTTAAGTACCAAAAACGCCAGAATAATTCAAATCCCGTAGCCTTTATGTATTCGTTATATATCGCAATCTTAAGTGCTGATAACCGCGTAGTCGGCGGTGAAGGAAAGTATCAAAAGCGTGAAAAATAGGAGTATTTTAACACATGTTATATAAGCGACCAATACATGTCGGAGCTACGTGTTGAATCATACGATTTACATAAGTACACATAGTGATATTTGTCCCAAGCGACAGACAAATTAGCGTTTTCTCAACGTCCAAGAACTAAAAACAACAAAGCAACAAAGGTCAAAAACGTCACTGTTGGTGCGGTGTTGTATATTTATTTATTAATGCACGCATCAAACATAAAATTCAGAAAATAGGAAACTTAGCACAGAGGTACTACTTTTACAACATTAAATAAAACGTAAATGTAAAAAAAACAATAAGTAAAAAAGATACAAATGAATGTTAAGAAATAATCTTGTATTTAAAATGAGCTCTCATACAGATTCATGTTTAAATGTAGGCTACTTAACCCATCATTACATTTAATTTGTACTTAATCCAAGTGCTACGAGAATAAGAAACAAAGATCATCATTATAGAAGGCAAGAAAAAATAAAAAAAGAAATTGATCTGACGCTGGGTAAAAAAATCAAAAAATAAAGTCTTAAACAGTAACACCATCTTTCCAGTAATAAATAATAAGTATCAATACAAATCTACACCGTATTCTTGTTTTACGAATACCGCACAAAAACGCTACGCTGTAGCTTTACGAAGTATCATAAAATTTCAGCTCTGCCATAACTAAAATATTCAATACTGAAATTTTAAACGTTATTCACTTTATAATTGTTGTCTGGAAGCGACTCGCGGGTCGTAGTTGGAATAGGTACGGGTTCTTTGCGTGTATGAGTTACTAACTACTTCAGGTTTACATGCAAAATAGCTCATTAATGTTCATTGGCGGTATCTAGCGTCTTCTCACATTTGAAACATCAGAACGGTAAAACACTTGTATGTTAAAGACTTAACTAGCTTACTGAAACGTCAACACTATCTACCTGTCAAACCCAACGGTGATGAAAGCCTAGTTTTAACCGACTTTAAAAGGAGGAGTTCTCAATTCGACTGTATTTTTGTTCTATGTTTGTTAGCTCAGAACTTTCGACTGAGTGGACCCATTTTTATGGTTCTTTTTTTATTTAAAAGCTGGTGCTTCCCATGTGGAGCCATACTAATTTCAATGGTATTGGATCTTGGGCTCCGGAGATGCTTAGGGGAATCCTAAAAATCAATTATAAAATGAATACGGAGCGAGTTATTTGAAGTCGGTTTTGTTTTTATTGTATCCAATATACAGAGATACAAATAGGTTTTCTTAATTAATACCTCTTATTGATTAAACGAAATGACCATCATTTTGTTTAATTAAAAAAGGTATAACTCATGCTAATGAAATAACTATGCAAAGCGAATACTTATACTTGCCCCTTTTTAAGAGGAGAATATAACAATGAAATGTATTATAATTTCATTATTATACTTTATTAACAATGTAGGTATTCAGAAAATCCGACATGATTTTCTTAATACCAAAACACACCAGGAACACGTTAGATAAGTTTACCAAATAGTTCAGCAATACTTATATACAATATATAAATTCATCAACTGTAAGTGCATTACAGTAAATTCAATGCATAATAAGTTAGAGTAAATACATTAAGTTTAAGTATTAATTAACTTTTTTACAGTGGGGCGAGTTTCAAAAAATTGATTTGCAAAAGAAGCAGCTTTGGTTCTGCCTTTGCGTGCCGACTAGATAGTGGCTAGAAAATAAAAATTTCACTACTAATGGATATCGATTGTTGAATTTGTCACTGACCCTTTTCAACAGCTATTTACATGCACACAGGTAATAGTTAGCTTTTACCTAATCGAGTATATGACACCTTCACATTTAAGCCATGTGATTGAACAGTTTTAATAAATAAATAATTAAGTAAACTCTTGTAACTTAAGTCTAATCGCCTAAACAAATATTGCTTGTTATTAATGGAAAATGATTAGGATTGGCTATGCAGTCCTAGAAATTATACATTACATAATAAAAGACGAAAAAAAAATTAGGAGTCGGGGAGACCGGGTATGGTTGTCACATACGGTCGCGGTCACACACAGAGGTCATAACAGAAAAGTTAACGGACGAATACGAAAGTTGATCGGCGTCAAATAATCGCGAAGGCATCACCTTCCTCCCCACTTCACTTTGGTTCTCTCCGAAACGCCGTGACGGAGAAACGTGCGTTTGTTTTTTTTTTTTCACACCAAAAGTAATTTTTCATGCATCTGTGTCGATCCTCGTGCTTAAATTTTGCACTGTAAAATACCATATTAAGTTAAATATATGGCTCACGATATTGTTATATAGTTTTATAAATATACACCGATTTAGATTTATTTTTTAGGGTTATTTTCTAAAATGTGTTTTGGGGCAGGTTGTCTCAGCTTAACGAGGGCTGGTAGTCACATGTGACAACCAACCCCATGCATGTCTGCTGGCTTTTTTTTGGCTTTTTGGAATTTTGCTACATAATAACGTACGAGCCTGCTGTCTCCAATAAGTAGAAAGTTCCACACTCTTGGGATTCAAACAAGCTAGCTTGGCCGCGATTGGTTTACGTCGTTTATGAAGAGACATCCTTCTCTGTCCATTAGAAGACCTGAATCCACTAGTTTGCTCGAGCCATCAGTTTTAATCCACAAAATATCAACAGTTTTTTTTAAAACTTGAAATATGGAACATGGACGCAATTGGGGTGACTATGGTGCAAAAAGCGCTGATTCATTTGCCAAAATTGACTGATTACTTGGATTGACTTCATATTATATCGTCCGAACTTTTATTTAAAAGCATAGAGTCCAAATAAATCAGTGCCCGTTTATGATTACATTTTTGTTGTTTTCGTAACAAGAATTCTAATTTTGTTAAATGAAAATTATGTATAAGTGAATTTGTTGACTATTATTGTTATAATGAATATTTTACATTCTTTTCGTTTTGTATACCAGTTCAAGATTCTATTTCTAATAAAAATACCTACTCATTTGATTTAAATAAGTGATTTTTTTATATTTTCCTCCCTTGATTTACAGTGTGACTACCTACCCCTGGCATTGTGACAACCATCCCTGACATGGGGTTAGAAGTCACACTTTTCTTTTTTCTCAAAAATGTAATATTTCCTCAATGGATAATGTTAATGTCAAGAAGTATTAATTTATTTTGAAACTAGATTAGGTATACTATCCATTGGGATATAAATTTCATTGATTTGCCAAGAATATGGGCACTTAAAAATTAAAACTCCAAAAATGTGACTTCCAACCCCGGTCTCCCCATACGTCTTTGTATAATCGGACTTCGATATCTATCAATACTTATGGAGTAGAGGGAGATAGCTAGCGCAATCTCCATTTCAAGTAGCTTATTAATTCAGAACTACAAAATGTCTGAAAGACTTTTCGATTGCTTTAAATTTTAGTAGTTTCTAAGTAATTTGTCCGTGTGAACTGGTTCGTAGATGACATCTACATTTCAGTTTTATGATGTCACGATATAATGAACTTATTAGTACGGGTAGTAGTAGAATTTTCACAATCACTATGTAAGTGTAATCACTACATAGTATAAAACAAAGTCGTCCCGCTGAAGATCTAAGCATACATAGGGACACACAGCCCTATGTATGCTTAGATCTTTAAAACTAAGACTAAACTAAACTTAAACTCATACAAAGCCGGGCCGGGTCGCTAGTGCTTCTATATTGTAAGATATTTATTTGATTTTGACTTGATTAATGCTATGTTTAAGAAATAACATTGTGATTTCTAAATCGGCTAATACTCACCAGACTTCACGGTATGCTATCAACGCCGGTGTTTTAGTAATATCAAGCTTGCGTCGAGGTCCTTATTCGGTCACAAGGTCGTATGCTAAGTTGTAAATATTTGTCGAGAAAACACGGGCTCACATCGGCCGTTGCCATGGCAGTGTGTGTAATAACAAAATTAGGCAAATACGAGCACGTCTAATTGCTTCAAACACCGGTCAAACTGGCCGGACACTGATGTATCATGTGAAGCGAAATTTGAATTGGTTAATTTGGGGTCAAAAAAACTCTATACACCTTCTGAAACTGTTGGAAAATGAAAACAGTGTATAATTTCACCCAAATTGTCGATATAGACAGAGAGTGTATTATTTTTTAGTGTGTGGTTTTGATACGAATCTTCCGTCTGGTTTTCCAAAAACAAAATTAAAAAACCCGCTCAGTGCGATTCGGACTAGCGCAAGAAGGGTTTTTTATTATATAAAAACGGCATCATGTATATTAAGGGGAGCTCCAGCCCTAAAATATTTTATTCAGTTTTTTTATTTGATTTGATAAATTTCAACTAGACCCTGTTGACAGACGGACACACTGACAGCGGAGTCTTAGTAATAGGGTACCATTTTACCCTTTGGGTACCTAACCCTAAAAGAATAGTCTGCATTAACTGTCACGTTAGATGCTATTAAGAATTTAATTTTGATTACAATACTAAAGTTTAATAGACACTATCTCTGTCGATATTATTAAGAAAGTTGAAGTAATAATCTTTGGAACCAGTTCTTACATGTGCCTCCTCAGATTCTTTGGCTATAATTTTTGCAGTACAGTAAAATTATAGCCGATAATAAATATGGAAATTTAATATTAAATTAATTAAAATAATATTGATTAAAATGAAATTTAATTAAAATAATATTCTCAAGAAAGGTTAAATAAGCAGTGGCATAAACAGTTATAAAATAGGTTTACGGGCAAACTTTCCCCTGTAACAATAGTGAACCTTAAATACTTCGAATATAATTATGGGTAGTATGAAATTTTAATTGTTCATGTTCATTTTACAATAGTAGACGTCGACGTTCATAGAATTCCTCCATTATGTCCAACTTCGAGGAAACTGTCAAGATTCGAGACCTCACCGATAAGAGCTTTCAACCTGCAGCCTGTATAGAATTGAATTCGTTGTCTACGATCGTTAAACGTGTCAGCCGTAAAATTTATAAAGTGATAAATGCTAACGAGAGCTTGGAATTTCGAATATGACTGTAACAGAACGTAGTTACGTGGTTTTAAAGCGTTATAATTAATAATGCAACCAGCATTGGTTTATATTTTACCTTCGTAGCTAAGCATGACATGGAGCCTTTTTAACCGGCTTCAAAAAAGGAAGAGGTTTCTCAATTCGACCGTATATATATTTTTTATGTGTGTTAGCGAATAACGTTGTCGTTTATGAACCGATTTTGATGATTATTTTTTCATGTATCGATGAATTAAAATCGGCAATGAAATAAAATGTTGATCAATATTTGTTGAGAATAATCAAATATTTATTTTTTAATACTATTACTGATAATATTTAACTACCGACTTACCCATACCGATTTATATTTCATCATCATCATCATTTCATTCTGTTTAAGTCCACTGCTGAACGTAGGCCTCCCTCAGAGACTGCTACGAAGCACGATCCCGAGCCACCTGCATCCATCGACTTCCCGCAGGAGGAAGCTCAAAGTCGCTCAGCGTGCAATGGAGCGGGCTATGCTTGGGATTTCTCTGCGTGATAGAGTTCGCAACGAAGACATCCGCAGTAGATCAAAAGTAACCGACATAGGTCAGCAGGTTAACAAGCTGAAGTGGCGATGGGCCGGCCATATAGCTCATAGAACCGATAACCTCAGGGGAAGAAAGGTTCTCGAGTGGCAGCCTCGAACTGGCCATCGTTGTGTGGGACGACCCCCCGACGACTAGATGGAGTGACGACCTGTGCAAATGTGCGGAAAGTCGATGGATTTATATTAAATTATTTAAAAATTAGTTTTAACTTTAACATTCCTCTCTGCAGAAGTTATATTAATACAATACTATTATTTGAGAATATAGATTTTTATAGTGCTGTTCTACTCTGCAATTAAGACGAAGTTTTAAAAGATTTTGTCTAAAAATTAACAAAATAAAAAGGTGTAAATTATTTCCAAAAGTGGAGTACATACGAGTATTACATTATTACATCTTTAAGACTACCTTTTTACGAATGGTGACATTGCTAATAATTGCTCCTTAAGAGCAAACCCGTCTTAGGTAAAAGATAAGTTCGACTAAATACCGACTGAGTTAGTTACTCCATATCTCATGATATTAAAAAAATATTTCGAATATATGTGAAGTTCGCCAATCCGCAGTGCATCCAAGTGGCCCTAATACTCTCTGTATAGAGGGGGCTTTTGATCGGCAGTGGGAAATATATAGGCTGTCACTTTATTACCACATATCCACTTCTTATAATATATGAATACACATACATGCGTGATTTTATTTAGTATTTATTTGCCCGAGGCCATTTACCATTCTTAGAAAAATTCCTTAAGATTCTCAAAGTATATATAATTGCAGGAACACGATAAAAACCTCTTCAACTTCGTAGAGGGTCGTGTGTTTACCCCGAAGAGTTCATCGCACCCAAAATAATCTCTTTAGTCACACAGTATGATATATGTTGTACGTACGATGAAATATTACTCGAGCGAAACGTGCTACATTTGGTGTTTTTGTGCTCAATTTGGGGAACGTGATTTCTACATATAGACATTTCAATAGACATACGTACAACAAATGATCATCTTTATCTTCGTTAGACGTTTTATTTATTTATCGATACGTGCAAGTATAGCAAGAAAAAGTAGATAGATAACACCGTTAAAGTTGGTAAAAAAACAGAACTATCTAATCCCACAGGCAAAATTAAGACGCAATTAATGAAAAAAGACAAAAGGTTGATACTTTTTATTCATAACATGAACAGAGAATAAACA
Source organism: Iphiclides podalirius (assembly GCA_933534255.1). Taxonomy (NCBI): domain Eukaryota; kingdom Metazoa; phylum Arthropoda; class Insecta; order Lepidoptera; family Papilionidae; genus Iphiclides; species Iphiclides podalirius. The sequence goes on along the minus strand of OW152829.1, from coordinate 14,009,522 downwards.
TAAGTAAAGATTTTTTGGATTAATTTTTAGTTTAGTCTGCACTCAAGATGAAACTTCAGTGCAGAATGATTGAGAAAATGCAATAGAAAAATTCCCACTACGTGGATTGTTTATACCCGAAACTACTTTTTTTAATAACACAATTATTTCAATTCGGAAATTCAAGAAAAAAAATTGTTATAAACGAAGCTGGCACTCAAATCCGAACGCGACAATTAGTATACCTCCCTCGCATACGGTCCTCAGCGAACGACTGTGGAAGGGGACGAAAGTATACTGGACCCAAGGGAAATGCGTCTAAAACACGCGAATAATGACATTATACAAAATTTTGTAGTTCGACCTCGCCTACGAGCGCCGCTAGACCCGAGATCGCGTACACAAGGTACAGGCGTGTTCCAAAGAGGTTTTCGCCACTTCGAACAAACTACTAAACTAGTCGAAATTCTTCAGACTCAATCCTCATACACTTTTGCGATCAACCTCCACGGGCCTTAGCTAAAGAGGAAGTACACATGTTTACATGCGTGATAAAATATAGTCAATCATGTGGCAGCTTTACCTTAAACGGACACTTAGCCGATGAAACTACTTGTCCTTACGACTAGTAACAATATTTTATTATTTATCATTTGTGAAACCGCTACTTCATTCGTTATGAATGAAAATGTGTGATTTGACGAGAAGCAAAATATAACTAAGAGCCGTGATAGCTCTTTGCCAGGGCGCTCGCATTTAATTCAATATACTCGAGCAACCTGAGTTCGATCCCCGGTGCCGGCACCAATGAAGTTTTAAACTTTAGGATCTGACTTATCACGTGCTCAGCGATGAAGGAAAACATCGTGAGGAAACCTGTATATTTTCGAAATAATAAAAAACCATATGCTTCGAAGATATGTGAAGTCCGCCAATCCGCAGTGGGACCGCGTGGTGGACTATGCCCTGAAACCCTCTGTATAGAGGAGGCCTTGCCCAGCAGTGGGACGCGTATAGGCTGTTACTTTACGTTTACTTTTAAAATATAACTCTTTTGCAAAATGTCGCCCCATTAAAATAAATGAAAAGAAGAATTGGCTTATGGTCAGAAGGACAGGCTTAGAACAAATTTACTTCTGTTACAACATTTCCATTTTAACACACAACAATAAAAATGTCTGGGAATATTAGATTCATGTTGCAAAAAGTTCAATTAAAATAATAAAAAAGATCTGAAAATTATTTGAAAAATTGGTATATCTGTAAGGTACGATGCGCAATGATAAACGCAACCTTTACCGCCAGCCAGATAGCCCGTCTGACGTCCGGGAGAGTGAGAGAGATAGCATATCTAAAAACTGACCTACCTGAAATTCTCTCTCGAAAATGTTGCTAGCTCTTAGACTATAATAGATAAGAGAACGTACAAAAAAATCTCATTAGTTAAAAATTAAAAAATTTGAATACTCACAAGTAAAATTCGTAGATTGAATCGCCGTAGATAACATAAATTCTTAGCGTAGCAGGAACAAGTTGAATTTTACGTAATTTTCTAGAAGTTGTTATAATCTGCGCAACACAACGGCATTACGACATTACTGGCTACTGTTTGGAACGTTAACGTGGGAAACTTTATTGAGTGGTCCGTAAATATATAAGATGTATAAATAATTGTAAAATTGCGTGCGCCACAACCCTCCTCCATTGTAGCAACGTAACCGTTCAAGTTATTTTTATGGCAATCTACCGTAATCATTTTACCCGTGTTTTGCATATTTGTATAATGTACATTTTGGTTATAAATTCTGTTTTTAGTGATATGAACATAATATCAAAAGCAGTATTGACTAAACTCATTGATGTTTTAGGTACTAACGAATTTTATGTATCATTGTTTATTGTATGTATTACTTCTTCTTTTTTAGGTACAATTTTCCGCAAAGATTTAATTTCACAATTGTCCCGGGATTTGTTAAATTGTGATGGTGAAAAACATTTTGCGGCGACATTGTTTGCGGTAACGAACATTCTATAAATCATGAACCGTCACGCTTTTTTTATTTTAAATGTACTCAAAGGAATAAATCAAGCGATAAATATAAAAGCTGGTTTTGATTATTGAAAATCCAAAACTGAACGCCATATTCTCTTATTATTCTTCTACTATTTGATGTCACTATTTAGAACAACACGCTTTCATAGTCCCATAGGCGAATTGATATGTAAAAGCTACCTTAATGGCAAGGGCCTACTATAATGTCCAAGAATACGACGACAAGGATGTGTGGAAATTACTCTTGCTCTGCACTTGCAAAATGGCTGCTGCTGATTTTATACCTAAATAAGTTTGTATAATTGCATCAAAAAAAATAACAAAAAGAAAAAGACCGCAGACTTTCTTGCCGGTTCTTCTCTGTGCAGGTCTAGTTTAGTGAGTAGTGGTAGATTTTTTGTTGACGTTCATAAGAGCTTAAGTTAAGCCTATTTTGAATAAAGATACCTTGACTTTGACTTTGATATACTATTACGTGTTAAAAAAAGACCAATGTAAAGGTCGCGTGTTACTGTACAGTGATCATTATGAAAAAGCTACAGGTAAAGATACGGCACGTATACAAAGTCGTATCCTCTTGCTTTATTGTGATTCTAGGGAGTCAAAAAAGCAAAAAGTATTAACTTCCTAAGTGGTGAGCAAATCCCTACTAGTATATTTAAAACCTATTAGCAAAACGTGCTGGTCGCATCTTAATGTTGCCTAACACAACAAGCTGCAAGTTCAACAACTTCATAAATAAATAAACGTAGGCTCGTCTTTTCATAGCAAAGTAACACGCATGCTCCTTTGTTTTGAGATCGCCTACTCAAATGGAGTCAAAGAATATTCACTGTATAAATACTAGCTGCTGCCCGCGACTATCTCTGCGTAGAATAGGCTGAAGGCGTAACATTCAGACAGAAAGACAGATATACATAAAATATGTATATAAGTTATAGCCTATGTCTTATTCTGGTGTATAAGCTATATTATTGTAAAGTTTCATTAAAATCCATTCAGTAGTATTTGCGTGAAAGAGTAACAAACATCCATCCATACATACAAACCCTTTTCCCACTCTGCAGAACGCAGTAAGGAATTGGAATAAGTACATATGCATCATTATGAAATTATTTAAGTGTGTACGTATATTAGAAAGTTCCGTACCTGTATATTACCAGTTACAAAATATTTTAGGTTAGATAATATAAACTCGCTATGCCCATGGAGGGTTGACATCGGGCAGGGGGCCGGTCATAAAATTAAAGCTATTAATTTAAATAACAATATGGTTCTGAAAATAAATGATGAACATGTTGTGCCGACTCCACCTAGTGTGAGATAAGGGCAGAAGAAAGAAGAAGATAAAAATATGAATTCCAGGGGATGTATTAAAGACGAAAGGTGTCATGTAGGCTAACAAAAACTAACTGGACCAATCCAGAAAAGCACTATGAACACAGTAATTAAGAATTCTATAACAACACAAAAAAGCCACATATGAACACAGTAATTAAGAATTCTATAACAACACAGAAATACAATACAAATAAACGATAGCTTTCTCTCCACGCTACATAAGTCTTACTTATTAGCTTTATGCTATGCAATTTGTATGAGTTCATTAAGCGGACTAAGAACGAAAAAGTTAAAAGCTACAAGTAAAACGAAGTTATAAAACTGTTCGTTCTACTCTCTATTATATATAACTAAGTATATTGTATTATAAAATCCATTTCGATTAAGTCATAACATTTGTTTGAAATATTTATAGATTAATAGAAAATCCCTGTGTTCATTATGAAAACAACTTAACTATTTTTTATTTAATCTGTAAAGTCAACAATCTTCTCGTCAGGAACGTGCGTAAACGAACATAATAATAATTTTAAGCGATTTTCTTGCGCGCAGCTTACGCTACACTGACGTTAAGTTTATTCAATAACAAACGGCAACATAAAAGCTTGCCGTTTACTTCAGATACTATTTACGTAGGTTCGTGCAAAATAAATTACGTCGCCATATTACGAAAGCTCGTTTCGTACCCGTGTGCAATGTTAGAGGCGATCGTTAGAGCGCTGCTCTAGCGTCTGCATACAAATTCCAGATATATAAAAGTTTTCAGATATATTTTCAGATGTATAAAAGTACTGTCTGACAAATTCACAAACATACAGGTTCTCAGTCGTATGACATACGAGTTTCGATTATCTTTTCGTTGTTTTTTCTGTTTTGATTTATATGGTCAGTTTTCGATCACCAGTGGTTTTGACATCTAGGAGAGTGAACAAAATGCTTTTATTTAGTTGCTTAAAGGGATTGTAGGGAAAAATCGTGTTTGTCTGTTTACTGTCCCGTCCACATAACCGACGACGTACATACATGATTTTGTGTTGCAAGGTATATGTGGTGTATTACTTGGAGGTGATGATCAAGTTGATCACCACTTTCAAAAAAGAAACCAGCAGAAGTGCATTGGTTGCGGTCGAATGGAAGAATCTGGTACTAGGCGACCAAGCGACCAATTTATGGTTGAAGGTATGGATGCTATGAATAATTGTAAGTCTTACGCCCGGTTTGTGAAACACTGATCACCGTAGAAGTCAACTAATCAGCTGTCAAATGTATTGATGGAATTTAATTATTAAATGGAATGGAATTCTTAATGATCAGAATGATCAAGACTTTAACAATCCTTTTGGCAACTCAAATAACATTTGAAAGTCCATTTGACAGCTGATTAGTTGACTTCTACGATGGTCATGTTTCAGAAACCCGGCGTTACTATCTTTTCCAAATGACAGCGATAATGAACATCACTTGATAAGTCGACGCAAAGAATTTCGATACAAGTGAAGTGTATTCAAAATTACTTGTCGAAATATTCTATCATTCGTATTGGGAACACTATTTGTTTCTTCTTCATCTTAGCTATTTTCTACTTTCTGGTGTAGCCTTTCTTCGTTGTGCGTTAGCCGTTTTACGTTTTGAGCTATTATTTATATACAATATTAACCCCATTGAGAAAAAACAAGCCGAATGAAAGTGAAAATATTCATAAGCATAAAGAGAAACTTTCATAAGTCATAAATAGGAACAGATATAAATTATATACGAAAAACTCACAGCCATTTAACCTTCTGTAAGTTTTAGTCACGCAAATATAAGCCAAGCTGTCGCTGAATTCTTGTGACAATGAAGCGAAAAAACAATCTAATAGCCAAGTTATTCCATAAACTTAATCGGAGCTGAAAACGACTGGCATTGAACGCGCAATTTTGCCCTGTCACTGATTAGTAATAAACCATGAATCATATTTGCTTATAACATTTTTAAGAAATAATTTCATGTTTACAGTATATTTAAGTTCATGTATATAGTTCATTGGTATTATCAATATTTAGGTCAATGATCGCCGATCCAGAACAATTCGTTTATTAAAATTTCTTTCATTTCCTACTTATGAATAGTTTCCGCCCCGCCTACAGTAGCAAGTTCTTAGTAGAAGGTTGCAAACGAGCTGGCGGTTCGCCTGATGTTAACTGATAACCGCCGCCTAGACATTTGCAACTCCCGAAGTGTTGCAGATGCATTGCCGCCATTTAATAGAGTGGGCCCCGGCTACCGCCCTCACCAGACGAAAGAAGAAGCATAACACTTCCACTTCACGCCGGTCTTCAGCGAGACCGTGGTCTGGTGCCGCCCCCTGGCGGTCTGGTGAGGTAACCGAGCCCGCTTTTTTAATGGTTGGCAACACATTTGCAATTCAATGTTGTAGATGTCCATGGGCCGCAGTAATCATCCTTCACTAATATTATAAAGGCGAAAGTTTGTATGTATGGATGGATGTTTGTTACTCTTTCACGCAAATACTACTGAATCGATTTTAATGAAACTTTACAATAATTTAGCTTATATATCAGAATAACGAAATTAGCCGATTGTCTCGCTCCAAAGGCCGAAGCTCAATACTTATCGCCAACTTAACTAATAAAAAGGCATGGATGTACTTATGTACGCACATAAGAAGATACTTCTTTAGCGTAAAAAAAGAAAATAACTAAAAATTTTATCCCCTATGCCAGTTATTCTTTATTTGTGAAATAATTGTTGGAATCCGAGATAAATGTCAGAGTTGGCGATTGGTTGCCATGGTAACACCGTGAACTTGTCGCTTTGCGATAAAAATCATCATGCTGGTGTCGGTGTGTGCGCGAATCATAAAAGTTTTACTCTCATATTTTTTTAACGAAGTTTAACTTCAGAAAGTTACTCCTTTCTGGAATACACTTTTAACTTTTACATGTAGACATCAATGTGGTAAGACCACGCCAATGCAGGACGTTTTATATTTTCACTTACCGAAACATTCGCAGGTTAGATAAAATTAAACCATGAATTCTAATGGTGAGTGGGCAAGCTGTCCATAGCGAAGATAAAGTAGATATGATACGGTAGATATGTTGATAAGCTTTATTTTAATAATATCTACCAATATATTTATAAGTAAAACAGTAGAACTTAGTTAACTGTAAAATTAGACAGAAGAAACTTATATTAATCAAAGATGAATGGTTATGATTATATGCTGTTGCCAAAGTACGTAAAATGAAATGAACACAACACTTTCTATGTACAACAAAAAAAAATATTATACAACATGAAAGAATATCCAAGAGTTTCCTTGGCTGTAGTTTGATTTTTAGATATTAATATAACAAAAACATATTTAACTATAGATTGTTAAAGTTGTCACAATGTCAGTTACTACCAAACACCTTAATAGACCCTTAATAGGCTCTTATAAACTCAGTGAAGCTTTGTTTAAAAGCTTATGACAACCTAGTTGTTTACAAACTGTCTTCAGGATACCGTTACTTACTGTACGGGTAAATCTGTATAGGGCAGCGGTAATATTGGGCAGACACAATACTTAAAAACTTTAAATGTCACTTATATCAGACAATTAAATTTTCAATGCATATGTAATTTTTAAAAAAGCGGTCATGGAGATTGCAGACAGAAGTGAAAACTTATAACTGAAATAAATTTATCTTTTTAATTTCTAAATGAATTATAGTATTAATAATGCAAGTTATACAACACTACTTTAAATTGCAAAAGACCTATTTTATATCATTCAATTTAAACCAATAAATCAATCATTTTAAATTTTTTTTTAAATATTTAATAGAATTTTAATTTTAAAATGTGCTACAAAAATACTATTCAAATCAAATCTTAAAAGAGATAACATTTTAGAAAACCAAATGATATCAAAACCTAAACGTATCCTTTTCCAAAATATTTATCCTGATCCAAAATTGCCCAACGTGCCTATAGTATTTTTCTCTTCAAGAAATCATTCGCATTAACCGAAATCACGATACAAACGGCATAGTTAAGCCTTAATTAATAAACGTAATGCAGTAGAAAATCGAATGGCCGGCTTTCAACCTTGACCCATGGTATAGCTTGAGGCGGCGCCCGTAACCGAATAATGAGGGGTTCATTTGGCTTTTTGATAAGCATTCCAAGTTTTCAGTTTCTTTACGCCGCACCTAACTGTATGTATGAACACAAATGTAATGTCTGACAGCCTAAAAGCGGAATAAGAAATACAGCTTAAAACTAGCAAATGATACTTGAAAAACCAGACTAAAGTATCATTTATCTTTACATCTATTGCATATATTTTATCATAAACTAACCAATAATGATGATAACTAATTAACTTATAATAGCTAATTCATTAAGTACAAAAGAATTTGGTACTATTTTGATGTATACGGAATTATGGATTGAAAGGCAACTCTGAGGATATCGTGACACATTTTAATGCACTTCTTTCTACTTTCCATTCTTCTTTCGATCATTAACTCCAAACCACTCAGTTCTTGTCAAAAACTAGTTCTTCAATTTTTAAAGATACTTCTAGTGTACAATTTATAAATTCGCTCAACCACATTGTTAATTTTACAAATAAAATATAAAAAGGACAGAAATTTAAATATTTACATCGTAAATATTGTAAATATGTAGATAACAATTTAAATTTTCAGATTGATCGATCTTAATCAATTTCTTGAAAATAACTTATACATGTTAATTACAAAATTTTATGACAAATCATTAACTTATTACATGATTATAATATTTAATTGTATGTAGAGTGATCAAAATGATCGATTCAATTTTATAAAAATAGTACTAGCTAGTAGAACTTTGTACCACCATATTTTTTGACCGTCAATACTGTCAATTCACTAACAAGTCTACGATTTTAATAATTGGATTGTAATATACAACATTTTTCGTTTTTCCTTCATTTATTTTTTTCATTTTTTCGCACACACTTTTCGGAGATTTTAAAATATTTACTATTTTTTTTTTATATTTTGTTTGGTGCAGTTATGCGCGGCGATTATGGAAATTATCCGCGTGCAAACATTTCAGTGATTCATTTTTATTCGTATATAGATTGTGATGAGAATAAAAAAATATATTTGTACAGACGACGATTGCCAAATGACATTTGGCACCGGGATCAAATAATATAGCTGTATATAAATACATTTCAATGCACTTATAAATTAGCTCTAAACACATTTAAGAATCTAGTTTCCTAAGTGGGTCACCTTCGAAAGGAAAGCGGTACCGGCGAAGATATGCGATAGTCCTAAAACTAGGTCACTCCACTAAATAACCACGCCGTACAACGGGCTACGTTAAGTTTTATTGTACACGTATAATGTACTAGCCTATGTCTATTAAGTCATAGCTTTCTTTGACCTTCGGCTCTTTTTTCTTTTATAGGAAATGTTAGCAAACGAACCACCTACCTGATGTTAAATGACTGCCGCCGCCCATGGGCACTACCTTAGGCCAGGCACCACCTACAACACTTGATTTGCAGATCTGTTTCCAAACTACAAAAGCGTGAGCCCTGATTACCTCACGGAACGCGAAAGGAAAATACTTCCACTTCACGCCGATCTTCTATGAGGACGTGGAACTCTCCTAGACGAGCTTGCCAATTCGAGAAACCTCGGCATGGCCCAATCCCGGTGATATCGATAAAAAAGTAAAGTCATAACCTACATATTGATAAGTAGATAATCGGTTCCTAGACGAGAGCGGTACAGCGCTAATCCTACACAATTGACATACACGGTCCCTCCCTAGTTCGAATGTAATGTCATGGTTTTGGTTGGAACTGTTGGCGCGAATTTATACCACTCTGGAATCTTCATTCTATTCAATATCATAAATAAATTTGAATGTTGGTAAGCGCATAACTCAAGAATGGCTGGACCAATTCAACTAATTTATTTTTTTGTATGTTCCATAAAGTCCATTTGGGCATGCGTTTTGTTCCTAATAATATGTAAGTTCCAGTGCCGGCCAAAGTTCACTGTTCACCATGGAAATGACCACACTATGGAAAGTTAGCCTTCACAAATCCTCGAAATATTTTTTGTCATTAATTCGAAAATATGGTATGTTGTAAATATGGACTATGCTCGGTATTTCTCTGCGTGATAGAGTTCGCAATTAAGATATCCGCAGTAGAACAGAGGTAACCGACATAGCTCAGAGACTTAGTAGGCTGAAGAGGCAATGAGCCGGCCAATACTCAAAGAACCGATAACCGATAGGGAAGGAACATTCTCGAGTGACAGCCTCGTATTGGCCGTAGGACGGCCCCTCAGTCGATGGATGCAGTTGGCTCAGGATCGTGCTTCGTGGCTATCTGTAGCGGAGGGTTTGAGTACACTGCTGAACATATTCAGAAGTATACTCAAACAGGCTGAAATCATGATGATGAAAATATGCAGGATTCATCACGATGTTTTCCTTCACCGCTGAACAATTAATAAGTGCTACTTCGATAATCCGGGAAAAAAGGCACTGTCTGTCATTTAAGATGCGTTAAAAATCGTACATACACTCAAAAATAAACACGCTCTACTTTTTATTCTACATTAAATATATTCAAATAATATTTGTGTATTGGTGCTTTGTATTATTTTATGCAAATATCTATATATTTTACGTAAACAGCACCATCAATTACTAAGTGTATTGTACTACCAAACAAAATATATTATGTTGCTTACCTTTGAGTAAATATCATAGGAATAAAACAGATATTGTACTTAACTTTCAAAATGTATATATTTATTATACTTTAAAAAAAATGTAATCGCAAATTTTTATTTAGGGAATATTTGCTTAAACATTGTCTATAGGCTCTTTTTCTTTGATGGGACATTATTATCGCTGCTTTTGTCCTAAAAGGCCGGCAACGCATTTGTAAGCCTTCCGGTGTTGCAGATGTTCATGGGCGGTGGTGATCACTTTCCACCAGGTGAACCTCTTGCCCGTATGCCCCCTTTATTCCATAAAAGAAATCTCTTTCAAACAACCCATAAGCGATTTAAGACAACGAAATTGAAATTGACATGCATAAAATAGGGGGCAACATGTATAAAAAAAGTAATAAAGAAAGAACGTTTTAACGTTGGTAAAAACTAGGTATAACAGTCACAAAATTTAGATAAAAAAGAATCCGCCAAAAAAGGAAATTTTTGTAGCTGAAATTCATTAAATTCAGCTACAAAAATTATACCCCAATAGTTTTATGTATTGTAATATATTACCTGTATAATTTTTTTTAATTGTGAGAAAGAGGCAAATGAGCTGACGGTTCACCAGTGTTGAGTGATACCGGCCGTCCATGAACAGTTACAGAACCCGTAGGGTTGCAAATGCGTTGCCACCTTTTAATAAAGTGGGCTCCGGCTACCTCAATCACCAGACGAAACGCAGAAGTGCAACACTTTGATGCCGGTCTTCTGTGAGGCCGTGGTACTTACCCGGACGGACCTGTCCATTCGTGCAACAGTGTAAATTGTACCACAGACATTGTACTTCCATTGATTCAATTTCACAACTCAGTTACTAGTGTAGTTAGGATTGTCCTGATAAATTAAGAAAATAAATATTTCAAAAAAACTAACAGATATTACGTATTATTATACTGTTAATATAGTATCATATTTTTTTACCTTGTAGATAATGAAATACATTATATAATCAAACTTTGAATTATGATTCGATGTTAACATTTTTCTATTTTGTTATGACTTTTAATGCCTCTAGACATAATAGTGCTACTTATTGGCTAATATTTATAGACAATAATATCAACAGATTGTAATTTAAAGCGGCATAATATTTAAGTAAGGACCTGTCGATCAATGCTCTGGAAAGTTCATATGTAGTTCTAAAAAAATAACTAACGTGTTAATATCACATTAGAATATATAATGACCATACAACGCAAAAAAACTGCTTTCGCATAAGAGAAAGACAAACGCTTCATAATGCTCGCACCAATAATGAATGAAAAGTGCGGCCATACAAACGATTTATCGACGTTTTAAGAACGAGTACCGTTAATATCCCGCAGGCATGCAACGATTTGCATTAGTTATTAGAGTCGTTACACAAAAATCGGTAACGATAGCCGAATAAAAACGGCGCTCGCCGGGTCGCGGCTAACAGTGAATAATTGGAACAAGGTCGTATCGCGGCATTTGCAGCGGCGATGTCTTTCTTTACGGGTAAAATCAATATGGCGGCGTTGGGGCTGTCACGGGTGACGATTAAAAAAACTAACTACGTGAAGATAATAACGTGGCGGGTCGTTCACCTCAAATCGAATCAGCTTGCAAATATTTCGCAGCGCAGACAGAGCACCAAGAAGCACTAATGCACTAGACGGCTCCGCAACTCACCCTGGTCGGCTTATCGGCGATAGGCAATGAGTGTGGACTGCACATGCCTTCCGCGCCTATGCATCTTTAACACTGACGGCAAGGACGCAGTTATCGCTTAACGCTTGTAAAAAGCTCTATTATTTCAACCGCTGCAGTCGCGTCACCATTGTCGATGGGCGCTTATACCCATTTCCAGCGCAGGTTTCACACTAAAGCACTTGGCGTAATTTTCAGAGGCGGCAAAATTCCGAGGGCGAGAATAAATTTTCTTCGCATTACCGAAAATGCTTTAAAAGGACGACCACATCGTGTAGAAAACGTATTCAATGCATCTGAATCCATATATTAAATAAAACATTTTGTTATCATTGTTAAGAGTATTTTCCAATTGTTTGTAACATTGCAGTTTCTAAAAAAATGTGAATTATATCTAATACATCAAATTCTCGAGTCACGGTGTTTGTAATTGAACTTCTCCAAAACGGCGCGACCGATTTTCGTGAAATTTGTGAGCATATCGGTCAGGGTGAAGAATCAGACAACATGTATTTTTCATCCCCCTAAATGTTAAGGGTGGTCCACCCAAAACATTTTTTTCTATCTACAAATAATTTATATGGCAAAACAACGTTTACCGGATCATCTACTAAGGAAGTATATGATTTTTTTTAATTGTCCGCTGCGTCATCATTTTCTGCACCAAAACAGGGCATCCATTCAAGTCGTGTATCAACATTTAGTGGTATCTAAGAGTTGGCACGAAGTCAGATTATTTTTTTAAAATTGCCCTTACTTTAGGATCACATTATACGTTTTACAGACATAAATTTCACGTGGACAGACACCCACATGTGCAACAACTGTCTGTGGGTCACAAAAATAGTTGTCCCGGGTGGGAATCGAACCCACGACCCCAGACGTCGAAGCCAATACCTTGGCAGCTGCGCCACGGAGTCATCATATCATTTTGAATATCATTCGAGTTTACCGAAGAGTTTTGGTTGCTTGCAAAAATCAGGAAGCTCAGGATCCTGCACGGTCTTTAGGAAAGATCTATGTATAATAATTTGATTATTCCTTCCCATTGATTTGATTTATAATGATTATTTATAAATAATGATAGATAAAAGAATATTTTTTCCTTTTTTTTTTATCATAAATTTTAAACTTTCTGATCGACTTCAACTATACGTTATAAGAAAACTTTTATCGTTACAAGATTTACTATTCAATGTCGCAATTTTAAAGGTTTCCCTCAAAAAGACGGATGACGTCGTTACCCAAACTTTGACAACTGTTAAATTATGAATCTGTGCTTTTACAACTAAAAGCTTTCGTACTGTTCGTGTTAATAGCTATAACGAGAGTTTTTACTACTTTCGCTCAGTTTTGTATAAAATTTTGTCTACGCTACTCGTAGAATTTTTATGTTACAAAATGTTATAACCTAACCGAAATTAAGTCGAAACAGAATTAATTATTTCAACAGATATGAATTGTTTTCGTAATCGTGTATATTATAAATGTTGTTATTTTTTCGTCTTTGTATATCTTATAATGATGATTTTTATTTAACCATTTGAAAAGTTGCCAAGCAGGTGGTTGACCAGATGCTAAGTGATTACGACTGCGCTTATTAAAATCTGGACCCCGTATACTTCACTCATCAAACGAAACTCGAAAGTTGAACCTAAAGTTACACCAAACTTGAAACTTCTTCTCAAAAGGCAGAGTAAAACCAATCATATCGCTGATTGCCAATATAATTGCACTATCGGATCGTTATAATTTTTGATAATAATTTTTGTTCGTTATAATTTACTAGCGCCCCGGCTTCGCACGAGTGCAGTGTATTATACATACATTATAAACCTTCCTCATGAATCACTCTTATCTAGTAGTTGCATAGTTTTAAAGATCTAAGCATACATAAGGAAAGACAGACAGCGGGTTGACTTTGCTTTATATTATATAGTGGTGATTTTTGTTTATCCGTATTTAACTTTGTATATTTTTATTTTATTTTATTTTAATTTCAATTTCATTATTTGTTGCCAGTATGCAAGGAGCTGAACGCCACTCTTTTAAGGCATCCGGAGACCTGTTTAGTACGTACATTTTTACGATTTCGGTATTATTCTTGTTCCTTATTTTATTTTATTTTTTCCTGTAATGTAATGCGCTGAACAAACATTTCTTCTTCTTCTTTTCTTTTAAGTAGAAGACTTCACGTCGGTCTTCTATGAGGTCGTGGTACTTCCCCAAACGAGCCTGCCCATACGCACAAAAGAAAAAGCTGCTGTGTATTATACCATAGTACTCTATTGTGGGCTATTGTGCTCCACTCCGTAATACGGGTAAATGTGGCGGTGTTTTTGACCAGCGATCGTATAATTTTACAGCAGAGAACAACTGGATGATGCAAATTGGTAAAATCGATGAAATAAATTTAAAAAAAATTAAAAGAAAAGTTTAGAAGGCTATGAATCTATATCTGTCACATTTTAATATTACTTTCCCGTTTTCTTAACTTATGTATATGTTCTAACGGAACATGCACATTTAACATTTTAATGATTTTTAAAACTTTCCCTATTGTCATAATTCACTGCTTTCCTTATTTTGTATTTTTTATACGTGAAACAAATTTTCTGTTATTAAAAGTTACGGATTATTAAATATTCAGATTATACTTTAATTAAAAACTTTGTAGGCATATTCGTTTCTTATTTCATATATCAATATTGGCCATTGGCAAATGATATATCAATATTGGCCGTATACTAATTAATTATAATTGAAATTAATTCAATACGTAAATAAAGTAACTTTTTTTACTTCATTACGAACTTATTATACTGCTAGAGAACCGTTATCATAAATTGAATTTTTTCAACGATAAATAGGAATGAAGAGGAAAAGCAGTTATTGATTGTTTAGTTTAATATAAAAATTTCCATTCTGACCAAATTTTTTAAAGATCTATGTCATTAAAATTAAAAACAACTCACTACGGACCCAACTAAAATTTATTAAAACAAAATGAAAGCAACGTCATAAAATTTCACTTACCGATAACCCTGGATTGCACCCAGAAGTGATGGAGTTCTTCCTGAATTTCGGAACGCAGATCTGCATCGAACTCTTCCCTTTGGGGGGCCCGGCGCATCCGTACTCGTCGCTGCGATCGTTTCTCGTCAAATTTATATTATTCGTGTTATTAACCTTAACTAATATGTTGCATGTCTGTGAAGCGATTTGAAAGAGGCCTTCCTCTAAATTCCGCTTGTTCGAGTACTGCCGGTTGAAGTGCAGATAGTCCCATAGGGAGGGCATTTTTAGTTATGATTCGCGAGCGAAAGTTACGAAGTGCTTGGGCGGGGCAGCCGCGTGCGATCGCTTGGAGCCGCGGTACCGATATGTCGTGACTCGCGTAGGGGCTGGAGTTGCCGTGTACTGTTGTTGACTTGCGCGTTAAAGTTTAGTTCTTGGTCGGTACAGTCGTGCGGAAAAGTCGATGCCGTTTCTCGATCTTAAACTGAAGAAGTTCACCGTTTAAAAATACAAACAGATGTTTACACAAAATAGTTTTTAGTCGTCTTCTTATGTTAGTATCATGCCGGTTCTTCTCAGTGGCTTTTCATTTCCGTACCGGTAGTATTTTGACAATCAATAATTGAGTGTGATGCGCCTATGTTGAATAAATATATTTGAATTTCTATAATTCAAGTGTATCAACAATATATTTATTGTAACACTACAATAAATATACGACCTTGTCCGAGAGTACACATGTTGTAAGTCTATTTGAAGTTAAAAAAATGGAAATATTTTATCTCTTTCATTCCAAACCCTCATAGTTTAACAACAAGGAACCTAGAAGTGCTACTTTATTGCAGCACACAGTGGTTCCGAATTCGATTACAATATTTTCATTGTTAAATATTTATAAGCCAAATACCAATATTTATAAGTAGTGATGAATTCTAACAAAACATCGTACACCGTTCGTTCGAGAGACTGAAAAAAAAAATAACGGTTTGATAAAAAAGGCACGATAATCTAGAGGCAGTGACGTAACTATTGGGAACAGGTTGGCCGAATTATAGCGGCATACGATTCTCCGATTCAGCGTGTGTCGCTGTGTGCCCTTAATGTCACGTTTTTGATTAAAAAAGTGCAGTGAAACGTTTGTAGTATTAGCTATCTCTTTCTACTTCGTTACTATTAGCTCGTAGTGTAGCTCGCTCAAGGATTCGTCGCAGTGATCCTACTTATAAAACAAATAAGTAGGATCACAAATAAATTTAACTGTGGTTGGACCACGCAACAGCCTTTTCTGTTGCACTAATGGGCAGGTCCGTCCGGGTAAGTACCACAACCTCACAGAAGACCAGCGTAAAACGGAAATGTTATAATTCTGCGTTCCGTCTTGCGAGTGAAGTAGTCGGGGCACACTTTATTAAGACGTTACAACGCATCTGCAACCCTACGGGTGTCGCAAAAGCTAATTGGGCGGTGGTTATCACTTAAATTAGGTAAACCGTCAGCTCGTTTGCCACCTTCTCACATCTCTCAAAAAAATGATACGAATGAATGATTTTACTTCAAATAACTATGATAACAATTCCTCGAGTAATTTTTTTATCGTCTTCCATACTTAAATAAGATAAAGGAATAATTTACCTTTCAAATTTCGACTTTTTTTTAAAACAATACCCACGTATTTGAATCATTATATCCGGAAATAACCGTCCACATGTTCGTACACACAAACATGCGCAATTAGCAGTAATTCTTTATAATATTAGTATCTATAAATGGATACAAAATTTTAATGTTTTGGAAAAAATTCTTGTGAATTCGTGTCGTTACAATCAAACAAAACATAATTTAGACAAAATATGAAAATAATGTATAAGAATATATCCTCAATATGTCTAGTGCTAAAGAATTATAGAAGCTATTGGTAGTAAATCGTCGATCAACTATGAAGCTTTTCAATGCTATATTATGTTATACATTCTATTCATAACAATGAAAAACTAACAAAAACTTTACAAACTCAAATACACAAAATTAATTAGTTATACATAGTGTTTTCAGTCAAGGGAATTCGGCAGTAACATTATACCTAACGGGTAAATGCAAATCATGCAATTAAAACAACGTTACGGCAATTCCCTTAGCGTCGAATTTTCCAGTGTAGAGCTGAGTCGAGCTCTATTAATAATCAAGAGAATGTACATATTTAAGGAGGAAAATGTTGGTTGTAGTTTCGTGCGGGTCAACCCCAAAGCGCGGTAAGAGGTCTCGCTTTTAATACAATATAACTACGCGAGCAACCCGAGTTGACATCCCTGTGCCGGCACCAATGAAATTCTTAATTTTAAGTGCTGACTTATCAAGTGCTTATCAGCGAAGGAAAACATTCTGAGGAAGCCTGTAAAGCTTCGAAATAATAACAAAAAAATATTTCACGATTTTGCCAATCCGCATTGGGGTCGCGTAGTGGCCTATGTCATAATACCCTCCATATATCCCATACAAAAGATGCCTTTGCCTAGCAGTCATAAATAGGCTATTACTTTACTTTTTAATTTTATGTCCAGAATATCGAAATAAAGATATTCCTGACATTGCGAACACTTTACTAGGTCCCTAATCACGTGACAGACTTAAATGTTTTTACGTCCAAAATGTCGTAGTACCTAGTCACTATCTGTCAAGTGCAACATACCTCTATTACGTTGATACGCGTGTTCTAGTGCGTAGTATTAATCATTTTACTTTATCAAATATTTATATTTTGGTTAGTCGATATTTTCTTCTAAAATTGTTAGAAAAATGGACGAAATTATTTCGCCGATGTGAGGATTTGAACCTTACCTTTTCGGGATACGCAACCGACGCCCTAGCCTAGCTAGGGCGTTGGCTAGGCTAGGGATAGCTTAGAAGCTAAGAGGCTTATTTTCACACCGAGCGCTTGCCATCAAATATTCCGGATAGGACATCTAAAGATTAAGTTCTTATAAAGTTCGAGCTGATGCAAAAATATGATAAATAGTGCCGGATTAAGCAAGCGCGGGGCCCGTAGCAAATTCTTACAAAGAGCCCTTGATCTGCTATGGGATCTTAAGTAAATAGTGGTAAAATACAATTCAATACTCAATACGTTTATTTGCCAGCGATAGGTTACAATTTTGTGGGTAATTAACAGTCTAGTAGATTACTAAAGGCCTTGTACAGCCTAAAAAATACAAAAAGACAAAATTTAGGTCATTCAAAATAAGATCATAGAGTCGAGTACCTTTTGATGCCTCTGTACGCTGGCTGTCGAAAGGTACTTTGTTGTCGGAGAACATTCACATTCTCACATGGCTGGACTTAAACCAGATTAGGCACGATCGGGATATGCTCCAGATGAAGGTTTTGGAAGACCAGTGTATCCTCGTATAACCAATGGACCACCAACATCGTCAGGTAACCTCAGTGGTCACATTTTTATTAAAAAAAATTGTTAAAATCTACTACGGACATGCCATTTTATCCCTTACTAATATTTTTACAATTTGGTATAACGTAACTGAAATTTGAAATAGATAATAATTAATGTTGAACCTAATTTATTTTAATAATATCACGGCATATATCCAACAAAGCAAAAATATTAACATAAAATACATTTTGTACGCAAGCAATGACATTTTACACCAGCATAAAATATCATTTTATGCAAGGTACCACGCTTAGGTACTGACATGAGTAACAAGTTTTAATTTTTTTTTCTGTGTAAAGTAGGTAGGTTTGACTGGTGATTTTTACTTGGTAATTCTAATTTTAGTTATTTTCCTTTATCGTTTAAAAATATTTTTCAATGAAAAAACGATGTCTCTTTCCCAGACCTTTACCAAAAAATGTTATTTATGTGCATAAACAAAAACCAGTACTTTTTTATACTTTTCATAAAGACTCAAAAATTATTTTTTTTTTTCAATTTATCAATCATTACATTTATCTTATGTAATGTTTATTACATTTGTCTGATAGCCGTAAAAACACCGTCACGTCGAATTTTTATTAGTTGGTGTCACTTAGCCTGTTTTTGATGTGTATAAAAGAGATTTCATGAAATCGGAAGATTTGAAAATATTTATTCAAACCAAAAATGTTAAAATTTTCATATCATCCAATTGAATGAATAATGTTATAGAATTTTTCAGCTGAATTTTCCCTAACTACGGAAATATTTGAATTAAGGTGTTTTTCTTCTCTTTTCACGACTACATTCTAATCTCTCTCTGTGCTATCTCAATTTTTTGGGGTCTTTTTTTGCCTATTGAAGACTTCTAGCCGGGGCGATAATTTCGTCCGACACCCGCCGATCCGATAACCGCCGCCCATGGACTTTTGCAACACCCGTAGGATTGATGATCACATATCAGGCGAACCGCTAGCTCGTTTGCCACTTTATCACATTAAAAAAAAGTTTTTCTTGTAGGTTTTGAAAACATAATTAATAGCGATAAAATGATCTCAATGATCGTTTATCGTTTAAAATTTACTTATTCAGTTATTTAATTTAATTATCAGTACTCTATACGTCAATGAATACAAATCTAAATATTAAATAAAGTAAAAGTACTCATTCCATAAGTAAAATAATATTTTTACTTGGATATTTCTAGAAGGAACGCTTTTGAACGAAAATACGTTATCTACACTTTAAACGCGCTTTAAGGTCGACCTGCTCGAAAACACAACCAGCGTTTTCCTTCTTATATACATTCTCTTGATTATTTATTAATAGAGCATGACTAAGCACTGCCCTGGAAAATTCGACGCTAGGGGAATAGCCGTAATGTTGTTGTTATTCCATTATTTGCATTTAAATGTTGGATGTAACATTGGACCCAAAAATTCCCTTGACGAAAAATGCTACGTCTGTGTAATTAATGAATAGTACACAAATATTTGTACAGTTTGCAATTTTTTTTTATTTCAACAATAATGGAAATTATGGTTTTCCTAAACACTAAATCATGTTTGAAATAAGTGCAATGGGCTATAATATTTCGAAATTTGAACAGGAGAGTAAGTATTTTACATAGTTACCTAATTTTTATTTCGAAGTTTCAACGGAAACGAAAAAAGCCACAGCGAAACGTGGGTACTATCTAGACGTGTATATAATCTAAGCTTACCACTATGGGAGAAATAAAACCAGCAAAGAAGCAATAGATCGCGTCATATTAATATGAAAAATCCGGCCTAAGGCGCAAATTAGTGTTTTTTGCACGCCGGTCTTCTGTGAGGTCGTGGTAGTACCACGAAAAGTACCCGAACGAATGGGCATGGGAATGAAAATATCAGGAAATGAATTCTTTACCAACATAAGATGGTTATTGAAACTACCTAGGGTGGCACTAACGCTTGTTTCAGTATATTTGTGGCAAGAACCGAAACTGAAACATCACTAGTAATAAAATAATGCGTAGAATAATTATAGTATTACAGTTTCTCATTTATTCGCATCTTAACTATTCAGTTTGATATTCTGCTGTAACATCGCCAGTTATGCCTCGTATATACATACTTGAACAGAGATGTTGATTATATCACGAACAGTATAAAGGAATTAAACATCTCAAGAAAATGTAAGAGGGATGCAAAGAAGGCTCAAAGAGTTTTGTTCTATGACTTATCTATGGTTTTGTTGCAATATTTATGAACACAGATTAATTACTACAATGATGATGGGAACGCAGCTAATTTATCTTTTTATATTTTATTTGTGAAGGTGGCAAGCAAGCTGGCGGTTCACCTGATGCCAGATGTTTAGTGATAACCGCCGTCCATTGACATTTGCATCACCTGTTGCGTTGCCACCTTTCAATAAAGTGTACTTCATCACTCACCAGAAGAAACGGGTACTTTTCGTGGAACTTCCACTTAGTGCCCAAACGGACCTGCCCATTCGTGCAACAGCGAAGATTGTTGCGTGGCGCTAGCACAACTGAAAAGGTTAACAATTGATACATTCCAGTGATAGATAACGGTTTTACATAAGTTCAAGAGATTTCAAGCGATAAAGCGCCCAGAAAAATACTGATACTATACATAAATACTTCAATGTTAAGAAGTGATGAATCAAGTACAATCGATAATTTTTCCTGTATTTTATTTTCGTCAGTATTCGAAGATCAGTCATCATATACTTATAAACTAAAAAAAAATATATTAAAAACAGAAAATACAAATTAGGAATGGCAAGTGATAGTTCATCCATTTTTAACGCTGAGTTGTTGGTTGGGCTTAACAGCAGCTTCGCGAGTAAAATATTAAAGGAAGTTATTTTAAAAAGTTTATTTTTAGTTCAACGAATTCGTAAATAAGTAAATTTCTAAGTTTTGGAGAAACTAAGTTTCTAAACCTTTCTAAGAGCTTTGACTATTTCATGCATTTTGAATATGTAATCGATAGTCGGCATATTTTTTTTAAATGAAAGCTTGTAGCTGGGTGGTAGAAAACATATTAATCAACAATCACTTTGTAAAAGATTAAAATAGAATGGAATTCCAGCCAAGGCCTAACCACTCAACCAACTACGCAACCACTTACCCTTGAAAGGGTTTTAAGCGGGTATTTTTAGGGCTGGTTTAGAAAAACTTTTTTTTAACTTTTTGCCTTTCAACATGACGACGTTGTTTCAATTAATTCGAGTTAATTCAAAGCCCTCTGAAGAAGTGTTGCCGGTAAACGGCTTCGGACTTAAGCGCAAACTCTATTGGTGTTAAACACTACACAACATAAGATTTGTTATTTGTAGAAGCCGTTCGTTTATTTGACGTTTTGATTAGAGGCTTACCATTATACTGGCATATATAAACAAACGGTTAGCACTTATTTAGCTTAACCATTCCAAAGGCTTAATCTAATGAATGGGTTTCACTGGCCCTGATTCCAGCACAGTAGCGCCATCTGTGGAACTACGGCACGAAAAACAAATGCAATAATGAAAAGAAGAAAAATTCAATTAGTTTTTCATTGCAAAATTTAGGAAAAGAACATTACTTCTTAAATCATGTCGAATAATGGAACTGGATTGCTGTTCATGGAATCATTGTTGTATCGGAAAATGTTAGTAGATATACACCAGTTTACTTATATATACAGCGTGTCGTTACCATCGCGACAATAAATGAACACGCATATAGGGGATAAAGTTATATTAACCATTTAAATTCTTTAAACATCAATATTTACAGAGTTATTAAATTTTCCAAAACAAAGAATTTTAGAACACCCTTACCTATAAAAGCGTAACGTAAAGTTCATTTGTAAAGGTCACAAAGCATATGAATGGGTTGAATGAATTTGAAAGAGACAAAACATACTGTTAGAAGGAGAGGCTTGTAATACGACGCTGTGACGCGAGTTGTATAGGATGTTACAAATTTTATTTCTTTTTTACTTAATTAGTTTGTTTGAAAAATATTTTTTTTTAATTATGGATTTTGTTTAACGTTAATATTTTTTTATGATTATTGGCAAGTAGCGTTAGACGTGTGTTCATTTATTGTCGCGATGGTAACGACACGCTGTATAACTAGCGATCCGCCCCGGCTTCGAACGGGTTTAATGTATTATACATATTTCAAAGTCAAAGTCAAAGTATATTTATTCAATATAGGCCTAACTTAAGCTCTTATTGAACGTCAACAAAAAATCTACCACCGGTTCACTAAACTAGACCTGCACAGAGAAGAACCGGCAAGAAACTCTGCGGCCTTGTTCTTTTTGTTATACACACTTATTTAGGTATAAAATCAGCAGCAGCCAGGGGTCTTGCAAGTGCAGAGCAAGAGTCATTTCCAAACATCCTTGTCCTCAATGTATTCTTGGATATTATAGTAGGTCCTTGCCATTAAGGTAGCTTTTACAAATTGTTTGAAATTGTTTATACTTAGTTGTTTGTGGATGTCACGTATTTTATTATAAAAGTTGATGCATCTTCTAAGAAACGACTTTCTGGTTTTAGCCAATCTAAACCTCGCTACTTCCAGTGTCACCACGGCCCAGACGCGATGTGGATTGTTTTTTCGTAATTAAGTGGATATTCTTACGTACATACATGATGTTCTCAAGTATGTAAAGCGACGGGAGCGTTAAAACGTTTATTTGCTTAAATATATGCCGTAGTGACTCACGTGGACCCAAGCCATAGACGGCCCGTATAGCCTGCTTTTGTAATACAAATATTATGTCTAAACCGGATGCGGAACCCCAAAGTAAGACACCATAGGACATTATGCTGTGAAAATAAGCATAATGAACTAATTTAGCTGTTTTCTCCTCTTGAATCACTCTATATAGTATAAAAAACCGCATCAAGATCGGTTGATTTAAAAATCTAAGCATAAATAGGGACAGACAGACAGCGACTTTGTTTTATACTATGTAGTGATCAGCAAAAAAGTATACATGTAAAAACAAATTGTTAATAAAATAAAACACTTATAGTCTGGCCCTGCATATTCACTCTTGAATTTGTCTTTGGTGAGACAGATAGACAGAACTTGGTAAATTGTTCCTTTTTTTAAACTATGAATGTATAATATGTATGAATACAGTAGTAAATTCATGTTGATAAATATATTGCATTATTATAAAACAAAGTCTTGTCTGTTGATTGGTAATCTCAGATTATACACACTCTTTTGATGTCAACTCTAGCCTGTTTTTTTTTATGTATTATGTTTAAATTACTTTAAATTTGGAATGTTAGTTTTATTTGTTCAGACTGAATTGTGTCATATTTGATTGATACATAAAAAACCACTTGAAGAAGTAACATGTATAGCTATCTGACATAAGTCTTGTATTTTACATAAATTTCATAATGATTGTTTCGTCAATAATAAGTTCAAAATGTTTAAGTTGAAATAAATAGTTTTCTTATCAGTCCTTAAGTGTCTTTTTGGTTTGAAATTGCCATTAACCACATCCGCCATTCAAGATTGTCACTTGTTGCCTTCAGTTACTTGTTTTAATATTTTTTATTTATTTATAATACATATAAACAAAAAAGGTTTGGAAAAATATTTTATTCAAAAATCTTACGTTACTTTTATAAAATATACACACATGTTAATACTATGATTCCATTGTAATATCTTTGATATCAACATCGTCAGATATTGACTCTGTATCATCTGAATCATCTAAAAGAGCTTGCAATTGATGAATTGATGTCACCAATACATGAAATTGCTTTTTACGTAGGGCTAGTCTACTCTCCAACAATTGTTTTGTGGCTTCCAAACTGCTTAAATCAGTTTTTAGCGTACTCAGCCGCTCTAGTGTTTCTTTTCTATCAGGTTGTTCACTTATTACTTTAGCTAGAACATCATATTCTATGCGGTTTTTTCGGACAGTCTTTGCTTGTGCAAGGTCCAATTTGCTTTTCTCTATATTGGTCTTAGCAGTTTCTATGCCTTTTTCTAAAATTTTGGACAGGGATTCATAACTATTCAACTCTGCTGCCATCATTCCTGAACCCAGCTGAGACTTCGTCACTGCAAATTCACATTGAGCAAGCTGTGCTAACATTCTATCGTGTGTTGATTTGCTGAAAAAATAATTATTTTTGCAAATTTAAAGTAAAGTAATTATTAGTAAAATTCTGTTATAAACAAACCTGTTCATTAAAAAATAATCCTAACCTCTCTTCCGGTTTTTCATCTGTATTATTACACCATTTTATTAAAGTTTTCAGTAAAACATTTAAACGCCTATCATCTCCTGTACCATCCCCGTCAATAAGTAATCTCCGCCGAATTACATCTTCTGTAAATATTAATTTTATTACATTTCGAAGAAATAAATTCTTAATAAAATCACAAAAAGTTAATTGTTATAATAAATATTTATTAAATATATTGGAATACTTGCCATCACCCATTTTATTTAATTTATTATTTACGGTTATGACAATGTAGTAAATTTTATTGGATCATGAAAATAAATATTTATTTTCGGTTATACAAACAAGTATGCAGTAATAGGCATGGGCATGGACAAAAAATATCGATTTATAAAAATATCGATATTTTATATATATCTATATTTATTTTCGACTATCGATTTCGTATCAATTTCGATATATTTTCTAAAACAACTTTGGTTTGTTGTTAAGTGTTACCAGATGCGTGCACGATAATACTTTTTTAATTTTAAATGTAGAAATTTAAGTAAGTACAAATTTTTATATGTTTTCTTTTATAATTTATCGTTGGAAAAAGTTTCAAATATTATTAGACGCCGCCTAACTTCAGTATCATGAGAAGTTGATCAGCTAGTCAAATTCTTCAACTATTTAGCGTGATACTTATTTCAGTTTGCATGATTTTATTTAACGCTGCGACGTACAATGAGTCCAAATCGTCTGACTGATTAATATTTTACAATTTTATGCAATTACGAATTAATAAATTTACAAAAACAAAAACCTTCAAAAGAAGTGAAATTCAAAAGTCACCCTTAAGTATCTAATTTGCCAGGCTTCTTCTGTGTCTTCAGAAAGAGTTTTACGAATTTTGAACAGTTAAGAAATATAAATAATAAAAAAATTAAAAAATATATATCAATTTATCGATATTGTTCACTTGATAATTATCGATAGTTTTTAAAAATGGCCATACGATAAATATCGATTTTTTTTACTTGCCCATCCCTATGTAGTACCAGTAGTAGGGATGGCTATTTGGTTTTGGCTACAGTTTCCAGTTTCGATGAAAGAAAGATCCGAACTTCATCTTCGATAAAACGAAGAATCGACTTTATGACGACATAAAGATCGATTTTTAGAAATGCATCGATCCAGTGAATCATTCTCAGATACCACATAATTTATTTTTCGTATGAGTTAAGTCAAGTCAAAATTTCTTTATTCAATCTTAGTTTGTTTCTATCTATTATTGCAAGTCAAAAAAGCTAGTTCACTAGTTTAAATCTGTCTAGAGAAGAAATGTACAAATTAATGGAATTACATCGATTTATTTGCAATCGATCTTTTAAAGTTGTATTCTTGTGTTTCAAATAGATTTTTCTCGAAAATCGTTATTTTTTAAAAAGAATACAATAAACTCTCGAAGAAATTAACAAGGCTTGCTACTTGCTAATTAATTGATAATTGATAACTGCTTCGAGTGTAAATTCCATAGCAACTCCATAGAGTATATTTAATGATTTATCTTGAGAATGTTGTTGTTTTAGTGTTATCTAAACTCAAAGAATGTTTAAATTAATTGTATCTTCATCTCTTGTATTTACGCGACTACAAATTATGAATGAAACTATTTTACGAATTTAAATTATTCCAATTTCATGAATACGTCTTAGCTAATCAATATTTACAAAAATACCATTCCCAATTCTCTACTTCTGGAGAACATTTGGAGAAAAATTAAATTACATTTTTAGTAAGATTAATGTTATTTATTGACTTTATAACATGAACAATATTTAACCTAACATATTCAAAAATTGCAAGACGAAATAAAAAGATTTTTATGCTGTGAACGTAAATTATTACTTAAGTTATTCTGTATTCAAGGTTTTGCTGTATGGAGAAATCCCAAGCCCTTTTATTATAACAATAAAATTCAATGTTTTGATTCCCAGCAAGTACAAGTCCATATTGGAAATAATGGACAATGTTCTATTTTCCTTTCAATATAGCGGGAAATTTATATATTTTTCCGTAATTTTCACTTAAATATTATATTGATAATGTCTATAATCATGGAGAACCCAAATTTCAGTGATAAAGTCGAAGCCTACTTTTCGGAACTTGGGCGATGGTAAGTTTCATTGCATTTGTGTTTGTAATAGAGTAAACATTTAATTTAAACACATTGTTATATTATTTTAGGAAAGTTTGGCGTAATATAATCTTGGGGCAGCTGCTGTCTTTGATATTAAGTGGCAAATGCATACTTACAACTGTACTTCAAAGTGCAACATGGCAATTCCCTACGACCGCCCAACTAGTTATTCCGTACTTCATTTTATTTATTTTGTTTACACCGTCATTATTATGTACTGATGTGAAGAAACTAACGAAGTAAGTTTCATGAATATATTATTTTTTTCTGGAGGTGCCAAAAAACAATTCGGTCACTTTATAACTGGTGTCTATAAAAGTACAAACTTGTACAACACGCAGTGATTGGTTGCAAATTTGTTAGATACAAATTTGCAAATTTGTTAGAAAAAAATATGGTTCTTATAACATTTTTAGGGTTCTGTACCCTATAGGTAAAAAAAGAACCCTAATAAGATCACTCTAATCCGTCTGTCTGTCCGTGTGTCACGCACCACCGATTTGGGTCGAAAACCTATACGGTAATTCTCGTTGACCAGCACAAATAAAGAAAAAAATCCGAAAAATAAAAAAAGTTGAAAATTAAGGTAAATTTTGGTATTCATTTTTATACACCTAATAGGGACTATAGACCTCAGTATCTGTTATAAATTTCAACTTCCTAAGTTCACCTGGTCCTAACAAAATTGTTTGCGATTATTTACCAGTTTGATTATGGTGGTATAATGTACGGAACCTTCGGCATACAAGTTTGACCTGCACTTGACTAAATTTTTTTGTGAAGTATTAGTATTTCCCAGGGGAAACACATGCATGCAGAGCCCACAATTTTGTACAACAACAGATGCTGCAGCAGCCCTACCCTACCTAGTTAAAATTAAAACTATTTATAAAGTGTGCCTCATGACTCACAATATGATTTGGTTTTTTCACTGTTGTATAAGTTTGTTATTTAAGTCTGAAGTATTAGGTGTTGAAATGAATCTGTAAGTTATTTATGGAATAAACTGTATCTTAAAATCTCAGTAGGTGACAAGATGCATCTCAATTTTTCTTTTAATCATCAAGAGTCAGAACTGTTACTTTAAAATAAACTATAATGAACAAACACAATATTTAATTTTAAATATTACTTTTAGAAGATGGTGGGTGCTGATTATAGCATGCACCCTGGATGTTGAAGCCAGCTGGCTGCTGGTAATGTCGCAAAGATTTACATCAGTGTTGAGCTGACAGCTGCTAGCATGCAGCGGTGTTGGGGCAGCTCTAGTGGGTGGCGCCTGGAGAGGCCAGAGATTGGGTATTGCTCATGTGGCAGGTGCTACATTGGGCCTTATGGCTGTGGTCTGTGTAGTGTGGGCAGATGTAGAAGGCGCTCCAACAGATGGTATGAATTTGCATAAATTGTTTGAATTGTATGTGCCCCATGTACCTAAATCTCACTCATCCCATGTAATATTATATATACATAATAATATTTATCCATATATTCTTTATCAACTGTATTTTGCAACCCAGAAGATTTATTTTTTCTTACATAGAATATGCATAATAAATTCTTTTATATATTGAAATTACATTTCACTTGATTTGCAATTGAATTCTAAAATTGCTTCAGCTGAAAACTTTTATTTCAACAAGGGCCTATATTATCTACACACCTCCTTTGCAACATATCTTTAAATAAATTTTAATTCATTATTAAATGGTTTATTTGACTGAAAGTTTTCTTTGTTGTAGGTAAAAACCAACTTGTGGGTGATATGCTATGTCTAGCTGGTTCTCTGCTTTATGCATTGGTAACCGTTTTACAAGAATTGATGCTCAGTGAACAATCATGCTCAGAATATCTAGCACTTTTGGGATTTATTGGTGGAGTGGTAGCATGCACTCAAACATTCTTGCTAGAATTCACCGAACTCATTATGTTTAATTGGTATGAATTGGAGACGGTTGTTCAATTAGGTAGCTACTGTGGGTTACAGACTGTTTTCCAGATTTTACAGAGCTTTATGCTGAGGGATGCCGGATCAATAATTTTACATCTATCATTCCTGTCGGCAGACTATTATACATTAATAGCGGGAATGTATATTTTCCAGTTTAAGGTAATTAACAATTGGTATTTTTGTCTACTTTTCTAATAACTATACATTTTCTATAAAAATGTAATGTAATTTAAATATGAATAAATATGAATTTAAATAACATTACATTTTTTTATGTTAGATTGCAAATGCACTTTTTTATAATGTGGACCCCTCATTCATTAGATGAAACGCTAAAGTATTACCCTTCCACTTCACACTGGTCTTTTGTGAGGCCGTGGTACTTTCCCGAACGAGCCTGCCCATTCGTGCGCCAATTGATTCGTGGCCCTAAAACACTCACCTACTAAACATTCGATCTCAGTTTCGGCCGAAACCGAAACCGGATTTTACTTAATTGAGAAATTCTATTTGAAAAATTGGACTGATGTTAAATTTTTATCTTATATTTTATTTTACCTAGTTATCACAATAATAATATGCTCAATCCAGATATGTAATCTAATCATTAATCTCTCAGATTCAGTCTTAGTCTCAGCGGTAATGTGGCAGTTCGGTGAATTTATGGCCAAAGCTGCTATAAGGCTTAATCTAATTTTTTTGGCTGAAACTAACTGAACTTTAATTCTGTCACTTAAATACAAAAAAGAAGGTAGATAGATTTTGTGATAGGCGACGTGATGATATCGGTATTGTAACTCAATATTTAAGAGTATCTGTATATATCATGTATGTGTGTATAATATCTATATTTTTGTAATGTAGGATTAAACGTCAACCTTTGGGAAAATGTGTATATATTGTTACAGTTTCATGCGCTGTATTTTCTATCATTCTTCCTTGCAATGGTGGGAGTATTTCTGTTTAGCGCGAGATCTACTCGTCCGTTGATGCACCCTGAAGTATTACCGCAACATGTCAACGATACTACACAATCACAGGATAATGTATCTTTGTATGTGCTAATAGTTCCACTTAAGTAATTTATTTTGTTTAACTTAATTACGAAGGATTCTAGCAAATACAATATTAAAGAAGTGTTATGAATTCCCAGTACTTTTTAGCCTTTTGTAGAAATTAGGGTTTCTTGATTTTCCTTTTTCTTAAATTGTGATTTTTCCTACGTTTTCAGGGAATACGCCGTACCTGCGCTCGATTGCATACCTATAGAAGGTCTTGAACCACCAATGAGTCGAGATACAACATTTACCTCATTCCTTGGAGGTCCACAAACAAATATACCCAATGGAATTATAACATCTGGACAGATAAATGGAACACAAAATGCTACAAAGGATCCCTGAGAGACTTACTTCAATATAAAGTACTATAAAAGTGTATACTGAACACACTAAGTGTAAGACAGGTATTTTTCTGCTACTTGCTAGCTTGAGGAAACTTCTGAAAAAGTGTCAAGTATTTCATATTTAATTTACTAATATTTTTCTTATGCTTAATATTTGCCACTATTATTCAGCCTCTACATTCTTATCTGTATTTTCAAAAACATATATCAATTTAATGCATTAATGCATAAAACTGCATAATCAAAAAAATAAATCGTCAAAAATTTATCTTACATTCCTTGCCTACTTCTGTCAATACACTATAACATTATTATTCGAAGCTATTACATTTTTGTAACTGAACAAAATATATCATATTAAAATTCAAATAATGGGCAAATATATTTTTGCCAGTGTTGCACTAGGTTAAAATTAATTCACACTCCAAATCTCTACTTCATAGTTATTCTACGGAACTTATAAAGAAAATATAACATATTTTACTTGTGTTCCTGATTCACAACATGGAATTTTTATTCACACACTAAAATGGAAACAAATCGCACAAAGCCCTTTAGGGGTGCTAAATTAACATTTGTTTATGATAGCCAGTAATATTACATATAAATATTACACTGATTAAGCATAGTTTTACTGGTATCGCTTAAAATAACCAAATATCAAACTTATGATACAAATTTATAATAGAAGGAAATTGTTTATTTAATACTTAATATGTCTATTTTTTTTTATAATTTTAACATTATATTTGAAATGACATATTAAACTATAACATGAATACTCTTTATTGGTATTTTTGACCCCAAAAGAGTAAACTTTATAACAAAAAGCACTTGTGTCGTCCATAAGACATGTTTAAATGTGTTATTATCTATAAGATGTTTTATAAAGTATCAAATATTGAAAATGACAACTGCCATGTTCTCGAATTTTAAATGAAATTTTTAAACACATTTAAAATTGTAGCAACAATTTTTAAGGAATTTTAAAGTAGTTTCTACATTAAAGCTAAGGAATTGTATGGAAATGATAGGTATTATGTTATAGTATACATATTTAATGTATTAGGAAATATTGTAGAAAAGTATTATATGAATTAGGAATGTTAATTCAGTTTTTTAGTAATTGTAAGGCATATGGCCATGTCAATACACCAATAATATACAGAATATGTCCTCTTCTGCGTCCATGGTCGATTTTATCTATAGTTTATAGCTTAAGAGAGTTAGTTATGCAATTTCTGATATTAATATCTATGTTATAAGGAAAATAGTTTTCAGTCAAGTTTATTCTGTTTTATTCAAACCATTTTTATGTTTAAAATGGGTGGTAATTATTCATAGAAATAGAATAGACCATGTGTAGAAAGAATTAATCTTGAACCCTTGTACCATGTTCGAAAATACGTTTTCCTCATCTAGCCATACGTTACTAAAGAGCATCTCGTTCTCAAATTAAAATGATGAAAAAATATTATTTTACACCCCTGGCGTAGAGTAATTAGCTTGGTATGCGAAATTTTTACTTTCTTGGTTGATGGCACTATTCTAGCCTAACTATACTGTAATTCCGACAAGATAAATATGTAAAAAAAATATGACCTCCATCACTCAATCCATACAAAAGCTACATAAACTGTATCAAATGCACCAAAGAGTATACAGCGTGTCGTTACAACCGCGACAATAAATGAACACACGTCTAACGTTACTTGCATAATCATAAAAAATATTAACGTTAAACAAAATCCATAATTAAAAAAAATATTTTTCAAACAAACTAATTAAGTAAAAAAACAGAATTTGTAACATCCGATACAACTACAACTGACTGATTCATACATTCAGAGACTTTTTCAATAGTTGCCACGAGCCTCTCTTTCTAACAGTATGTTTTGTTTCTTTCATTGTCACCTTTACAAATGAACTTTACGTTACAGTTTAGTTTTATACGTAAGGGTGTTCTAAAATTCGTTTTTTTAGAAAATTTAATAACTCTGTAAATATTTATGTTTAAAGAATGTAAATGTTTAATACAATTTTAAAAATGTATCCTCTATATGTGTGTTAATTTATTGTCGCGATTATAAAGACACGCTGTATAGAAAAAGGTAAAAATCAAATACAATTTTGCATATCATTGTTTGTTAAAAATATTTGTGTTAATTTTTAATCAATATCAATAACAAATCGGCAGTAGTTCTTTAGTTCAAGGAAATATTACTGCTTTTGTTTGTTTTATACTACTTATATTACTTTTTTTTCTAGTCTTTGATCAATGAATACTAACTAAATTTGTGGTGCTTGCTTTGTTTTTTTTTGTATTATCTTAAATGAAATTAAGATTGAGCCTTAACAGAATGCCAATAAAAATGTTATGATTATAGATATTATGTATATTACAACTTAAGACTTAAAAGAAGCATAATATTAAAAGTTATAAATATTGCATATGTTTCAACTATCAACTAAAATTAGCTGTGAACTGTGCTTATTCATTGTACTTGACCAAGTAAGCAATTGTAAGTAAATCAATGCTCACATTAATTTAAAAAAATATTGTTATGTTTCATACTTTATAAATGTTTATTATATTTGTATGTTAATTTTTTTATAAATGTTTATATATTACGTCTTATATTCCTATGTTACTGTGATTTAATTTTTACTCAAAATGTTTTCAGGAATTAATACACACAACAAATTCTATTTGTATTAAATGTTGCTTTATACAGTATGTCCCAGGAAGAATGGGTAACCCTGGTGGTTTATCTACTTTATATATGAAGTTACTGCTATCAAGATGAAAATTTTTAGTAAGTTTGACTTTGTGTGTGTTTGACAGAGTAAGTTTGACTATAGAAAAAAAAAGAACTTTCAATTGTAGTAATAATGAAAGCTTTAAGTTGTGAATAAATTGATTTTTGTTCAACTTATATTAGGTGATCTAATTGTCTGCCACCGAAGACCGTTTGATGCCTCGATTAGCGTAGTAGGCAGTGAAACTGCCTCTTGCGACAGAGGGTGCGGGTTCGATCCCTACTACTGGGAAAATATAGCGTGATGAACATAGTGTTTTTCCAGTGTCTGGGTGTTTATATATTTATATTATGTATGTTTAAGCACGTTTATCAGTTATATAGCACCCATAGTACAAGCGTTGCTCAGTTTGGAGAATGTTGTGTAAAAATGTGTGCTAAATATTTTAAAAAAAAAATTAATTTAGTTATATGCTTGACATCTTCTAATTATTGCTCTTCCGTGTAATTGTACGTGACGTCGTTCAGTTATTTTTTGAAATAGCGTCTTTATCACGATTGCGTAATTTCTCCAGGCTTAGTTTACTTTATTGGTAGTAATGGGATCGTAGATGCCACAAAATGGTAGACAAAGGACCAATCCACTTATTTTGACTGAAATACAAACAGACTATTTGCAGGACAACCCTCATTTAGTCGAAGTGGGATTCTCTCCCCTCCTTAAATATTAAATTTAACAGATCATTTATAAAAATAAATCAAATGACTATAGCCTGATAAGCTTCCGGAAAGTTTAAAGTTCAAATGGACCTCCCGTTTAATATACCAGTACAATAATTTATTTCTAACTGGTAATGTGACCTCTGTAGATTCAGATATCTAAGATACGGATTCGACAGTTACCATTTGCGGATTTTATTTAATTTTCTGCCTTCAGTCAAATTTACTCTTTTTTTTTTTTCAAACACTGATAGCTGTACTATTAGGCGTTATAAATCCTCTCTGGGACATCCTGTATATTAAAATTTTTGTTAATGTTTAAAAATGTGCCGCTCAATTTTTATGATTAAGAAGTTCTACTTCTATTAAATAGTGAATAGTCCAATAAAAGGAAAATGTTAGGTATTGTTTAATAATTTTATGTACCTTTGTAAGTAATATACAGCCTGTAGTCGAAAGATATAAAATTTATTAATTCATAATGATTTCTTTAATATACGCGAATACAGCATACTGGTAAACTATTTTACGAATAGTTGCAGCATTTATTATGGTCACAGGACGGTGTCGGTGACCACAGATTTTAACAAAGTTTCACTTTCCGTGAAGTAGTTTTAATAAATCTCTTGATAGGTACATTTTGTTTGCAATGCATAATGGTTGAATTTAAAGTATTAAAAAGTACTATTAATTTTTAATGCATTGAAGCATTGGAAAGAAATAAAGTTTACGTGAATTCGTTCTGCATGCGTGTTGCAGCTACGAATTCTTTACGTTAATCTCACGATGTTATTACTCTTATTACTAATATTATAATATCTTTGAAAACCTGAGGCACTAATTTTTTTTAATACCTGTGATTACTTAATATTGAATATATCAAGCCAAAGAAAGATTTTAACTACACCTACCTATTTTTTAATAAAGACATTAATGTAATATTGTATGTGCTTAACATTATATATTTTAAATAATAACGTAAAATAAATATACTTAGTTTGAATATAATATCGTATTATTTTTATCCGTCACTTAAATATTTCGTAATGCAACTTATCTACGTATTATTATAATTTACAGAATCAAATCAAAAACTATGAAATTTTTACTCGGTAATAAGTTAAATACTTTCCACTTAAATTATTTGAATAACCTTTAAAATAGAATAGGTAGTGTGCATATAATTTGCAACAAGCTTTAGCAGAACGGCGAGCTGGAAGTTGCGTCAATTAATGAGATTTCGACCATCCTTAAAAACTGACTGGGACGGTTCGACTGACTGGGAGAATTTCTAAACCTATGATTACTACCACTTGAGAAAGCGTTAGCGCTGGGAGAAGAAGTGGCGGAAGAAACTCCAGCAACGCTTCTATCATTAACGGGGGAAACCTATTATATGATTGCCGCACTCGCCGTCCTCGAATCGGAAAGCTAAACGAGTGACAGTCCTAGCCGAGGTTTTCTCGGGGGCCTTGAGCCCAGTCACTACATAGAGCGTCCCCCAAAGCAACCTCAGACCTTGGCGGCCTCCCAAACTGGTGAATCAAAGAATAATAATGGCGTGAAGGCCCGAGCCGAGGCTTCCGAGGGAGGAGGCCTTAAAGCAACTTAAGCTTGGTGGCCTCCTAAACCGGTGAATCTAATAATAATAAAGACGTGAAGGCCCGAGCCACGGCTCCCTCGAGAGCCCTCGAGCTTAGGCATCCGTAACCGAGGTTCAGCCTAGGCGCCCTCAGCGCCCAGCCACCTCAAATAAAAAAGGCAACCCAAAGCCAATAGTGGTCGAACCAGCCAAAAAATATATTTGGTTTATGGTCCATGTCCATACTGTCAAATGCAAATGTAACAATGATTACTAGAAACGTCAAAGCTTGTCAAAAATTGTCATTCCAATTTAGGGATGCCAAAACTGAAGAAATGTGTCGATATTTATAAAAATATCAATATCAGCCACGATATATCGAAAAAAAAAAAAACATCAATTTTATTCAACAAATTTGTCATCGTCTTTGATACGATTTCGTTAATGAACATTTTCTAACGATATAACGGATCAAAATATATCGGCTAAATATATCGATATTTTTTCATTTCTATTCCAATTTGACACTTGGTTCATAACATTTGACACCATTTTACGTCAAACATTTGGTTGGCTTCGTATAATATTATACAAAAAAAAACATTGTTTCATATCGTCTGTGAAGTGCACAAATGTTTGAAAGGTTAATTTTATAAGTTATGTAGTGAATTTGTCCCAATATTAAACCAAAATGTCGCTCGAAATTCCCTTGATGAGCACAGATGAGGTGATGTTTGTGTTTATAATTCTTTGACGTCTTATTAATTTGTAATATTGTAGGATATTTTTAAATGTTTTAAAAATTCTGTAGGTGATTGAGCTGGATCCAGAACAACTACCATCCGGTGATGAAGTCCTTAGTATATTACAGCAAGAACGTTCACAACTTAATGTTTGGATCAATGTTGCAGTGAGCAATTTGAAATTTATATAACCTCGTATTTTAATATCTTCTCCAATGAAACTACTTATAATCAACTCTAATACCTACTTTTTGCAGTTGGCATATTATAAACAAAAGAAAATCGATGACTTCCTTAAGATCTTGGAGGCATCCAGAGTGGATGCTAACATTGATTATAGAGATTTTGAGAGAGACCAAATGCGGGCACTAGACATGTTGGCAGCATACTATGTACAGGAAGCTAATAAGGAGAAATTAAAGGACAAAAAGAAGGAGCTATTTACTAAAGCAACTCTGTTATATACAATGGCTGACAAAATTATCATGTATGATCAAGTAAGTGATTAGTAGCCTGTTGCAAAGATTACAGAGGTGCTCTTGCATTTTATAAAAAAGCACTCAGAACTAATC
This sequence comes from Iphiclides podalirius, assembly GCA_933534255.1. Taxonomy (NCBI): domain Eukaryota; kingdom Metazoa; phylum Arthropoda; class Insecta; order Lepidoptera; family Papilionidae; genus Iphiclides; species Iphiclides podalirius. The sequence goes on along the minus strand of OW152829.1, from coordinate 13,973,106 downwards.
CTGATAGCCCAGCCGCTCTGCGTCTTGGAATGGGCCACTGTTTCATGAAATTGAACAATCAAGAAAAAGCCAGGTAAAATAATATGCTAAAATATAGAACATTTTTAAAAAGTGAAGTATAATTATCACTTTAAATTCAACTTGCAACAAATATTTGGTATTCAACCAATTTAGCGACTCTTTTACCATGTTTAACTGAATACCAAATATATAAGATGGTGTTGATTGATAAATTTGTATGCTCCATACATGGTAATTAATTTGGGTGTAGTTGTGTCTTTGAAACCTCACATAACCATGGATTTCTTTTAGTGCAGTTAATTTTTAAAACTATTGGAAAAGAAGGAACACACTATTTTGTCAGTTTTTAAAGCTTATTCAGTAAATTAATTTTGCTATTTAAATGCTAATTGCAGATTCTGGGTGTGATTGTTGTCTACATTAAATTGAATCATAACAAATGGAAGGATCAATCTAAAAACTTAAAGCTATTTCAATGAAATCTAATTTGTATTTACTTACTTTATACTATTAATATAACAGTACAGATATTCCAATGAAATAAACTGCACTTTGAGAATAACTTAATATTTAATTCTTGCTTTGTCTAAAAGTGGAACATAAAGAAAGCACTTTGCATTTGCAGGATGGCTTTTGAGAGGGCACTCCAACTGGACCCTCAATGTGTAGGTGCTTTAGTAGGTCTGTCTATTTTGAAGCTGAATCTACAAGAGAATGAATCTAACAAAATGGCAGTCATCATGCTGTCTAAAGCGTATGCCATCGACCCTAAAAACCCTATGGTTTTGAATCATCTGGCGAATCACTTCTTCTTCAAGAAGGTACATATTGTCTCTAAAGGAAGGAACTTTCTATTTGAACTTTTTTATTTAATATTTATCAATTTATATTTCAGGATTATGGAAAGGTGTTACATTTAGCAATGCACGCCTTTCACAATACGGAGAATGAGGCAATGCGAGCAGAGAGCTGCCACCATCTCGCCCGTGCGTTCCACGCTCAGGGCGATTGCGATCAAGCCTTCCAATATTATTATCAGGCAACACAGTTTGCCCCACCCAACTTCGTTTTACCACATTACGGACTTGGACAGATGTATATTTACAGGGGGGATACCGAAAATGTATATAATGTTAACTTTTAGTACGCATGATTATCAGGCTTCTTTTTTTAGGGCTCCGTACCCAAAAGGTTAAAATTGGACCCTATTACTAAGACTACACTGTCTGTCTGTCCGTTGGTCACCGGTCTGTATCTCATGAACCGTGATAGTTAGACAGTTGTAATTTTCACAGATGACGTATTTCTGTTGCCGCTATAACAAAAGATACTAATAAATAATATAAACAAATACTAAACAATAAAAGAACATTTAATTAGGGCTCCAATACAACAGACATGATTTTTTTGCCGTTGTTAAAGATGATTCGGAACCTTTCTTGTGCGAGTCCGACTCGCACTTGGCCGGTTTATTCCATTAATCAATGCGGTCACAAATTTTTTTTCAATCTCAAAGGATTAAAAATAATAATTCTTAGTCGCGAATCGAATTTATAGGTTCAGTTAATTGCTCTTTTATTTCTAGCAAAAATCTTTCCAGTGTTTATGGTTTAAAGTAATTCAGTTCTCAAGCTATGCTTCCTAGAGATTTGTCTTATGCAGAAAGCGGCTTCCAAGCTATATATCTTGGGATTAGTCGTCTTCAGCTTATCTCTTCGTTTCCAGGCGGCGCAATGCTTCGAGAAGGTTCTGAAAGCGCAGCCGGGCAATTACGAAACGATGAAGATTCTGGGCTCGCTCTACGCAAACTCCCCGTCGCAGTCGAAACGCGACATAGCACGTCAGCACCTGAAGAAGGTCACCGAGCAGTTTCCGGACGATGTCGAGGCGTGGATCGAGCTGGCGCAGATATTGGAACAGAATGATTTACAGGTATTTCTATTTTGTGAACAGATATTGGAACAGAATTATTTACTGCGTACATACACAGGGTGATTTTATATACGACGGACATAATATTAAGAGAGCGTATGCAGAGTTTGATTCTAAATCTCAATCTGGTACTTACTTGTGACCTCATCTTTTTTTTCAAAGATTGTTTATAATTTTTTTTAAACATTTAAACCTTAAGAAATTCCTGCCTTACCGTCTCAATACAACAAACTATTCACGAGCACTAAAAATTTTCGCTGTACGCATAATTACTAAACCGCTTATCAATAGGGTGACCACTCTTAACGGGATAAACAAATAATGTTTGAATTGATATTTTTCTGGTTATTTCTTGTCATAATAAAATGTTAATAGTTTTTTTGAATTATGGAATGCTCAATTAACATTATGTCAAAGCATGTACTTCGTCTAAAAAATCACCTATGCTTTATGAGGCATAATTATGTTCAGCAGTAGACTCAAACAGGCTGAAATGATAATTATATATTGTAAGTCCCAACGACAAATTTTAGTGTTACCATCGAAAATACTGGCACATAATGTAGTATAACATTATCGTGCTGTAAGGATTTTTTATACATAAATTTCACGTGGACAAGCCACTCGGATCAGAAACAAATGTATGTGGGTCACACAAATAGTTATATCGTATAGGATTCGAACCATCGATCCCTAATTCCGAAGCCAATACCTTGGCAACTGCCCCACACTTATTAATCACTAGCGACTCCTTCTGCCCCACACTTGTACCACTAATTGTCTTATTATAATATTAATAAAGCTACTTAGAAAATCGTTAAAAATAAGACGAATAATCGAGAGATGGAAATAAAAGCTGTTAAAAAGCGTCTATTGTGAATAATTATTATTCATTAACTTTACAAATAAAGTTATGAAATAGAAAATTGTATAAGATATTGAATTATAAAATTGTATTGATTTCTTGTTTTTACGCGAATATTATAAACTGTTAAATGAATGTATTTTACGGATTTTGTACCGTTTAGTTAGATTTTTAAATACCTTGCCAATAATCGAAAGGGAACCATTTTCAACGCTGGAAAAAGTTCGACACGTGTATTTAAAAATGTAATTAAACACGACAAAATCCGTAAAGTAGTTTCATTTAACAGTTTATTTATTTATCTATTTAAAGAACGCCAACATAATGTACACTATTTAAGACTAAGGAAAATAAATATACATCAACTGTTCGTTAGTGTCATTACAATTAAAGGCGCTGACAGCATGCAATATAATGGGCGAGAAAAATACAGTTAAAGATATTTTGTTTTGTTACAAAATCCAAAATAAAACAAGAGTTAATAAATTAAAAACAAATAATTGATAAAGGAAATAACAGTAAAAAACATTAAAAACAGTGGTAAACAGTGAATAAACAGTGAATAAACAGTGCAACAAATTTAGGTATATACATGGACTGATAATACTATTTAAGTTTCTACAAGTAAGTGGGGCGACAGGAAATCTGTTTGACAATAAACTAGGCGAAAACAGTTAAAATGAGTAAAAACAATCTGTGATTATTAAAGTAAAAGTTCTGTTGAAACCACTTCTTGCAGGGCTCTCTAAACGCCTACAGCACTGCGATGAAAATCCTGAAGGAGAAAGTGAACGCAGACATACCGGCGGAAATATTAAATAACGTGGCGGCGCTCCATTACAGGCTGGGAAATTTGGACGAGGCCAAAAAATATTTGGAAGAAGCGTTGGAAAGGTTAGTTTTGATATCACGTTCGGGATTCGAGTGAAACTTTTGTTGTTTAAATATTCACGATGGCCGCATCGCCACTTACCGTCAGGTGGGATGGGACGACAGTCAAGTGGTCAATGGCCAGTTTTGAATTAATTAAATCCTGATGATGATAATTCTAATGATGATAAAATTGAAAGATACATGTATGTACGTTCGAAACTGTCGTCGCTGATTTTTGACATTTAAGACGTCAACCCCTCGGTTGTGACAATGTATTTTTATTTTCAACAAATTAATCAAGAAAACGTTAGGGTTTTGGACAAAAAAATGTAATTATGAAATTTCGCCATTTCTGAATATAAACTGAACACAATTAAATCCATTAAAAATCGTAGCCTCGATGGAATAATTTCAATAATAATTCTAATTTCAGTGCTTATCAAGATATGCTTTCATTGCACCGATATTATATGTATATTATACAAATACGAGGTAGATACGACACTAGCGGACTAACTGTGCCTGTGCCTCAGTGCACTCAAATTACGCCAATTGGTGTAATAGGATTGCAATCCCATAGACTGCTATCTATTTCCGTGTCGTACGTTCTATATCATCTGTCACATTCACTTATTTAATATGGAATACTAGCTGTTAACCGCGGTTTCGCCGGCGCGGCCCAATGGAATTAACGATGAGTTTTTTTATTATACATCAGAATTATATCTCGCAGATGGCTGAATTTTTCCTACTTAGTTGACACTTATCATTACCTATATTTTGGACAATTCACACAATATCTGTATAAATTATAGCCTATGTGTTATTCTGATGTATAAGCTATGTTATTGTAAAGTTTCATTAAAATCTATAAGTTTCATTATAATATACAGCGTGTCGTTACCATCGCGACAATAAATTAACACACGTCTAACACTACTTGCCAATAATCATAAAAAACTATTAATGTTAAACAAAATCCATAATTAAAAAAATATATTTTTCAAACAAACTAATTAAGTAAAAAAGAAACAAAATTTGTAACATCCTATACAACTCGCGCCACAGCTTCGCATTACAAGCCTCTCCTTCTAACAGTATGTTTTGTCTCTTTTAAATTCATTCAACCCATTCATATGCTTTGTGACCTTTACAAATGAACTTTACGTTACAGTTTTATACGTAAGGGTGTTCTAAAGTTCTTTGTTTTGGAAAATTTAATGACTCTGTAAAAATTGATGTTTAAAGAATGTAAATGTTTAATACATTTTAATACAATTTATTAATTTAATAAATTTAAGTTATCCTCTATATGTGTGTTCATTTACTGTCGCGATTGTAAAGACACGCTGTATATGTATGAGTAAGGATAATGTAAAGCGGAACAGTTTTTAAACGCCGCGCAATATGGACACGCGTCATCTGTATTATTGTCTATCAGAGAAAAAGCCGACGCGAAAACTCTGGACGCCCAGTACTACAATTCCATTGCGGTCACAACTATGTACAACTTGGCGAGGCTGAACGAGGCGTTGTGCATCTATAACAAGGCGGAGAAATTGTACAAGGACATCTTGAAAGAGCATCCGAATTACATCGACTGCTATTTGAGGTGATTATATTCGTTTAAACAAATGTTTTTTTTTTTTAATTACTGATAAACTGTTAAACGTTAATTCGCTTTTGAGCCTGAGTGATAAGTCGTTCGACTTTGCAACAATCCACTGACTTCTTCTTTCTACAAAATTTAATTAAGGTAGCCTGAATTAACGTATGCAATTGTAGGCATATTAGGCCTTAGTATGTTTTCATATCTACATTATTGAACTGTATTTACAGTATTAAGACTTAATTATAGGCTGTTTCAATTCGAATTCGAAGAGGTCGAATTCCAAAAGTCGATGTAATATGATAATTATTTGAAATCCTTTTTGTATAACAATAGATGCGCCTGGCATTGCATAAAATGCGAAACAACAATGAAGATAAAATACATTGAGATTTTCGTCGGTGTGGCAATCGGCCGTGTAGCTTAATGGTTAAAGCGGTCGCGAATCCGAAAAACTTGGGTTAGATTGCCGCTGTAGCGAAAGACTTTTAGTCCATTTTTAGGGTTCCTTAACTAAGGGTAAATCGGGACCCTATTACTAAGACTACGCTGTCTGCTGTCCGTCTGCCACCAGGCTATCTCATAAACCGTGGTAGTTAGACAGTTGAAATTTTCACAGATGATGTATTTCTGTTTCCGTTATTACAACACAAACTAAAAAACAGAATTAAAAAGAATTAAGTGGGGCTCGATCACCAAGCAACATACATGATTTTTTTTGCCTTTTTTATAGATAATGGTACGGAATCCTTCGTGCGCGTGTCCGACTCGCACTTGTTTTTACAAATGTTAATCCATACACTCATTCATTCATTCACTCACTCGACTCCATCTGCATCGAGCAACGCCGATTTACCGACGAGTCCAAGCTAGTAGGCAGGTTGTAGAGTCGAATTCCCTTCCAGGTTGGGTTGTTATGCTGCTGTACCGACAAGTCGAAGCGAGAAGGTAGTTTTTAGAGTCGAATTCCCTTGCAGGTTGGGTTGTAACGCTGTTGTACCGCCAAGTCGAAGCGAGAAGGCAGCTTTTCGAGTCTAATTCCCTTGCAGGTTGGGTTGTAGCGCTGCTGTACGGAACAGTCGAAGCGAGAAGGCAGTTTAATTGCAGGGTCGAGTTCCCTTGCAGGTTGGGATGCATGGCCCGGGACAAGGGGCGGATATACGACGCGTCGGACTGGTTCAAGGAGGCGCTGAAGGTGAACACCGAGCACCCTGACACGTGGTCGCTGCTGGGCAACCTGCACCTGGCGCAGCAGGAGTGGGGCCCCGGCCAGAAGAAGTTCGAGAGGATCCTGCAGAACTCCGCCACCTCCACGGACGCCTACTCTTTGATAGCGCTCGGTAATGCCCGGTTCCCGTATCCAACGGACGGCCGTTAGTTACATAGCTTCTTAACTCTCATAACGACCTGTAGATAAATGGCGCGTACGCCCGGTTCCCCTATTAACAAAACGAGGCGTTTTTCTTACGAGCCGTTGCATTACATACACGGAAAGTGAGTTACCAGTTGTTATGAATGTTAGGAACCGCGTAAGTCGACTGCACTACGCTTAACCGACGGCCTCCAGTTTTTAACATTTTGTGAAAGCACCTATTGTAATGTCGAAGAACACATTGAGGACAAGGACGTGTGGAAATGATTTGCTCTGCATTTGCAAAGCCCCTGGCTGCTGCTGATTTTTATACTTAAACAGTTTTGTGTACTTATATAATTAAAAAAAAAAAAGAGATAACAAGACCGCAGATATTCGTGCCGGTTCCTCTCTGGAAGGTTCAATAAGAGAATGTTCTATAACCTTTGTAACAAAAAAAGTACACGTGCCATTCCTTGATGGATACGTCGTCGCAAGAGCTTCCGTTACATGCTTTCATTGCCGTTGTTGTTTATTGTTTTAGGCAATGTGTGGCTCCAGACACTCCATCAGCCGTGTCGGGAGAAAGACAGGGAGAAGAGACATCAAGAGCGTGCCCTCACTATGTATAAGCAGGTGCTGAAAAACGATCCCAAAAATATTTGGGCCGCAAACGGGATCGGATGTGTTTTGGCGCACAAGGTGAATTTTTTTGTGTCACTTTTCTTAATCCAGCAGTTTTTATTTAAGCTAAGTTTTCATTAAGAGCACAATAATGCACAATATTATAAAACACATGTCAAATGATCCGGTTTGAAGGACCATAAAAGTTCTCTATCATTATTTTCGATAAAAAACTTTTAAAGTTATAATCTATTATTAATCTATTTATGAGATATAGTCGCCTTGAGTTAATAATCTTTAATAATTAAATTGATTATCAACGACCACTGTGCCAATATTAGTGCTACTTGAAATTTAAAAGACACCTGTATAATTGTATTGGTTCCTATCAGCCAAGAAATCATCATAGGAAAACTTTGTTATTATATCAACTGGAGCAAAAGTCGATCGAATTAAAAGCTTTAAGACTAAATAATATGTTTCGTTGCAACCAACTTTACTCTCCGTACAGATGACTCACTTTAATTGCTTACATTTATTTTCATTGTTTTTGAAGTTACGCTTCCTTTGGGGCACTTGGGAAAAACGATGAGAGAGAATTTTTACGATGCGCGCCTAAAAACCAGACCAACTTCATGGTGTTACCATGGCAACCAAATAACACAACTATTTGTCATTTATCTATAATTCTCACATATCTATTTAAATCATTATACACAGTGTAGACGGGAATAAATTTAGTTATTTTTCTGTATACATAAGAACACACACCTTTTTTTAATGCGTTATTTAAGCTGAATCCCTAAATTTCATAAGAAACGGTCACATGGCACTCTCACGTTTTATTAATCTAGATGCGTATGGGGTAATAAGCTGATTTTAAACGGATTTTTGGCGGGGTTGCGTTATTTTTTTCTATGTGTTATTTAGGCTGAATATGAACTACACTCACGCTTTATTAATCTAGATATGTGTGGGATAAAAACGCTGATTTTAAACCGATCTTTGCAGGGTTGCGTTAACGAAGCTCGCGACATTTTCGCCCAAGTGCGCGAGGCGACCGCCGACTTTCCAGACGTTTGGATGAACATAGCCCACATCTACGTGGAACAGAAGCAGTACATAAACGCTATCCAGATGGTAAGATTTAAAGCGCTCGCGTAAAAATACCCTTTGTAATTCCATTTTTTAAATGTGAAACAGACTTTCTTTGGGAATTTATTTAAGCCGCTCACGAAAGCCCTCGAGCGCTGTTTTCTGCAGAACGCGCCTATCGATAAGATCGCTAAATGTATTTATGTTTAAGCAAGGCCGTGATAGCTTATTGTCCGGACGTACACTTTTAATTCAATATACTCGAGCAACTTGAGTTCGATGTGTGGCAGGGCCACGCAACAGTATTCACTGTTGCACGAATGGGTTGGTCCGTCCGGTTAAGTACCACGACCTCACAGACGGACCTTCTACGAAGTGTTACACTTCTGCGTTTCGTCTGGTGAATGAGGTAGCCGGGGCCTATTTTATTTAAAGGTGGCAACGCATTTGCAACCTTACGGGTGTTGCCAATTTCAATGGGTGGCGGTTATCACTTAACATCAGCTGAACCGCCAGCTCGTTTGCCACTTTCACTTATATGTTGTCACCGGATCATCGGTTGACCGGTAGAGGATGCCATTATGCATTAAATCCGCCCAACATAGCCCTCTGCTTAAGGTGCATTAAAGTCGAAACAAATAACCGAATAAACGTCGCGCAGTACGAGAACTGCATCCGCAAGTTCCGGATGCAGCACGACGAGGAGTGGCTGACGTGGCTGGCGCGCGCGCACAGCCTGGCGGGGCGGCCGAAGGCGGCGCGCGCCGCGCTGCTGCGCGCCCGCCGCGTGGCGCCGCACGACGCCGCGCTGCTCTACAACGCGGCGCTCGCGCTGCGCCGCCTCGCCGCGCACGTGCTCAAGGACGAGCGCAGCGAGCTGGCGGTCGTGCTGCGCGCCGTGCACGAGCTGCAGGTCTCGCACCGGTGCGTGCCTCGCCGGCGCCTCAGCTCGAGCGCATCGGGATTGAGTCCGACTCGTCGGCGCCTCAGCTCGAGCGCGCCTAGATTTTGTCTGTTTCGGCTTTTAGTGTTTAGCACCACTCTCTGAGCTCAAGATGAAACTCACAATCGATGATGTCCCATACAAACATGCAAAAAACAAGGACACTGTAAAAAAACCCAAGAGTTACGATTAAGTTGTAATTTTTTGGTTTTTTGAGTTAAAGAAAACAAACCTAACATTTCTCAGCCTTTTCAAATGTCACTTTGGATAGTAATTATAATAAGCTTTATTTGCATGAAACATAGAGACATAAATTTGATGTATCATCAATCACTTAGAGAAATTACCAATTTCTCTTTAGTGCATACCCTGTCTGAAATCCCCACAGTTCTATTTCCACGTTTAAAAATTTACTTCTTTGGTACCGTATAAAGGAGCATGCGTTAAGGGGCCCAATTCATTAAAAGGTGACAACGCATTAAAAAAAAGTGTCGGACTCGCGCACGAATGGTTCCGTGGAATCTATAAAAACGGCAAAAAAAACCATTTGTGTTGCATGGGAGCCCCGCTTACATATTTGTTATTGTTTCGATTTTAAGTATCTGTTGTCATAGCGGCATAAGAAACACACAATCTGTGAAAATTACACCCGTCTAACTGGCACGGTACACGAGATACGGACATACGGCGCGGTCTCGGTAACGGGGCAACGTTTCAACAAAGCCGAATACAGCGGCGATCCCTTGCAGCTACTTCCTGCGGCTGTCGACGTCGACGGGCGAGGGCCCGGAGCGGGCGCGCTACGAGGCGGCCGCGGCGGCGGCGGAGGCGCGCACCTGCGGCGACCTGCTCTCGCAGGCGCAGTGGCACGTGGCGCGCGCGCGCCGCCAGCACGACGAGGAGCTCACGCTGCGCGACCGCCAGCGCGAGCAGCGCGAGGCCTTCCGCAGGCAGCAGGTGGGCGCACGTCTCCCGATGATCATTGCTCGCCTCTCGATGGTCACGACTCGCCTCTCGATGATCGTAACTCGCCCCTCGATGATTGTAACTCTACTCTCGATGATCATTACTCGCCTCTATGAACATTACTCGCCTCTTGATGATCATAATTCACTTCTCGCTGTTCATACTTCCCGTATCTCTGTTCACAACTCGCTGCTCCAAAGTCCAATCCTTACCTCTCGCTAGCACACCAAGTGACTCTTACGTTACGCCTATTTGTACGCACCTAAGTCTCCCGCAGAGCAAGTCTGCTCTGTGTCAACACACCTCTAACAAAAAAAAACTAAAGGTAAAACATAAGTTTTACCTCTTGCTTATTATTATGAACCTCTTACATCGCTCTTTCTTCGCATAACCACTCACTCACCCTTCGAGTATACCTTGCACAAATCGCCTTTCTTTGTGAGTTAGACTTATAGCTTCGGTAAAATTGGATAATGGGTTGAGAATGGTTGACGTAATGGCAAAACAGAAACCAAAAAAAGAGAGCAACAACTCATAGAGATAGAGAGCAACAACTCATAGAGAGGAAATACTGTACTTTTTATTAATCCCAGGGTTAGTTTAAAAGTTTAATCCGCACCAAAACGTTCCAACCACCAGGAGGAGGAGAGGAAGCGGCGCGAGGAGGAGCAGCAGAAGAGCACGGTGGAGATGCTGCAGAAGCGGCAGGAGTTCAAGGAGAAGACGAAGAACGCGCTCGTGTTCGCTGAGATGCCGCAGGAGGGGAAGTCCCGCGGCAGGGGGCGAAGGCGCGACGAGTACGTCTCCGACTCGCCAGGCAGCGGCAGCGAGGGGCCGAGGGAAGAACGGTGAGTAAAACTGTCGTCGGATATGTTTACAATATTACTAACTGCTTATTTTAGTTTATTTATTCTAATTATTAGTAATTAAATTTTTTTTAAATATTTTATTGATTTTATGTTAACATATTCATTTCTAAAGTAATATAAAAAAAATGAAATATTATATTTAGTTTTTTTTTATCATGTTTAATGAAATAGTCATTTAAGGAGAATTTTTTTTGAACAGTTGGTAACACTGCTATCATTAACAACGGTTTGTTTACAAGTGATGTGACGTCACATCATGGCCGCAAGCGTTTTCAGCGTTTAGAACAAAAAATAAAAGTAGCAATTTTTGAATTGAAATTGTGCAGTCATCTTGCACTTTTATTGAGAGGGTCAAATTTGATATGAGTCAAGTAGCCTATTGTTATTATTTGTATTTATGTTGAAGTATATTTAGTCTTGCCATATTCTTTACGTCTGACACTTTTGTATTGTTAACTGGAAGAAAATGCTGTTTAGCATTACCATATCATATGCTATTATGTGTTATATGCTATTTAGTTCGCCTTTGTACAAACTTTTAGTACAATAAAGAATATACAAACAAACAAACTTCTAATGCGACTTCCGACAAGGTTGCGTTAAACGTTCAACGCTCCCGGGGAGGGGGAATAGAAAGGGACAAAGCGAGAGTGAATGCGAGGCACCCGAAGTTTCACTTCTTCCGCACGGAGGGACTCCACGCACCTTTTATTATTTATTTATACTTTAATATACAATATATGGAATATACACTCGCTTAAATAAATATAAATACCGTGTGACCCACGAATAATTGTTTCGGATCTGGGTTTTTGTCCACGTGATATAAACACGTCCTTAAAACACAGGATAATGCTATACTATAGTAAGGGCAACGTTTTAAAAAAATGCAATACCTATATGCAAAATTCACAGTACCTTATAACATGTCTAACCTCTATAATAAGTATGCGCGGCGATTCATTGTCGATTTCTCTCTACAGCGGTGAAGCCAAACAACGCAAGAACCGGAAGAAAGAGGGCGGCGAAGGCAAAAAGGGGAAATCCCGCAAGCGGCGGGATCAGCGCGGAAGTGGCACCGACAGCGACCCGCCCACAAAGCGCGGCAGGAAAAAGGTGACATCTCACTTACGTAAACGGGTGACATTTATAAAAAGGTGACATCGTACTTTTATAAAAAGGTGACATCTTACTTATATAAAAAGTGAAATGGATGATATGTTACGCAATTTGACATTGGCTTTGCAAAATAAGTAGAGAGAAAGAGCGATTTGCGTTTTACTGATAGCTTTGATTTTTTTTGGTTCGTTGTGTTATTAGTTAGAGTTGCGAGTGACGTGCCGTCATAAATAGTACGAGGGTGGCGAGAACTCATCGACGCGGCCAGTCCCGGGTTCGATAGAGGCGGCCGATTTACCCTACGACGTAACGAGGTGTACCACACCGCAGGGCGAGAAGGGCATCGGCAAACGCGAGAAGGCGCGCGCCAGGGCCGCCGAGGAGAAGCTCAGCGCGAAGCAGCGCATGAAGATCGTCTCCAAGGAGACCATCTCCACCTCCGAGTCGGACTCGGACGCGTCCCGGAAGTCGCGCAGCCGCAGCCGCAGCCGCAGCGGAAGCGGAAGCCGCAGCGGAAGCGGAAGCCGCAGTCGCAGCGGAAGCGGCAGCCGCAGCCGCAGCCCGCCCGCGGCCAAGGCGCGCAAGAGGATCGTCTCCGCCTCGGACAGCGACCGGTACGCCGCACGCTACGTCCAAATTAGCTTCCACCATTTTTGATGCCTCGTAGTCATGTCCCCCGTGAAGTGTCTGTGTCCATTGGCAACTTTTTTTTTTCGAATTTGGTTTAGCGAAGGCATAAACAATTTTATAATCAGGTTTCATCATAATGTTTTTATATTTAATCAGTAAGATATGAGGTGTTTATATTGGACTATTTTTAGACATTTTTGGACATTTACGAATGGAACGATTCTGTTTATTAATTTATTTTTTGTTTCATACAGATCTCGGTCGAAGAGCCGCTCGAAATCGCGCAGCCCTTCGCGTCGGGCTCGGCGAAGAGTCGTTCCCGCTCGAAGAGCCGCTCCCGCGCCAAGAGTGGCTCCCGCTCGAAGAGTCGATCTCGGTCTAAGAGCCAGTCGAGGTCGAAGAGCCGGTCGCGCTCTAAGAGCGGGTCGAGGTCCAAGAGCCCGTCGAGGTCACGCTCAAGGTGAATAAAAATGCCGAATAGTAGACATTAAGAAGGAAAGTTTGCGTTTCGGCAAATACTTTCTTTTTTGTTAATATTGATGCTGCAAACTTGTAGTCACTATTTGCTGAGTTTTTATCATTTATTTAGTGTTTAGTCTCACAAATAGTTTTAAGCTCAGTTCTTGTTAAATTTAAAGCATAGTGGTTTGCACCTATAATTGAGATGGCACACACCAAGCCCATTATTAACATTACATATAAATTGTCTAAATTTAGTGATCATCTTGTTGATGTAACCAAAATAAATAAATAAAATAAAAATAAATACAATCATACCTACTTGATGTAACTACATTTCTATTAATTTAAAGTTTTGCTCGTTCAGTGTTCTGTATCTTATTTTTCTCTCTCGCTCTAATCACAAGTTTTGGCATAAAGACAACACAAAACGATTCGTGACTGTTCCAGTATCCAGTAATAGGTGTGTTAAGAGCTGTGAGATAGCTTATTATCCAGGCACTCGCTTTTAATTCAATATACTCGAGCAACCTGAGTTCAATCCCGGGTGCCGGCAACAATGAAATTGCTAATTTAAATTTTAAGTGCTTACTCTGTTCACAGCGGTGAATGAAAACGTCGTGGGGAGACATGCAATATTTTCGAAATGATAAGAAAAAAAATTATTTCAAAGACATATGAAGTTCACCAATCCACAATGAGGTCACGTGGTGGACTATGCCCTAACTACAGGACATCTTTGCCCAGCAGTGGGACATATAGGCGGTTAATTTACTTTACATCATGTCACCTTTCGGCAGGTCGAAGAGCAGATCCCGCTCCAAGTCGAAGAGCCGGTCGCGGTCGCGCTCGCGCTCGAAGAGCGGCTCGAGGAGTCGCTCGGGATCGCGCTCCGGCGGCTCCCGGTCCAAATCCCGGTCCCGGTCCAGATCCCGGTCGAGATCCCGGTCCGGATCGAGACCGGAGACGCCCGTCTCGAGGAAGTCCGTCTCCGCCAGCGAGGACGAGGCGTAGAGAAAAAGAAGCCGCCAAGAATTCGCACCCCCCCTCCAAGGAGCTGTGCCTCGCCCTCGCACAGAGGTCTGATCGCGTTTTTCTGTACATTGCAATGGACGATAAACGTCGTTGACATGATTTAATTTGTGTTTGTTTTTCAATTTCTTCGACCACCAATCCCACTAAAATATGCCTATTTATAATGGGTGTAGTACCCATTATACCACATTGTCGTCACCACCGCGACAATAAATGAACACACGTCTAACGCTACTTGCCAATAATCATAAAAGAATATTAACGTTAAAAAAATCCATAATTAAAAAAAAAATCAAACAAACAAGTAATAAAGAAACAAAAATTGTAACATCCTATACAACTACAACTGACTGATTCATACATTTAGAGACTTTTTCATTCGTTGACACAACGTCGCATTACAAGCCTCTCTTTCTAACAGCATGTTTTGTCTCTTTTAAATTCATTCAACCCATTCATATGCTTAGTGACCTTTACAAATGAACTTTACGTTACAGTTTTATACTTAAGGATGTTATAAAATTGTTTGTTTTGAAAAATTTAATAACTCGGTAAATATTGATGTTTAAAGAATGTAAATGTTAAATACAATTTTAAAAAGTTATTCTTTATATATGTGTTCATTTATTGTCGCGATTGTAAAGACACGCTGTTTACACGTATACATATATACATGCCCCATGATCTCCATTATAGGGTATACATGCCTCATGATCTCACGTGTCATTTTAAAAACGCGATTTTTAATAGAAATGTTAATATGACGTGCTTAATTTCATTGCATTTATTTAAAAAAATAAATTTGCTTCATTATTTGCGTTAAATAACTGTTTTGCGCATTTCAAAATCAAATCCAGCTATATACACAGTTTAGCAATCTTTTCTTTCATAATTAAAACCTAAATTGAAATGGATCAGCCCAAGATATTTTATTTTTTTATTTTATTTTATTGAGCAACAAAATCCACAGCCTTTAGTTGTTTACATGTATATCAGATATTCTTAACTTACAGCCAAGAAAGTATTTACATTTTATAGGTAGAATATATGTATACAATAATAATTAAGCAGTTTATGAGTAAACAATGTTTTTTTTAGAAAAAGTAAACACGGAAATATCTAAAATGAGAAAAAAAAAACTAATAAAACAATAAAAATGTAAAGCAAGCTGAGGCGCGCACACCTCGTGCATGCGTTCGCGCGCGCGTTTGAAGTGCGTGCGTGCGTGTGTGCATCTGTGCGTGTGCGTGTCTGCGTGCGTGCGTGTGCGTGTCTGTGCGCGTGTCTGCGTGCGTGCGTGCGTGCGTGCGTGCGTGCGTGTGCGTGCGCGCGCGTATGTGTGTGCGCGTATGGGCTGTTCCTTAAGAAAAGATTAATAGAACTCGATGTTCTCAATAGATTAATATCTATTTATAACGCATTAGAATACTAGACTACACATAATGATATTATTTAAAGAAAATATGGATGTTTTGAATATTTTAAACTCACGCGACATAAATGATACATTTACCCAGGCCAGTCCGTAGTATTACTTTACTCTATGGTCCAGTCGTAGGTGCCGTCACTTACAGACACCCACCGGTGGGTTCGTTGCGTCGCGTAGACCGTGACACTTACTCGATTTCCCTGACGATACGACGACTATCGCCATCGACAGGATCAAAAATTTAAGAAAACACAAGAAAACCCAGCACTCGCCAGCGTGTGCGTCTAATATATACAAAGTTTGTGATAGAAGCGATTTTTGAGCTTCTTACGTCACTTCTGCCAACACCAACGCCTTCCGAAGTGGTAGTAATGATTTATGATGAGCTTTAGAAATCCTCCCAGTCAGACTATAGCTGCCGATTGATCCGAGGTCCGCCCCTCTCGGGCACCCTCGAATCGGAATGCTAAACGGGTATTGAGTGCCAGCCCAAGCTGAGATCCTTTCTCGGGGGCTCTTGAGCCCGTTTTTATGGTATGGGGGGGGGGGGGGGGGGGGGGGGGAAATCTTCAAAAGATACCCTGTCATCTTACATGACAGAATTATGTGTGGTTCTTTACCCACTAGAACCCCCTCGGTGGCCACCTTCTGTACGTTTGGAGGGACCTGGGAATCTCCTATGGAACCACGGTACTGGGCGTGAGCACGCCTCCGAGAAGGGTAAACCTTCCCCGATTCCCTCGCCATCTTGCAGCAGCTCGAGATCACTTCGAGCTGCTGCCAATCCCTCTCCCCCTTTAGTCGCCTTTTACGACAAGCAGGAGATACCTTAGTCCTATTCTATGAGCCCGGAACTAAAGGGCTGACGGGGTAGCACGTCTGCCCCTGCCGGCGCGGCGCCGTCGTCCGAGCGGGGTCGGCCCTCTCCCTTTCCCGCTCGGCGAAATCCTTCTGGAGCATAACACCTTCACAGAAGGCATAGGAGGCCAGCGCCTGCCAAGCAGAATTATCCGCCAGCCCAGCGGCCACTGCGAATGGTGGAGAAAGGTCCTCCCCGATACTCTTGTTGCGCGGAGTCCCGATCGCCTTCACAGTGGTGACATTTCGCCGTCGGTTCGCGTTTAGGTACTCGCCAAAGTTACCTTGGCCGGTGAGTACCTACGTCAGTCTAAATGTGACGCGCGTATACTATGTTGCACTTAGCCAGGCAACTTATAAACTCGTCAATCCATCTCTACCAGAATGTCCATCGGAGGAAATCGAGCTAGGATAGTGGCCGCGTCCAAAGATATTGTACGATATCCTCGTGCGATCCTGATGGCCATCCTTCGCTGCTGACTAGAAATCTTGCATTTGCTTGTATAAATCTTGCATAACACCCACCACTTTGGCCTAAAGATCCTCGATACTGGGCCATAAAATAAAAAAATACATATATAATTATTGTAATTATGAAAAGTCACAAGCAGTGCTGCCAACTTAAGGCTTTTAGCCCCAAATTGAGAGGCAAAAATATTCATAATGGGCTTTTTATAGGGCCCAAAAAAGTTTAGGGGCATGAATAATATTTCATGCATCACTGTTTTGACTGACCAAAATGAATGTAAAAATGCAAAATGTCTCTAAATAAATGTAATTAATTAAATTTTAATTCATTTTATGTTGTTTTGTTAGCTATTTCAACTACTTGTAATGAAAAGTAACTAAACTTAATTTATAAAGGGTTTTTCAACAAGAACTTTGTTTTTCAATTGGGGCCACACCAACAACATGACAGTTTTTACATTTAGTTTTTTGACCTATTCGTAGTAAAGGCTTTGGCAATTGCTACAATGAATTCAATTTCGCTCGAAAATCGCATTAAAATAATTAAATCCACTATGAAAATGGTGGTTCTGTTAAAGTTACGTTTCGTAAAATTCGTGATATTTTCGGACAACATAATCGTCCTTCTGAGACCGCTATTAAGAATTTGGTCGCTAAATTTGCAAAAATAAAATGTACAAAATGTGCCAACACCAACGCGTGTTCGACCGGGTCGTTCAACCGAAAACATCGCAGCCGTGAGCCACAGTGTTGAAGAAGATCCAAATTTGTCAATTCCTCGACGTTCTCAACAATTGGGGTTATCCAAAACCACCACATGGCGAATTTTGCGTAAGGATTTGGCTTTGAACCTTTACAAGGTTCAACTGGTGCAGGAATTGAAGCTGACCGACCATTCACATCGCCGTAGATTCGCTCAATTCATTCAGGAACAGTTCGCTGGTTTTTCTGAAAAAATCATTTTTTCAGACGAAGCCCATTTTCACTTGTCAGGGTACCTCAACAAGCAAAATTGCCGCATTTGGGCTTCTGAAAATCCTAAAGCGATTATTGAGAAGCCTTTGCATGGTCAACGTGTCACTGTATGGTGCGCTATGTGGTCTGGAGGCGTCATTGGACCGTTTTTTTTTTTTCGAAGATGAGGCTGGAAATGCGGTAACGGTCAATGGATCACGCTATCGCGAGATGTTAACTTCTCAATTTTGGCCTATTATTGATGATATCGATATCACAAACATGTGGTTTCAACAGGACGGAACCACATGTCACACATATTTGTATCTCACGCGCTTTGTCGCTCGAAATCTGCTTAAAAATCTGATATTGTGCATTCCTTGCGGTATCGCTCTAACTAGTGAATATTTGTATCTCACGGGTTTTGTCGCTCGAAATCTGTTTAAAAATCTGATATTGTGGCAAACGCGTATGATATCGGGATTCGTGTATATGGAGTAAGCGAGTATTTGGTACATCGGATTTCGGAAATGTCAGATATTGTAAAATACATATGTTTTGACCGAGCCAGTAAGCGATTTTCGGATATTATACCAATATATAGTTTTCGTATCTGTATACGATTTGTATCGCCCACTTCTATCGGCAACACTGTACGCACTGATGTCACTGTCATGTCATCCCGTGCCCGTCATCGGGTCCGGCATTGCGATAACGTTCAATAGTATGTTAATTATGTATATGTTATGTGTTATGAATTATGATGAGATTTTTGTTATAATTAAGACACATTATTTATGTAGTAGTTATTTTATTTTATAATTTCCAGAATATCATGAGGAGGTAGTCAATTTTCTAATAAAATCGTATGCTTTTATTATGGATATCATTGAATCAGGCAAGCGAATAACTTTGAAGCGTACGCGACCAAATCCACTCTTCCAATCATGGTTAGAGGAATTACATGAAGAAGCCAAACAAAAAAAGAGTAAAGTCCAAAATATACTTAATGAAGCTTTGATATCACTTTCTAAATATCCTTTATCACTGCAGACAGGTGCTGAGTGTGCTATTCTTAATGGTTTCGACAGAAAACTGTGCGTTCTTATAGATAAAAAGCTTGAAGAATACAAAAATATTCATCTAGCAAAATCTTCGTCATCAAGCATTCAAATTGAAATAAACACAAAAAACAATACCATTTCTCCTTCTACTATTACGTGTTCAAATCTCTTAGAAGTAACACATACTAGCCCTATTAAAACTGTAAATTTGATCAAGGCAAAAGGACCATCTGAAAATCCTTATAAGCCAGCATATCGATCTGGAGCCTATGCACTCTTAATTGCTCTACTGAAACATTCAAATAATAATGAAAGACTGTTAAATAAAAACATGTTGATAGAATTCGCACAGAAATATTGTGATGATTCATTTAACAATTCAAACCCTCAAACTACGAGTACTGCTTGGTCCGAAATAGATATATTGATTACAAAAGGACTAGTAAATAGCAAAAAGTGTAAAACAATGATGTACTCCTTAACTGACGAAGGTATTTCTGTGGCAAATGATTTGTTTAACAATTTACAGGAATTACCTGTTGCATATACTCCTATAACAAACTGCACTTCCTTAGGTTCCAATGAGATATTACCAGAAAAGATACACTCTTTTGAAAATGATAACTGTTCTATAAATTCAAATACTTCACTACTCAGTTGTAGTACTTCTACCTTTGAAGGTATAGAACTGGAACCTAATAATTTTGATATTGTATTACTAATAGACAAATGCGAATCTAATGGGTATGTATTTTATTTCCTATGTATAAGGTAATTTGACAAACCCTCTAAGAATCATTTAATGTGCAGTGGGTTCTTGTAATGGACTATACCCTAATAACCCCTGTCCAAAGTAGGCCTTTGCCCAGCAGTGACCTACCTTGACTTATTACAGATAGGCTAATGTTAAATATATAAAATTATTCATATAATAATAAAATGTGCATCTGTAAGTAATTGAACACATGATGTCTTGAAATATATATTTACATTTGAATCAACTGTATATAATAAGAATACTTAAATAAATAAAGTATAATATAGCTCTGTAATATATAAATAAGTATAATGTATGACAAAACAATATTATCTAAACTTCATATTCAGAGTCTTTGAGAGATAGTAGATCATTTTAATTTTATACAATAGATTTATTTTATTATTTTGTATAAAGTTTATTTATATTACAGTGTAAAAAAGAAGTATGATCCAACTATTCCATCATCTATTCATCATGAATATAGAAGTCTCAAAGTTGGAGATTATACATGGGTGGCTAAAGACATAAGTGATAAAAACAAGGAGCTAGTGTTACCATATATTGTTGAACGAAAACGAATGGATGACTTTGCAGCCAGTATTAAAGATGGAAGGTTTCATGAACAAAAGTTTAGACTAAGAAGGAGTGGTATAGAGAACATTATCTATTTAGTTGAAAATTATGGAGGCAATAAAAATGTGGGATTGCCAATGCAGTCACTTATGCAAGCATTAGCAAACACTCGAATGATTGACAATTTCACCGTCCACATAACCAAGTCTTTGGCTTATACCATAAGATTTTTGACAATGATGACTAAAAGATTGGCTTGTAGATATAAGGTAAACCAACATTAAAACTGTATGGGCCCTATTAAGAGTTGTTATTGTGTAGTATTTTTTAAATATTGTCTTTTTCTTAACAAAGAAATTCAGTGGTCGAGTAAAAAGTAACTTGTGAGTAGTCTATAGTATATATCTCACTGCTGAGCAAAGACAATAAAACATGCATCGGCAGTTATGTATATTTATTTTATAATTTTCAGGATAAAATTTTGAAAGGCTGGAGTGCACCACCAGAAGGAGATACACTGATGACATTTAAGTATTTTAATAAGTGTTCTGTCAAGAACAAATCATTAACTGTGAAGGAAACATTTATAAAAATGTTGCTTCAGCTGAAAGGAGTTTCTGTGGAGAAAGCTGTTGCAATAACCAATCAGTATAAAACTCCTCGTTCACTTATTAATGCCTATAGGCTTTGTGATCAGAAGGAAGGTGAAATGTTGCTAGCAAATCTGAAATATGGAAATTTTGCTCGTAATGTAGGACCAACTGTTAGTAGGACAATATATCAATTATTTTCTAAGCCACCAACATAGATTCTGACAATGTATAGATCCCCAACTGTACCATATAGCGGTAGAGTTGGTGATATGACAGAATTATTTATGAATATAATATCCAAAGTAAATCAATCCTTAAGATAACAACTTTGTACATATTTTTATAAATCATGGTTGTAAAATTTATTAAAAAAAATATATTGCATTTTATGTTTTTAAAATTTGATATTACTGTTTTATTATTATAAGGATCAAGTAACATGAATTGACTCAAGTAACATGAATTGACTCAAGTAACATGAATTGACTCAAGTAACATGAAAGTTTATTATTATAAGGATCAAGTAACATGAATTGACTCAAGTAACATGAATTGACTCAAGTAACATGAATTGACTCAAGTAACATGAATTGACTCAAGTAACATGAATTGACTCAAGTAACATGAATTGACTCAAGTAACATGAATTGACTCAAGTAACATGAATTGACTCAAGTAACATGAATTGACTCAAGTAACATGAATTGACTCAAGTAACATGAATTGACTCAAGTAACATGAATTGACTCAAGTAACATGAATTGACTCAAGTAACATGAATTGACTCAAGTAACATGAATTGACTCAAGTAACATGAATTGACTCAAGTAACATGAATTGACTCAAGTAACATGAATTGACTCAAGTAACATGAATTGACTCAAGTAACATGAATTGACTCATGTGTATTTGTAAAACCCATTAGAATAATATTATAACATACTGATAAACAATAAAATAAGGGATGGCACTGTCGACATCTGCCGAGCTTGTCGCCGTCCCGGGGAGCCGCTTCGGCATGTTACCTTCGGTTGTTCCATGCTTTCTAACGCTGAGTATTTGCATAGACACAACCTAGTAACCAGAATCCTACACCAGGAGCTCACTCTGAAATACGGTCTCTTGGATCTGCCGTACTACAAGTACTATGCAGAGGCCGTGCTCGAAATGACCACGCCAGGCTCTATTTAGA
The DNA here is from genome assembly GCA_933534255.1 of Iphiclides podalirius. Taxonomy (NCBI): domain Eukaryota; kingdom Metazoa; phylum Arthropoda; class Insecta; order Lepidoptera; family Papilionidae; genus Iphiclides; species Iphiclides podalirius. The sequence continues at coordinate 13,950,824 of OW152829.1, read as the reverse complement.
CTTATTATCACGGACAGGACGATTCTCGCGAAAAAACTTGACATCGTGGTGATGAACCGAGCACAGTCGCGAATATTTTTGGGTGACATTACCATTCCATACGACGAGAACCTCGTGAAAGCCAAAACATTGAACCTGGCTCACGAGTTGACCGACATGTGGGGTGGTGTGTTGACTGAAATTATCCCGATAGTCGTGTCTACGAATGTGTTGATCCCAGTCAGCCTCTCCGAACATCTGAGGCGACTGGGACTCCGGGTCGGAACGCTCCAACCAAGCTGAAAGTCGAAGCGTTTGGTCTCCCCTGCCAATGGCTTCAGTCTGGTTGGGTCCTAATTATGTATTACATACAAAATTTATATCTAGATGTTTATTTTTATTTATAAAACCAACAAGACGAGAAAATAAGTAACTAAATATCGTTTTTATTTTTATAGTAAATGAGAAGTGTTTGTACCCCATTTCCTAGAAATAAACACATTATTTTTTCTACAGCATCTTATACGAGTTGTGTACATTTCTTGTGTAATTAAAATTATCAAATATATTTTGTATTTACAATGTAATAAAAATAATACATTAGTACAATCTTGCCTTGCCTTACCTTCCAGAGAGACAGTTACTTAGTTTAACTTGTTCTTTTGTCATCCTAAACTGGTATTATACATGTGTTTACAATTACCATTGAAGACTAGTTTTTTGTTTCTTTTATGAATGGGAACTGATATACTACTGCTATTGCCGATGTGTTTACATGAGAGATGAAAAGTCACAAGTGAAAAGATATTATTGTTACACTTTCATTCCAGGGTGGTTCTAACCACCTCAAGCCACCATTTAATACAGTCAATGGCGTTAGGGGTCACGATCCGTACTGTATCGCAATGATGGACCGTAGGTGTCATATTTCCTGATAAACACGTATATCGCACCAGAGCTGTATCAAGTTCGGGACAATTCCATGAAGCTTTAAATCTGCGGTTTGACAGCTAAAAAAAAAACAGTAAAAATAAAAAAGAAACTATTAAAACAACATTTTAATTGTATATATCTTTATTAACACAAATAAGTATTGACAGTGACAAAGAGCAGTATTATTTTTATGATAGGAAACTATGTTGTCTGAAAATCCTTCACAACTAATCATAAATAGATCTCATTCAAGATATAAGAGCACTTTAGGATGGAATGAACTTTCCAGTTTACAAAATCTCCAATAAAAGCAAAATGAAAAAATTGGTTCAGCACATAAAGCAATCCTCTACAAGGGATAATCATTTGCTATTATTATTATTTAAAGAGATTCAAGAAGAGCAGATTGTGCTAAACCAATACATTTACCATTTTAGACCCTTATTTTCATCATCACATTGAGTTTCCTTATAACAACACTTATTAATATGCTTAAATCTATTAATAAAATAAGAATCCTACAGTGCAGTCAAAGGAATGACTTTCCACTAATGTTTCTTTTAGTAAAACATGGTAAATTCTGAACCCTAAACATGGCACATTTGGAAAAAGAAATTCCTTCCTCAGACAGTTGCACTGTGTGTTATAATAACATCCAATAATATTTTTTATATTCTTATTTTGAAACAGTTTATAATTTGGAATATAATCTTAACTTTAATATCTAATAAATTCACAAAAAAAGTTTTACAACTTCAAAATTTACACAATAACCTCTGAAACTGACATATATTGAATATATAAACTATGTTGGCTAGGTCTGTAAGCAAAACATGTTGTTTTGAGATACACAAAAAAGATAGCAAGACAGCCATTAAAATAAATGCAAAAATTTGCATGCAATATCATTAATTTATAATATCAGGGGTAAAATTATTCACTTTAAATTCAAATAACAAATGTCCCAACCACCATACCATGCTAATTCGGTAAATTGAATCTCAATCTAAAAATAAAAAAGAAACTAGGGAAACCCTGTTACATCACAAATTTTAGATGGGCATCATTGAGTGCATGGAAAAAAAGAACAAAATATACTTCCTCATGTACAACAAAAACTAATAAGGCACATTATAAAATGATATTTAAAATGTGTCTTGCGCAAAAAACTAAGGCATAGCATAGTGCACTAACTACTACAGCAGTTAAGCTTATATTACATTTTGCTTAGAGAGTATGGTAGTTCCTTTCAGTTTGATTTTTGTAATATTTGAAACCCATAAAACTAATTGCGAGAAGGCCAAGTGTCAGTATTATACCGCCAATGAAGCTGGGTCCATCAAAGCTGCAACGAATTAATCATTATTATTATATTATACTGTTACATTTCCACATAAATATGCAGTGTGTCGTTACAATCGCGACAATAAATGACTTTTACGCGAATTCGATGACTCCGTGGCACAGTTGCCAAGGTATTGGCTTCGGCGTCGGGGGTCGTGGGTTCGATTCCCACACAGGACAACTATTTGTTTGACCCACAGGTAGTTTTTTCGCATCTGGGCGTTTGTCCGCGTGAAATTTATGTTTGTAAAACGTCCCTACAACACAGGATAATGTTATCCTAAAGTAAGAGCAATGTATTTAAAAAAAAAAAAAAAAAATAATGAACCCACGTCTAACACTACTTGCCAATAATCATAAAAAAATATAAAACGTTAAAAAAATCATAATTGTAAAAAAGAAACAATAATTGTAACATCCTATAGAACTACAATTGACTGATTCATACATTCAGAGATGTTTTCATTCATTGCCACAATGTCGCATTACAAGTCTGTAGGAGGAGCCTAACAGTATGTTTTATCTCTTTTAAATTCATTCAACCATTCATTCATATGCTTTGTGACCTTTACAAATGAACTTTACGTTACAATTTTATAAGTAAGGCTGTTCTAAAAATTTTTGTTTTGTAAAATTTAATAACTCACAACAATTTAAAAAGTTATCCTCTATATATGTTAATTTATTGTCGCGATTGTAACGACATGCTGTAGAATTATGATCCATCCATTCTATATAAAACATCCACAGAAAATTGCAGATAGAGAACTACAAACTTCCTCAGTTTATTAAATTAAGACATGAATTTAAAATTGACATGGAATATAAATAATCTGTTCAAGTACAGTTATTATAAAATAAGTATGTAAGTAAGCTTATTTTCAAAGCAGTTTATGCTCAAATAAAATGTCTAACAAAGAATCAGAAATACAGACAGGACAAGCAGTTGTAACTGCATGCTATTGTGTCCAAAATCGGAGCATTCCACTCACACCCTTAACTAAGGAGTAATCAAAAGTAGGGAAAATTAAAACTTTTAAATTAGCAACACAGATAACATTGCATGCATAGGTCTCTATGGCAATACAAAATTGAACATTTAGTTCAATAATTAAATACCATGATATCCAACAAACAAAATCGTCTAAATGTAAAAAAATTATTAAAACTTGTTAGTTGCACTTGGAAAATTAGCTGCTGGTCGACCCACTTAGCAGCAGAATGCCACGGTTAGCAGAATGTTCCAATTTCATATACAAATATTTTATTTGATAGATAAATGTCGTCATCGGTTTGCTATGCAGGTAAACCTGTCAGTTTGATAGAAATAGTTAAGGCCCATTTACACTATGCCATTTTCTTGAACATACAAGAGCAATAATTGAATGCAATAAATTGCGCGCAATAATTGTTTAGACCATTTGTTGTTTAGACCATGCAACTCATTTATTGCTTCAATTTAATTGTATACAACAGGCAAGAAACTGGCACCATGTAAATGGGCCTTTATTTTGTGTGAAAAGTTGCATTACACTTGATTATGTCATTCCTATTTTGGATAAGTTTATTGTTTAAAAATATTTCATCATCATATCATATTTATCAGTGAATAATTAAAAAAAAAACATTTTTCACTGATAAAGCCCTTGCAAAGTTTATGAAGTAATAAAAGTTAGTATGTTACTTACCCTCTAGCTTGCAGAACAGGCTTGTCATCTTCTTTTTTCGGAGATTCAGTAGGTTTTACAGTTGTGCCACTCTTTTCAGTTGTGATCACAATGCCTTTCTCCTCTTTTTTTTCTGGTTTAGTTGTTTCTTCTGGTTTAGATGTATTGTTACTTATTTCCTTGTTATCAGTAATGGGTTTGACTTCAGTGGTACTGTTTGTTTCCTTTGGAGGCTCTACTTTCTTTTCTTCTTTTTTTTGTGGTTCCATATCCTTCTTTGTCTTATTTTCATCAGATGTAGGTTGTGTTCCGTTTATTTTAGTTTCATTAGGGCTTGGGGTAGTCTCAGTTGAGGGAGTATCATTACTGATAGTTTTGGGTACTGCTTTCTGTTCGGTTGTGGTAGCTATTGATGAAACTTGAGAGGTTTCTGTTGAAATTGTTATCTTTGGGTCAATAGCGGTGTCATTTTGCTGTTGAGATTTTGCTGGAACTGAAAAAGGTAAAGTTACATGTAGATATTTTTAAAACTAAGGCAAGTTAAATAATTTCTACAAAATTTAGCATAGGGCAAAGAATAGAAAAACAAGTCTTCAGTTATAGATTCATTTACAATTTTTAAAAATGAAATAAAGATTAAAAATATGTTATAACCATAGTTCGCATTAATGTAAGTTGATCAAACTCACAACTTGAAATTTAATGTTCAAACTTTTATGCAAACTTATTAACTAATCATGTGTACAGGCCTATGATGATTTTTATAATTCTGGTTATGCAAATAAGATGTATACGATACTGAGAATGTTGTTGGGCAATGCCAAGTATACATATATTATAAGTTAAGTTTCTCAGTTCCCACATTATGTATAGCAAGAAAATGTTAGGTGGCCTTATCATGTACAACAAAATTAGAATAATTTACATTAATAAAAATAACATTCTGTGGAACTGTAATATTCCATATTTAAATATCTATATCTTCTGTAGTAGGTATACTAGCCTCACAGTATTTTAGTTAAAGTAGTTCTTTCTTAAGACTTTTATATATATATGTATATACATCAATTAATCACAGTGGCATTACCAGTTAGTTGCAATTTCAAGCTTAAATTTTTTGTTTAGCCAAATGTGCACATTGGTAACCAAAAATTTAGGATGAATATTGCATAATAGTTTTTAGATATTTCCTAGGCTACAGTATATTTGCATGTAATTTTGGAGATTGACAGTTGCCATTGCTTCAAGGTCAACTGCATTACAAAAAAGTACAAAACCATACAATGTTCAAAATGTTTATTAATATTATTCTATTAGGTATAATTGTTTGTATCTCAAATGTATGGTGATTATTATTATTTGCATAGGCTATTGGACATAAAATAAATATAGTGTTATCATTTGAATTTGTTTAGTTTCAAGAGTCACAGGGTTCTGTACCCAAAGGGTAGAACGGTATTCCTAAAACTCCTCTGTCTGTCTGTCACCAGGATTTATCTCATGAACTGTGATAGTCAGTTGAACTTTTCACAGATGATGAATTTCTGTTGCCACCATAACAAGGAATACTAAAAAACAGCATAAAAAATACTACCCCCATACAACAGACAATTTTTTGGGCATTTATGTAGATAACTAGCTGCTCCCTGCCACTATGTCTGCGAAGAATATGCTGAAGGTGTAATATTCAGACAGAAATACATAAATTATGTATATAAATTATACTTATTATGATGTATAAGTTATATTATTGTAAAGTTTCATTAAACACCATTCAGTAGTATTTGCGTGAAAGAGTAACAAACATCCATCCATACAAACAAACTTTCACCTTTATAATATGAGTAAGGATGGTATGGAACCCCCTTGGTGCGCGAGTCTAACATGCCATTGTTAGAAAATTCAATAAAAAGAGATTTTTTAAAAAGTCCTCCACAGTGAAGATTCAACCATAATGATTATAATATGATAGACATTTAAAAAATTTATAAATAGTAGAGCAATTCTATTTGAGCCAGGATAAACCATTCAGTCAAAAGGAAACTTCTTGTCAGTTTTAGAGATGTATGGCAGCCACGAAAGTACTTCTCACATCAAATATTAAAAAAACTTAAGCGGACAAGAGAACCTGAATTAGATATTTATAAACAAGGAAAGATCTTCTGGATTAACAATTGAAAACACATTTCTTGAGTATAAATGTTTCCATCTGGCTGCTTTCAAAAAAAGAAGTTAATATATGCATGCTATAATTATGTTTCTGTTAACTAAGGTGAAAGATCTATAATTAACTAGTGCAAGCTGGTGAATTCAGAAAAAGGTTGAAAATAGAAATGAAGGGCAGTGCAGTGCCTTCTATGCAATGTTAATGGTCTTAATTTTTAAAAAACAAAACTATAATGATCCTAAACAGTGTATACAGCTGCACAAATAAACAAGATAAGAGTCCCTCTTGCAAGGTTAAGTGCCTTATGCAAGGTTATGCTCCCGCATAACCTTGCATATTTTATGTAGATAATATTCTATAGCTTGATTGAACCCATATTATCATCTTTATATTTGATAACACATCATAGTACTTACATTACATTGAAAATTTAGAGGGATTTACCATTCATATGCAAACTTATGAGAAGAAAGCCCTGGTCAGAATTCAGTGGTTTTAAGTTTACTAATTAAGTTAATTGCTAGATAGTAGTTTATATGTTAGTAGTTTTTATGTATAGTATATCACAATAAAAAATTATTAGCATAACTGTTAATAATTTTTATTGTGATATAGTGCATGATATAAGTTGACCTTATATTTATAATCTGATACATGTGGAACAGACCAAATAGATATTTTTATACAAATTGTGCTGGAAAAAAGCTGTATTGAAGTAGCCTCTCGGAGCTGTTATATTGAATTATCAATTATTGAGTAAACTGCAATGTAATTTCAAAGTTAAATGCCTAATGTATATTTTTTGGGAACAAAATCTACAAGGTACTTTTCATTGCAAATGTTTTGAAGTTAACACAATATTTGATAACTAAGGAGGTTTATGTATTTAAAAAATAAATTTTGATAAGATTGAGAAAAAATCTGGTACATTTTCAGGAAATGTCCAAGCTGATATTGCAATTTTTACAGTATTTCACTCTATGGTAATGTCCATACTTCTCTTTCTAACAAAGCTATAAGACCGATGCAAGAAAAAGAAAGAGCTTGTAACAGTGACAGTGTTCAATTAACAACTGTGACAAGGTGTAACAGCATTTGTTTTTTTATCATTATTGTGTCATTGGCAATATCAAATGGACCGCCAACTGCCTTAGAAGGTGTAATAGTGTTTATCTCTTTCTAACTAAGGTAACAATTGTAAGCATGAATAATGAAAAGCTTGTGACAGCGTGTGAAGAAGCAGTTTGTGTGCAACAGGAACTGTTATTTAAGTTTGTCAGTAACAGGTACAGTCTGTTATCTCGAGATACCTGTTATATTTACCTGTTACGATAAATATGTCTCATTCCTACTTAACCTGTTTGAAGCGGATTGCTCTGTGTCAGATCAGTGACACATTAAATTAAAAAAAAAAAAAATAAATAAATCGAATTATCCATACGAGAAGGTATGACGTCGCCCGCTTCCTAGATATATCATATTGGCAAGACTGTTATTCAGTTTTTGAAGTCAAATTAATAAAATGGCGGACTTTCTTCGTGAAAGTAACAAGTTACACTTTTTTTTCTCGAAAACTATAAGCGACCGGAGAATTCTGTTCGTTGATTAATTCATTAGTGATTTTTCTTTATTTATATATTTTTTATGACCACCCAGAATTATGAGCAGAATAATTGACTTATTGACAACAAAAAAATGGCGGATTTCTAGTGAACACTTTCATAATTTATTTTTTCGAAAACTATAAGCGACCGCCGAATTCTGCTTGTTGATTAATATATTAGTTATTTTTCTCTATCGTTAAAAATTATGTTAATTGAATAACGCCCACGTTAGTTATTTATATAAGAGAAGTTTGATTTCCTGTCTATTATTTCAAACAGACACAACAAAATTACCGTTAACGGGCATACATTAACGACGATAAAAAAAAGCAACAAGTATTGAATATGTAAATGTGGTGATTTTCTTCGTTTTATTTTGGCAATAAAATTCTTTAAAATTATCAGCCCCTGAAATAATGTACGCGCGTATTGATAAATTGTGGTTCTCTTAAATCGGTTAATAAATTCATGGAACTTATTGTATCTTTTCCGCAACAAGTCGAATAAATGTACACTGGTAACGAAGCACAAGTGCGTCAGAAGTGTGTCTTAAGAAAATAACAATACGTAGGTACTTATCCCAATTTAATTTCAATAAGTACATAGAGAAAAGGGATTCATGATTACACGCTATGACCCGCACTTATTATTATTACTCAATCTACTTTTCTCTTTTCAATAAAAGAAACCATTTGTAAATGTTGCAACAGTATCTTTCTAAAACTAGTTTAGTGACTGCCATCATGAAGAAATTCCAATAGAACGCAATTTATTGTCGCTCCATTGATCTACGTAATCTTACCTTGTTCATCAGCAGGCTTGCCAAGACACAACGAAAGGGATAATAAGCATATCAATACTACTTTCTTCATGTTAGAAACTTGTTTATACTGAGCCTATTTTATTTTAATCGAAAATCTATACCTATGGGTACAAACGATTGTCGTCACAAGCAAATTCGTGATGAAAAAGGAGTAGTGATGTCCGTTCGTTTCACAGATTGTCTCAACTCAAATTAAATAAATAGTGATGTCAAAACAAATCGGTAAGATATAAATGTTGGTAATTCAATTGTCGTGATTTGCCTTAAAATTAATTAAATCTTTTCACTTCCCCTAAGACATATTTTATTAAATAAATTGATTACTTAAATAAAAAAAAGAAAAGTTGGAATGCTCTACGCATTAATTAAATTTGGACATATTTTATTAAAATAACAATAATACGTTCGTCGTAATTGATGTGTGTCTAAACAATTCCTTTTGTCGTCATATTTTTGACCCCACATATGAATTAGACACTCGTACAATAACAATATAACCCAGCGTCTCCATGATAGGGATTCCTAAAAATATCGTATATCGATATTTTTTATATAATATATCGATAATTTTTGCCGATACATTTTGATTCGATATATCGATATAAAACATTCAATATCGAAATCGTATCAAAAACAATATTTTTTTCAAATTTGAATCCGGGACAGAGTCCGTACATTTAAATATTTGATACTTGGCATATATGCCGTAAGAGAAAAAAATATGATGATATATTTTTTCCGTTTCGTCGTCGTATTTCTTGATTTACTTATAGAGTAGGGAACTCTATAAGTAAATCAAGAAATACCAAAAAAGTAAGGGTAAAATTACGGTGTTTCTAGACAAAATTACGGTTAATTTGCTAAAAGTGTACCGTTTAAATAACCGTGTAATTTTTCAATGGAAAAAACACCATTTACATAATAAAGTCTTTATTGAATTTGCTTTTTTAATTATTAGCCAAGAAAATTTTTCCTTACTTATGCAAAATGGAATCACACGACAATTTGGTGTTTTTCTTTTTTTTTTAAGAATACTAAATTTAAAAGTGGTCTAAATTCTTATTCAAAAAAGAACCACATGATTTTTCCAATGAAATAGGGTATACAAAAAGCAGAAAAGAACCAACTGAAATAAAGAACATTACATATAAAGCCAAACCGAACTACAGTACAACGGGACTCGATTGTTCAAACAAATAAACTATATAACTACCGTGTCATTTTATACAAAACAGATCCACACACCTACTCGGTTCCATTATAAATTACACAGATTTCAATGATTAACAATCATTTTTAATATACCAAATGGAACCATGATTCTGTGGTATCGTTATGCGTAAAATAAATTCATAATTTAATTCCTAATATTTTTTGCAAAATGGAACCACAAGCATTCGGTTCTATCATGTATAAATGCATTGTGTCAAGAAGTAGAACCACTAGTATGTAATTCCATTAATAATATAACGTTTTGAAACATATCTATGCCCAAAGGTACCAAATGAAATAACTTGTTAGTTGCCTCTTGCCTTTAAACAACGTAATATAGGTATTCGTACCTACTCGTATACTTGCTACTTTCGAAATATATAAATTCGCTCTTAAATATCTATTGGAAAAAGTCGAAGTGCACCGGAATTTATTTATCAAAATACTTGGCGTTTCGACAAACATCATTAATACTGATTTAATTAAAGTGATGTGAGAGAATTATATATTATATAGAAGAGGAGGGGAATTTGGAGGTAAGAACAAATGCAGCGACGAAATAGTTTTATACGTGAGGTGCCAATTAAAGGATCTTCCTAAGTATAAATCACGCTATAGAAGAAGTTAGCTCATGACCAAATATCTTATGCAAGATATAACTTTGGACAATATGTTCGATTTAAACCCTGAACATATAGAAGCTGAGAAGGTCAGTAAGGAATGTATTGTTTTTATGTAAGAAGATGGCAAGCGAGCAGGCAGTATAAGTGATAACCACCACCCATTGGTATTTGCAACACAGCGAAGACTGTCCTATTTAATCTGAGACGAGTACTACCTCTTAAGAAAGATTCTTGTAACAAGTGTGACACATTACCATCGGAAATTAACTCCTTGCAAACCTTCTGAGGAGAAAACAGCCATAGATACAGAACGCGAAGAACATTGCCGATAGTGAAAAGAGGCTTAAAATCGAAACCTGGCGTTATTTTTGCTACTAAATGTAAGAAAATAGTCTCAAGTTTGATCTCCAAAACATTACTTATTATAAACGACAGCTTTGGCTGCTTTGCTTTTTTGGATAGAAAGAATGGTTGCCAAAGGTGCTTAGAAAGTCGGTTCTTGTCTCTTAAAATATGCCAGAATATTTCCGTAGAATTCGAGGAACTAATTTTTTGGTGCGATTCATGTAGAGGACAGAATCGTAACATAAATATAGTTTTCATGTTAAAAGCATTTTTGCATCCTCATCTCACCTTCAAATAAATAACACAGAATTTTTATACGCCGACATGCTACCTTACCAATGACAGACAATGTTTTTCCCTCACTGAAACGGCAATAAAGAAATATCCGGGACTATACACTCCCGATGATTATGTATAGGTAATGAAAGATTGCAAGAAAAAGCACCCGCTTACAGTATATGCTTACAGTTATGCCAAAAATTCACATGGAAACTTATAAGGTTGAAAAAAGTTTTAGTAACAGACGTAGTATTAATAAATAATGTATTAATCGGATATAAAGTCAAGAAACATACCTGAAAATAGAATCACCAAACTTAATTTATTTTTAAAGATTACCTTGGGAGATCTGGAACCGGCTGTAATCTTGACGCAACATTTACTTTCCCTGTGGCCGTCAAGGAAGCCAGTATCACCAGCGAAACTAGCCGATGTTCAGTTCATATTAACCCTCATTCCACTACATGCAGAGTTTTTATTATGGTCTCAGTTATGACGATGTGAATACAATAGAAGTCGATATAGATGGACTGGATACGGTAGATTTCCAGGTTCAATTTGATGATAATGTCGAATAAACGGTCTCTAATTATAAATTAGACGAATAAATTTATATATTTTACATGTTTAGTGAATTAAAGCTTTATTACGATAATATAAATACATATTTTCATTTATATCAGTAAATTCCTAGGTTGTGGTTCTTTTTTGTATATGAGAAAATCTATAAATCAGTAAATGTTAAAAGGAACCAAATGCATATTTTTTTAATTATTTAGAATGTTTTAGAGTATGCAGAGCAAATGTATATACACTTAGTTAAATAGATAATTTATCAATAAATTAACATAAAATAAATAGTAATTTTGTTTCATCTAATAGAGCTGCACATATTTTTGTAAATCTTGTAATATCTCAAAGTGCGCGTTTGCTGGATGGTTCCTTTTTGCATAAATACGGACATTTAAATTACATATGAAACATTGAATAAGTTACTAACTCTACCCACTCATTAAAGTAAATTAAAACCGTAAAATCTCTCTCCATTACTTTTAATACTAAGATAAAAGTTTGAAATTGAAACAGTTCTTAGATTTAAATGTTTACTATGATTTTTTAACTAGAATAAAAGACAATGTAGTAATATTTATTTTACTTCGTTTTTTTTTAATTAGTCATTCATCCATTACACTAACATTCCTTCCGATATTTAAATAAGGACGAGAATAGATTGCGTGGGGATAAAGTTTTAGATATTGGTGATTCTCCTGGAATTCTCGGCAACCAGCAATAGGGCTGCCGTTAAAAACATATTAAGTTGACTGACTGACGAAAAATTTTTAATTACGTAATGTATAATGGTAATACTTACGGTGATATATAACACGGTAATACATTATTACCTTGATTATAAACTTTATATATACCTTATATTATTAGAGCTACGTTTATATCAAAGAATAGAGAAAACAAGTGGAAATGCCATGTGGACGTAACTCTACGATCACAACTGAGCGAAAGTGTCACTAACTGAAGGCAATCTGAGTTCTCATCTGATGCAAGACCGCTAGCTGCATTTCTTCGCTGAATAGTTATGCTTAACCTTTGAGCGAGAAAAGAACAAGCTTTTTTTTCACCAGCCGCGGCGTTAAGTCTAAGACATAAACTTAAAAATAAAATTGATGCGCGGGGCCCACGGACTTAAAGTTTCAGTAACGAATGACACAAATACATAATCTAAACATAAAGACTCATATTTGCGCCATTTATATACTCGTAAAATCTTTTCAAAAATTTTATATTGCGCCTTATTTTACGTTTGTAGAAAAAACGACACTAACCGTAGATAAAAGGTATTTAATTCATTGAAAGTTTTATTATAACGCATTATCTAGTTAAATAAAGTTTAGTTAAGTCAAGTTCAGTTCTCACGCAAAGATACGTAGATGTCTAGCGTCTAGCTAATTTCAGGATGTTCGTTTTTCGTGACGGTGTGCTCGCGCATCGTAAAAATTTACTCTCATCATTTTTCTCTAATGCGCCAAAAGAAGTATAACTTCAAAAAAATAATAATTTGAAGTGCACTCAAGAGGCAACCTAATGTTCAGTGCTTTAAAGTGTATTTTGCATTCTCAAGAATAGATCTTTCCATAGCTCGCTGAACGACATGTAATCGGTGAGCTACCCTCACGTCATGTTCCACGTCTCAGCCCCGTATTCATGACTGGCAGGACGCACTGATTGCAGACCCTGCTTTTTAGGCATTGTGGGGCGACGAGAAGATATGGCGCAGATTTCTGAATGCTGCCCAGCCCAGCTGCACTCTTCGAGCGATTTTACGCTCAAAGTTGTCTCTGCCCAACTTCAATGTCTGCCCGAGGTAAATATACTCTTGAACAACTTCGAGCTAAAGTGAGCATTAACTTTACGGAGAGTATTGATATCGATAACACTTTGACGATAGATTTAAGTAAACATGTAATAACCAATACATTTATATCATAACTAAACATACTTATACTTTTACTGTAAACAATCATGTTCATCTTGAGAATATTTATTTTAATTGGAGTTATTTTAACTGGAATTTTGTAAATGCAACTGGCGGATAGATAAAAATTAAACAAAATAGGTTGAAAAAAGTAATTATTTATGTATTTTAGTAACAACAAAAAATACAGTGAAAAAATGCAGTACCTACTTCATTCATCAAAAATTAGTTTCTAAAATGTGCACGATAATCTCCAGCGAATTGAAAGTACGGAATCCCTAGGAAATCTGAGACCCAAAATAAAAAAAAAGAACTAATAAAAATACTATTTAGTGCATGGTTTTAATTTATTTTGTGTAGGTAAATCACAATTTATTGATGACATAGATACGGTTATTTTATAACAATAATGTTCTAATCGAATGATGATGTAATGGTATTTGTATTTTGTCTCCCATAGTTTCCCCAAAACTTCCTAGCAATAAACTAATAACACCTGCTAACTAGACTAACCCACGAAAGAACGAATTATAAAATCGTTCTTAAATGAATAGTGATTAAATAATAAAATTTAGCAATGAAGCAATTGCGACACGATTTGATAGCCATATGTGATTCAAATGACATTGACTGCGTTCGATGAAGCTTTAACAGTCTCGGGACTGAAAGCGTTAATATCAGTAAAAAAATGACACTGACGTAAGTGAAACGCGAGTATACCAATTATAGTAGACATTTTGCGCCCATCGGTACAGACACACCGATCCTACTCTTTTATTATAGTACAGATATTTTTATCTTTAAACTTCACTTCCAAAGATGTTTTTTTTTTTCTATAGAGAATTTTCTCGAGAACATGTTTTGAAAACAATGGCCCTTAAAGATAATTAGGTCAAGATTGTACTTACATATTTTTTTCCTGCTTTAGATTGTATTTTGCTGAAAAGACCTTTGGAAAACCAATTTTTAATAAATACAGCGCCTTAAATCCTATTTGAAAATATTTTCAAGATTTAAATAAGCAAGCATTTAATATCCCTCAGGAAAATTAAAAGGTTTTCGGGCCTTTGTTCTATTGAAATACTTAATCTCTTCATAGACTTCGTAAACTACTTAGCCCTCGTGAGGACTACAGTTAGTAAAACTTCTTAATCTTAGTCCAAAGTTTCAATACTATGATATAATCTAAGGTTAAAATAAACGGGGGATAAAACTTGGAACGGAATTATAAATTAAGGTTATATTTATACATTTCATTTTATTTATTTATACTAAGACTACAAAATTTAATGACTACGATATTTCTATTTCTACTAGTCTACCTAAGTAAATTAGTTAATCATACTCATATTCTGTAGGTGTATGTGGAATATATCACGTGTACACTACGAAAGGTATGTACCACGTACCGGTATATTTTTTTTATGTGAGAAAGTGGCAAATAAGCTGGCGATATGCCTGATGTTAAGTGATAACCGCCGCCCATGGACATTTGCAACACACGTAAGGTTGCAGATGCCTTGCCACCTTTTAATAATGTGGGCCCCGGCTAACTCATTCACCAGATGAAATGCACAAATCTAACACTTCTACTGACAATAAAGACAATAAAAACACACCGGTGTCCGCAGAGCAGCAACAAAATAAATTAATAAATTAAAATTTTATTCACCGCTAAGTAATTAAAATACTTTGAACGTCTTGAATCCCACCGACTTGAATAGGTTGCTTATAATAGTATTGTAATCATTATTTAATGTTTTTATAAATTAATTATAATAATAAAACTCTGAATTAAAAAAAAATATTCAAAACGATAAAAAATCTATTATGCTCGCGCATTTTCTTGTATTTCTCCTTTATAATGTTCAGGTTTGCAAGGGCTAAGTTAACAAAACCGCGATTTTGCGAAAATACTCTGCTAATTATACAGAATACCGAAGAGTATAATCTGCCTTTATGTTTTGCGTATATGGACTATGGAAGGCCTTTTTGAAGAAGGTAGTAGGTAAGGACTAAGGTGACAACGCATTTGCATTCCTACGGGTGCTGCAAATGTTAATGGGCGGCGGTTATCAATTAACTTCAGGTGAACCGCCAGCCCATTTGCCACCTTCTCCCATAAAAAAAAAGTTGAAGGCAATCGTGAAAATTTTAAAATGGGAGGAGATATTCACAAATTTTTCAATCGTACGGACTCTCGAAGATAAATAGATCATCCTCGTGTTTACAAAAAATAGATCATTTATTCAGTCACTGCATTGTAAAGCAACAGTGGCGCAGGATTTCTTGTCGTTAGTAATATTATGACGTGTCAATTTCCACTGCCATTCCTTCCATTTGACTTGGTAATACAATTTTCATCGCGTGTGCACAAATAACACGCCACGATATGACCGCATTACTACTTGGGATTTCAAGGAAAATTCTCAACGAGGTAATTTTCTATTTATAGTTCCGTTGATATCAGACGTGTTAGCCCAAATGTGATATACCTAATCCCTAAAATATACCATTGCAGTAATTCTTCTATTTCACGACGTCCAATAACATGACATGAACATGAATGTAGGACTGGTATAATACAATACAATATCAGCCTATCGCCGTCCATTGATAAACGTAAGCCTCCTCCAAAGTGCGCCATCTATTCCGGTTCCGATTGCATATGCGTTGCCAACCATTAAAAAGTGGAATCCGGTAATCTCATTCACCAGATGAATTGAGAAAGTATAATCCTTTCACATCACGCTGGTCTTCTGTGGGGCCGTGGTACATTCGTACAATAGCAGAAGCTGCTGCGTTTAGTTAAAAAAGTTATTCTTGTGCTTATTCAAAAATAAATATAATGGCAACTTCTGATAAATACTTGAAAAAACAGTATTCTACCAATACAATTTGATAATACGTCATCCAGTAATTTATATAGATTCATCAAATGAGAAACATTATTTTTAAATGAATTACTTTGTTGTGGCGTTCTAAGAGTGAGGTCCTATGTTCACGGTGGCCGTCATACGACTAATGATGATGAGTTAATAAACTGTTTTACACTCATGCTATTTTTTCATCTTAAAAATATACGTATTTGGTGTGTTCATGACCCCGAAGCTCCGTTCCCCTTCGGCTCCATAGCTGCTATTACAACATGACTTTTAACTAAACAACATGATCCATAGATCCGCGCTTATTAGCAGTCAATTTGTTAATATCGAAATAGAATATGTTTCCATGCATTGATGGTGGTGTTAATTGAGAAAAAATATTTACACAAGCTCATGCTACGTCTATGGGAATGACTTGAATGAATGAGAATAGATGTAGAAAATTTTTTGTAGTTAGTTTTATTGAAGCTTTAGTGACAAATGAGCTAGCAACTGGCAACACCTGGTTGCAAGCGATTGTCTACTTTAATGGACGCTTCACTACATAGTATAAAACTTTAGTCTTTCCGCAGTCTAAGACTATTACTTAATCTCCGTAACTTGTTTGTATTCGGAGATACCTATGATGACAACTGCTTGGCCTTCTAAGTGGAGATTATTTATGTATAATTTATTTATTTAAACAAATTATATAAATAAAATTAAGTTTAATTTAGAATTCATTCAAATTTTAAGTATAGCTTAAATTCTAGTGTGACACATGGATTTAAATTATACTGTTATATGAAAATTTAATTCCTTACATGAATTTAATGGTATTATTTTTTTATATTCTATTTTTTATTATTCCAAAAACCCATGGTCATGGAACAGGCAGGTATTGCCCATCCGAAATACAGTTATCACTTAACATCAGGTGAACTGCACCCTCGCTTACTATCTTCGCACATAAAAAAAAAAACAAATTTATTATTATCCAATCCATCAATGGTGGTGAATAAATAATAAATTTACATTCACGTTAAATAGTGTGAGCAACACTAGAATTCGAGCCGTGGAACTTTGAATTTGAAACATTATTTGAGTCACCAGGCAGCAATACTAAAAGCGACAATAATAATCCGTCGCAAGGATACGAGGTTATCTAAAAATATCCATAGTGAAATGGGTAAGACAGCTTTGATAATAAAATGTAGATAGTTTCCTTTCTCGTCGATGAATACCAAAGTAATATATAACAAAGAATTCTATTGGTTACTTTTGCTTCTAAAATGCAAAGAGTAGTCTAAATGAAGTTATAGGAGTAAAGATACGAGGATGTGGAGGCGTTCAGAGTGGAAGTGTGCAAAAATACATGCAAGCGTAGGACATAAAAGCTGCCTTAAGGGTATTTCGCTTGACGGAAAGCGGCAATGTCCCGGGCTTCGGCTTGAGTTTTAAAGTATATTCTGGAGTCGAAAGTGACCCCAAGTTATTTAGTCCTGTTCTCCCCTTGAGATTGGTTGTCGCTCGAGGGCGTTTGCTATAGTTTTGTTTGGACGACGACGAGTCAGTTGGACGTTGGAGTTGGCTATGGCGTTAGTCCGAGTGAAGTGTATTGCTACGATCCTTTAGGGGTTAATGTCGATTCTCCATTTGCGAAACCAGTCATCGACGTGATTCAATCAGTGATGTTTTTCAAAAAGAAGAGACGAGAGGATAGAGTTTTTAAATCAATAAAATAACCTACAATTTTTTTAAAGTTATTGCATATCGTGAAACATCTATGCGACGTCTGAAGTTTGTGAATATATTATATTATTTTGTTTCCAAGTCTACGAATATTATAGGAAATTATAAAACTTGTTATGAATTGAATATGACCAAATTATCTAAATTACAGTTGATCAATAATTTGCCGGAAAAGTAGTAAATATTTTAAAACTATTTCTGAGATAAATAGAAAATAAGCCTTAAAGTAAGGAAGAATAAAATCTTACAGAATAAAATCACGTAAAGACAATTGAATAAGGGCGCTAAGAATAATGACGCTAGGAACAAAGACTTGAATTTCAAAATGTTGCACTCAAAATGCAGATTCCATTTAAATTATTTGTGTAGAATAGCATGATAATAATAATACAATGAATACTAAATTGTTTCCCTAACCATTAATACTAAATTGTTCATCGGGGTACTTTTAAGTCTCCACAAAATTTTTTTGCAGTTTTGAGTTGTTGTATTTAAGCAGATAAACATACATATACCTATTTGCTTTTTAAATTAATTGTTTTCTATATTTATGGCAATTTACACCGGTCTTCTGTGAGGTCGTGGTACTTACCCGGACGAGCCTGCCCACACATTTTTAATCAGATATCGTAATAAAAGAAATAAGTAAACTGCACATATTAAACGACAAACAACAATCGCGGGTAATATTAAAAAAGTTTAAACGTTACTGTACGACTTCCACTTCACACCAGCTTTTTGTGTTGGCGCTGGCAACACTGTATACCGGATATGACGTTATCTTCTCGAGCCAAGGGACACATGGTCGTATGGAGCAGCGGTCACTTGGATTTCGGCCGCGTTCCCGGACGGTGATATAACCACTAGTGCTGCTTGTCGTTATAATAGTTGTTTATATTCAAGTTCACTTATAGTTAAAATATTTGGATCAAGGTAAAAACGTTAGAACTCTTATATCAGAAGTGGGATTCAATACGAAAACTCGCATTTGACTGTTCAAACAATCGGCGACATATTTTCTCCTTTTGTACCTACCCTCGTAAAATAAAACAGTGTGTTTTATACTTACTATACGTAATGGTGATAAATCTTTTGGTTAAATGTAACGAAAGTTTTGGTGAGTACCTTCCAGTTAATTAATTACTTATCATATTTGAGAAAATGTAAAATAGCGATACACAACTGGTTTACCCGGTTAAGTTACCGAGCATTTTAGTAGTTGGAAGATTTAAGGCATGAACTGGTGATGGATATCCATTGTGAATACCACCACTGGTACTTAGACAACGTAGCGATACACGACTGGTGTAACCGGTAAAGCCACCTAAGTTTAATAAATCACTGAAAACTGTGAACGTGGCGATATGCATCCCAGTTGTGAGGGATAAGCCACAGGGTAAGGTGTTCTGAACGTGGCGATATGCATCCCAGTTGTGAGGGATAAGCCACAGGGTAAGGTGCTCTGAACGTGGCGATATGCATCCCAGTTGTGAGGGATAAGCCACAGGGTAAGTGTTTTGAACGTGGCGATGTGCATCCCAGTTTAGAGGGATAAGCCACAGGGTAAGGTGTTAATTTTATGAAGGTTACTTGTACCAGACTACAACGCCATTCGAGGACGAAGGCCTGATGCAGGACGGCCCAATGTTGGCGCTGGCAACACTGTATACCGGATATGACGTTCGTTATCTTCTCGAGCCAAGGGACACATGGTCGCATGGAGCAGTGGTCACTTGGACTTCGGCCGCGTTCCCGGACGGTGATATAACCACTAGTGCTGCTTGTCGTTATAATAGTTGTTAATATTCAAGTTCACTAATAGTTAAAATATTAGGATCAAGGTAAAACGTTAGAACTCTTATATTTGTGTTTGTATTCTAGCTATGCTAAAACGCTACGCTAATAATAAAAAATGTGTAGTCAGTGACAACATAATATTGCGTTCTTCGACCGTCCATAGGAGATACACAAAACGAATACGCAAAAATTGTACACTAGCGCATTCTTTATTTAAAATTTTAAAGACACATTAGCATTTTGGGGACTGTATGTCTGAGAAACTTTGAAATAAAGTTAAGCATACAGAGTTTCATACTCGAAGCATTAGACCATTTGCTTTGTTTGCTAGGTAAATTACCTATTTGACCGTCTTGTTAACTTTGATATTTTATTTCTTATTATTCGTGTCATAGTCACGTCAAAAAGTTTTCATTATAATATTCTTTTTAGTTCCCTAATTAACATTTCTGAAAGCAATTTCGATTATGCCGCCATATGAATTGGAAATGTAGTCCCTAATAGATACGAATCAAGTCACTTTCATATGAGTAAATGGAACTATGTCAGCAAACTAGCGTCACGAGGTAAATATTAATGAGTGGTAACCGCTGACTTTCACGAGTTATTGAATATCATAAGCCTAGCGTATCTATCATATACTGAGTTTATGAACTAGTTTAGGTGGTTAAATAAATTTTTGTCTTTGATTCGAAACTGTCAAGACGGCATACACCGTCTTGACAGTTTCGAATGACGAACTTGATTTAATTTTATATAAGCAGTTTAGAGTAAAACAAGGTTCTTATAATAGAATTTTCTATTAAAGAGACGAAGGAAATTAGGGCCCTGATTCCAGAAAATTCTATTACACTGACGATCGAAATTCAACTAATTTCTAGAACGTCTTAGACTAAAGACGATTGAAATTCGCTAGTACGTTCTAGTACGTTTTGGGTCACAGTGACCCAAAACGTAGACAGGCAGTTCAACGGAGAAACTGGAAGAGTAACGAGGAGGAAGAAGAAAAGAAAAGGTCAAGTGAAAATGTGTTGGGCAAGTGAGGGAATATGGTTAGAAAACAACAGGGCGTCGCATCTGGAGTCCTTCACACCTGTAGTAGTAAAGTGAAGATTTGAGCTATAACGAGAGAGAAGTCGCGCACGGCCCACATTTTTCCAGGTGGTCAACTCCCTCTCCATATTATCATAATTCGCGTTTTATATTAACAACACAATAGCTAATGCTAAACGTTTCAATGTTCAACTTGTCGTTACACAAAGGATAAAATTTTGGAAATAATTTCCATTTCAATCACCATTTGGATTTCAATCAGCCTCAAATCTCAAGTTCGGTATGATAAAATGGTAATACCTTGACTAGAATTAGTAAAGTCATTATTTTACGGTGGTAGGGCCATGTCCGGGTCCGTCCGGGTAAGTACCATGACCTCACAGAAGACCAGCGTAAAGTGGAAGTATGACAAATACTTTCGCATTTCGTCTGGTGAGTGAGGTAGCCGGAGCCCAATTTTCAAAAGGTTGTCAACCCATCTGTAAGCCTCGGGTGTAGCAGATGTCCATGGGCGGCGGTATTCACTTACCACCAGGTGAACCTTGTGCTCGTTTGGCAACTTTTCACATAAAAAAAATATGATGATAATTGTAGTTATGCCATTCCTGATTTAAATAGATATCTTACTTATCGTTTTTAATCTTCTTCCAATTTTAAAAAAAGACTTCGGAGATATTCCGTCTGTACTCCCCATTTTATCGGCGGCACTCCAATTATTTCACGGCGGCGTGTCACCGCGTCCCTAAGCGGTATGCTACGGTATGATGAACATTTTCAAGCATCCATTGGGCGCTTAATAGGTTATCTAGGACCGAATAACTTGATTTATTGGATTTCTGTGTTAGCTCCTACATTAACTTATCTATCGGAGTAATGACGCAGTGTTCATGAAAAAGTCCGATTTTCACTTGCTGGTAAGGTAAACGAGATAATCTGTCTGTCAGCTATTTTGAGTCTTCAGGAGAAACATGCACAAGTAACCTTTCTATGGAAAGCTTTATGTCTGCAGTTGGACTTAGTTGTCCAGTTTATCCGTAATAAGTTTAATTTAGTTCGATGCGAGCTTTTATAGTTGAATATGAGTATTTATTATGGCGATTCTTCCGGAAATGAGTCGCCGTAATTGATGACATGCCTAAGTTACTACAATATATTTGGGCGTAATGAAACTTAGTTGATAATAATAATATGAAATTCCAATATAGCCGATTGTTTTATTAAAATAAACTAGAAGTTTTTTCTTTTGACATCGGGCTGGAAAAGATAGCATAATTTGG